>WNGS01113158.1:52889595-52903207 GCA_020271785.1 Procambarus virginalis
TATATATATATATATATTAGTGTACTTTGGTAGCAGGTCATATTCAACAACAGTTGCTTTAACAAGCAACACAGAAATCATTGATAGATACAGCGATAACAGGCGACTGACATCAGCAGGCACCGCACATCCATACGAAGTTCACAACTACGCAGCAATCAACAGCCAATTAACGCAAAACTATTCTACCCAGATATTATTGTATTCTACCCAATTATTCTACCTTAGGGAGCCGGTCGGCCGAGCGGACAGCACGCTGGACAATTGTGGTCTTGTGTTCGATCCCAGGCGCCGGCGAGAAACAATGGGCAGAGTTTCTTTCACCCTATGCCTCTGTTACCTAGCAGTAAATAGGTACCTGGTATAATATTATATATATATATATATATATATATATATATATATATATATATATATATTATATATATATATATATATATATGTTATTAAATATGACCGAAAAAGTAAGATTAATAATTCTAACACGAATTTTCTCAATTTTCCTTATGTTTGTTTTTACTGATGACGGTAAATGAAAAATCAATTCTCCAAAATTCATTCTTTATTTCTTAGTCTGACGCGACACTTGAGCGCGTTTCGTAAAACTTATTACATTTTCAAAGACTTTAGTTACACACACACAGAACAACTATAACTGAACAGAGTTTAAACAGCTTTTCTTTTTTATACCTGCATTTGGGTGAGGTGACATGTTACAATGGTTTGGGGTGAGGTGAGAACAAACACAGAACACGAAACAATGGTATAAGCTAAAGGGAAGAATAGATCTGTAACTGCAGAAGGCCTATTGGCCCGTATTTCTTGATGTTTCTATATTGGAGCGGAGTCTTGAAGTGGGTAGAATATAGTTGTGCGTTAATTGGCTGTTGATTGCTGGTGTTGACTTCTTGATGTGTAGTGCCTCGCAGATGTCAAGCCGCCTGTTGTCGCTGTATCTATCAATGATTTCTGTGTTGTTTGTTAAGATTTCTCTGGTGATGGTTTGGTTGTGGGAAGAGATTATATGTTCCTTGATAGAGCCCTGTTGCTTATGCATCGTTAATCGCCTGGAAAGAGATGTTGTTGTCTTGCCTATATATTGAGTTCTTTGGGGCTTACAGTCCCCAAGTGGGCATTTGAAGGCATAGACGACATTGGTCTCTTTCAAAGCGTTCTGCTTTGTGTCTGGAGAGTTTCTCATGAGTAGGTTGGCAGTTTTCTTGGTTTTATAGTAAATCGTCAATTGTATCTTCTGATTTTTGTCTGTAGGGATAACGTTTCTATTAACAATATCTTTCAGGACCCTTTCCTCCGTTTTATGAGCTGTGGAGAAGAAGTTCCTGTAAAATAGTCTAATAGGGGGTATAGGTGTTGTGTTAGTTGTATCTTCAGAGGTTGCATGGCGTTTCACTTTCCTTCTTATGATGTCTTCAATGAAACCATTGGAGAAGCCGTTGTTGACTAGGACCTGCCTTACTCTACAGAGTTCTTCGTCGACTTGCTTCCATTCTGAGCTGTGGCTGAGAGCACGGTCGACATAAGCGTTAACAACACTCCTCTTGTACCTATCTGGGCAGTCACTGTTGGCATTTAGGCACATTCCTATGTTTGTTTCCTTAGTGTAGACTGCAGTGTGGAAACCTCCGCTCCTTTCCATGACTGTTACATCTAGAAAGGGCAGCTTCCCATCCTTCTCCATCTCGTAAGTGAAACGTAACACAGAATTCTGCTCAAACGCTTCTTTCAGCTCCTGCAGATGTCTGACATCAGGTACCTGTGTAAAAATGTCGTCAACATACCTGCAGTATATGGCCGGTTTCAAGTTCAAGTCGACTAAGACTTTTTCCTCAATAGTACCCATGTAGAAGTTTGCAAACAGGACGCCTAGGGGAGAACCCATAGCGACCCCATCTACTTGCTTATACATGTGCCCATCCGGGCTCAAGAAGGGTGCCTCCTTAGTACAAGCTTGGAGTAGTTTCCTCAGGATATTTTCTGGCCATATACTGCAGGTATGTTGACGACATTTTTACACAGGTACCTGATGTCAGACATCTGCAGGAGCTGAAAGAAGCGTTTGAGCAGAATTCTGTGTTACGTTTCACTTACGAGATGGAGAAGGATGGGAAGCTGCCCTTTCTAGATGTAACAGTCATGGAAAGGAGCGGAGGTTTCCACACTGCAGTCTACACTAAGGAAACAAACATAGGAATGTGCCTAAATGCCAACAGTGACTGCCCAGATAGGTACAAGAGGAGTGTTGTTAACGCTTATGTCGACCGTGCTCTCAGCCACAGCTCAGAATGGAAGCAAGTCGACGAAGAACTCTGTAGAGTAAGGCAGGTCCTAGTCAACAACGGCTTCTCCAATGGTTTCATTGAAGACATCATAAGAAGGAAAGTGAAACGCCATGCAACCTCTGAAGATACAACTAACACAACACCTATACCCCCTATTAGACTATTTTACAGGAACTTCTTCTCCACAGCTCATAAAACGGAGGAAAGGGTCCTGAAAGATATTGTTAATAGAAACGTTATCCCTACAGACAAAAATCAGAAGATACAATTGACGATTTACTATAAAACCAAGAAAACTGCCAACCTACTCATGAGAAACTCTCCAGACACAAAGCAGAACGCTTTGAAAGAGACCAATGTCGTCTATGCCTTCAAATGCCCACTTGGGGACTGTAAGCCCCAAAGAACTCAATATATAGGCAAGACAACAACATCTCTTTCCAGGCGATTAACGATGCATAAGCAACAGGGCTCTATCAAGGAACATATAATCTCTTCCCACAACCAAACCATCACCAGAGAAATCTTAACAAACAACACAGAAATCATTGATAGATACAGCGACAACAGGCGGCTTGACATCTGCGAGGCACTACACATCAAGAAGTCAACACCAGCAATCAACAGCCAATTAACGCACAACTATATTCTACCCACTTCAAGACTCCGCTCCAATATAGAAACATCAAGAAATACGGGCCAATAGGCCTTCTGCAGTTACAGATCTATTCTTCCCTTTAGCTTATACCCATTGTTTCGTGTTCTGTGTTTGTTCTCACCTCACCCCAAACCATTGTAACATGTCACCTCACCCAAATGCAGGTATAAAAAAGAAAAGCTGTTTAAACTCTGTTCAGTTATAGTTGTTCTGTGTGTGTGTAACTAAAGTCTTTGAAAATGTAATAAGTTTTACGAAACGCGCTCAAGTGTCGCGTCAGACTAAGAAATAAAGAATGAATTTTGGAGAATTGATTTTTCATTTACCGTCATCAGTAAAAACAAACATAAGGAAAATTGAGAAAATTCGTGTTAGAATTATTAATCTTACTTTTCGGTCATATTTAATAACATATGTCTACAGGAAAGACTGCTACCAAAATATACTAATATATATATATATATATATATATATATATATATATATATATATATATATATATATAATATAATATATATATATATTAGTATATTTTGGTAGCAGTCTTTCCTGTAGACATATATTATTAAATATGACCGAAAAAGTAAGATTAATAATTCTAACACGAATTTTCTCAATTTTCCTTATGTTTCTTTTTACTGATAACGGTAAATTAAAAATCAATTCTCCAAAATTCATTCTTTTTTCTAGTCTGACGCGACACTTGAGCGCGTTTCGTAAAACTTATTACATTTTCAAAGACTTTTAGTTTATCTACACAACTTATGCTTTATGAAACAAACATTGGCTCTTATACCTGCATTTGGGTAAATAGCCTAGGCTATCATCAGCTTTTGTCCGGTCGTGATGGTCGAGTGGATAAGGTCCCTGTACACCAGTTGCATAGTGCTCCTGGCAGTATGGGTTCAAGTCACTTCTGGGGTGTGAGTTTTCAGTTGCATGTATGCCTCTGACCATTCAGGCATGTTCGCATATATATAATATATATATATATATATATATATATATATATATATATATAATAATATATATATATATATATATATATATATATATATATATATATATATATATATATATATAATATATATATATATATATATGCATAGATGTGTAACAAATTTGATCTCCAACCTTGTCTGTCTCAAACCCTCTCTCACGCTCTACTGAGCAGTAATTACAATTAAATTCAAAAGCAAACTTCAAAAAGTTGACTTCAAAGTCGACCAAATAAAGCCGGATCATCGACAGGTTTTCCAATTTGTATATTTCTTTTGCTGTGAGTTGGCTGGGCAAACTTGACCCCGATTATTTTATGGCCGGGGCCGAGAGCCGGTGCCTGGCCGATGGTGGGAATGGGCCAAGAGAGAGAGAGAGAGAGAGAGAGAGAGAGAGGGAGGAACTATGGGAATTAATATTAAATACGAAATGTTATGTGAAGGTAAGAAAGGGAAGGAGCAACTGAGATTGCAAGTACTCACTGCTACTTCCCTCTCACAGCTACTTCCCCCTCACAGCTACTTCCCCCTCACAGCTACTACCCCCTCACAGCTACTTTCCTTCCCAAACACGACCTGTCGCAACGAGCCGAAATTCGGCTTGTCAACTCATTCCCATAACGTTCAGGTGTAATAACTTTCTCGCGCCTCTCATTACAGCTAGCCAGCTCCAGGTGTGTAATGACATATTATTAAGACGCGCCATTGTGAGGAACCACCAGGTATGGCTTTCTGGAAGAAGCCGCAGGTGGGAGGGAGGCTTTCTGGCTCAATTACAGGTGTTTATTAAGCAGGTTAATCAACACTGACACCACACCACAGGTTATGAAGTCCACACTACTGGTTTAAGAGGTCCACACCACTGGCTTAAGAGGTCCACCCCACTGGCTTAAGAGGTCCACCCCACTGGCTTAAGAGGTCCACACGCTGTCTTAGAAATTGAATTATTGATTAACGGAACACGTTGTTAGTAATCTAGAGGTCGTACAGGGGAGGGAGGGGGGGTTACTGGATTGTTTCAAGCGCAGGTTAGACAAAACTTTCGGTGATAAACAGGAGCGGCCTCGCATGGTCCAGTTACCTAATTCTTTGCCCTTTCTCTCGCTTGATTGCAGGATTAATGTTGCTCTTCATTCCAATCAGTCGCCGGAGGATGAATAGGGCCAATTACAAACAGCTTAACGACCAATCCCCCCTCAAAAATAATGGTATATACTTTACAGTGAAGTAAACTGTCTACAGCGGTTCACATCTCTTGGGTCAACGGGTGAACGGAAGCTTTAAGAAAGTTGAGAAGATCGTGAAGCCTCGGCACGACCATATTACCATTAGTGACTCTTGGACAATATTGATATTGGTCTGATGATTTGTTGATTCATACAGGACTCATCTTGTACTCTCCATGAGTCAGAACTCAGACTGTGAGGAGATGAACCTTCAGGTATGATGATGGGTTGTAGCTGTGAGCTGCTGCAACTCGTTAATTATGTTAATTAAAAAAAAAACACGAATTTGCTAATCTTTGCTAATCTCTCTCTCTCTTTTTTCCCAGGAGCTTGACGTCACAAGGAGACTGTTGCTATAGGGTGAGTATATTTGTTGAGTATATTAGTATATTAATGACGGAGTTAGTCTTTTTCATTTACGAATGACTTAGTCTGGACGTCTCGTGGTTATGTAGCACAGGAGGATAACAGAGGTATGCTATCATTATACCCGCTATATTTCCCAAGTCAAGCGTTCGGTAAAGTAATATTATCATCGAGAGAAGGGGGGGTTTTGGGAGTGTATATATATATATATATATATATATATATATATATATATATTATATAATATATATATATATATATATATTCCACTCTTTGGAGTATGTCTTCCACATATGTTGTTAAATATGTCTTGAATACACATTGTTTACGTCGGTTCCCACACAAAGTTGGCTTGAAGGTGCACTTGGCTGGTGGCCTTTGTTGTTGAGGTAAAGATACGGAACACCACTCTGCTGTATAGAGGTGTTCTCTGTAGTGTGTGTGTGCTCTGTGAGGAGTTCTGTGAGGTGCATTCTGTGTCCCCCTTATTCGTGTTCCACCCCATGCTAAATTGCTTGTCTTTTACCCCCCCCCTGTTAATTCCCCCCCCCCCCTGAGAATTTGGTAGGTGGTGATCATGTCTAACTCTTGTGTCTTTCAAGGATGTGATATTTAATTCACTTAACCTTCCATCGTGACTCACCTCTGGGGACAAGTTCGGTGGCGTAAGTCTGAATCTTCTGTGTACTCACGTAGTTGTACTTGCGGGGGTTGAGCTTTGGCTCTTTGGTCCTGCCTCTCAACCGTCAATCAGCTAGTGTACAGATTCCTAAGCTTCTGAAGCTCCATCATATCTACATTTGAAACTGTGTATGGAGTCAGCCTCCATCACATCACTTCCTAATGCATTCCATTTACTAACTACTCTGACACTGAAAACGTTCTTTCTAATGTCTCTGTGGCTCATTTGGGTACTCAGCTTCCACCTGTGTCCCCTTGTGTGTGTACCACCCGTGTTAAATAATCATCCTTGTCTACCCTGTCAATTCCCCTGAGAAATTTGTATGTGGTGATCATGTCTTCCCTAGCTCTTCTGACAGAAGTTCGCTCAGCCTGTCCTCGTAACTCTGCCTCTTAGTTCTGGGACTAGCCTAGAGGCATTGCTCTGAACATTTTCCAGCTTCACCTTTTGCTTGACAAGGTACGGGCTCCATGCTGGGGCCGCATACTCCAGGATTGGTCTTACATATGTGGTATACAAGGTTCTGAAAGATTCCTTACACACAGGTTCCTGAAGGCAGTTCTGATGTTAGCCAGCCTTGCATACGCCGCAGATGTTATTCCTTCAACGTGGGGTTTGGGAAACAGGATTGACGTGATATCAACTCCTAGATCTTTCTCTCTGTCCGTTTCGTGAAGGACTTCATCTCCCATTCGGTATCCTGTTTCTGGCCTCCTATATCCTCCGCCTAAAATCATCACCTTACATTTACTTGGGTTGAACTTTAGTAGCCATTTGTTGGACCATTCCTTCAGCTTGTCTAGGTCATCCTGTTGCCTCATACTATCTTCCTCTGTTTTAATCCTCCTCTGTCTGTGTACTCACCTACTTGTGCTTGCGGGAGTTGAGTTCAGGCTCTTTGGTCAGTGTGCGTGCGTGCGTGTGTGTGTGTGTGTGTGTGTGTGTGTGTGTGTGTGTGTGTGTGTGTGTGTGTGTGTGTGTGTGTGTGTGTGTGTGTGTTCGGAGTGTCAGGGAGGGGTGGGGGGGGGGGTGCCACGAGGTGTCAACAGAGGGAGACGGGGAATGTGCCACTTCACTTCCCTGGGGGGATTCGCCCCCTCTACCAGTACATCAACAATTCACGAGGCTCTCAACAGTGCTGGAACAGCGTCCGTACAGACAGAAATCGAACAATGTCCCAACGAACAGAGCTAGTTCGGACACTGTTCGAATGTATGAATAATAAACACTGTGGTGTTCTAATGTTCGAACACGCAGTTGATCCATACAGATGAAGGAGTGGGGGGGGGGGGCGGGGGAAGGAAGGAAGGCAATATCAAGGGAAAGCGCCAAGCCATTACGACTATATAGCACTGGGAAGGGATCAGGATAAGGATTTGGGATGGGACGGAGGGGGGGGGGGAGGAATGGTGCCCCAATCACTTGGACGGTCGGGGACGGACGGGGGGGGGGGTGAAGGCTAGGAGAATAGAAGGAGAGGGGGGGGGGTTAGATGCAGGGGGATGGGGGGTGGGGTGTTTACGTGAAGGTGGACAGGAGGAGAGGAAGAGGAGGGCAAGGGATAGGAGGAAAGGGAGGTGCAACCCCCCCCCCCCCCTGCAATGTGATGGCAGATTGACGGTGCCTACAAGGACTGACGCTAACTGATCCTCCTCCTCAAGTGTGAGAGAAGCGTCTCCTGATCCTCTTGCTTGCCATCACAGGATGGTCGAGCACTCTCTGCGTTATATCCACTCTCCAGATGGTCGCGGCGCCCCTGGCCGTCTGAGGCAGGCCGGCACCTCTAGTAAGCCGCCACCTTGCGCTAAAGCATTCGTTGTTTCTCATAGCTTAGAGCATCTTGGGACACTTCGGGGCACTTCGGAGCACTTCGGGGCACTTCGGGGCACCTCGGGGCACTTCGGGGCACCTTGGGCACCTCGGGGCACTTCGGGGCACCTTGGGCACCTCGGGGCACTTCGGGGCACCTTGGGCACCTCGGGGCACTTCGGGGCACTTCGGGGCACCTCGGGGCACTTCGGGGCACCTTGGGGCACCTCGGGGCACTTCGGGGCACCTTGGGCACCTCGGGGCACTTCGGGGCACCTTGGGCACCTCGGGGCACTTCGGGGCACTTCGGGGCACTTCGGGGCACCTCGGGGCACTTCGGTGCACCTTGGGGCACTTCGGGGCACCTCGGCGCACTTCGGGGCACTTCGTGGCACTTCGGAGCACCTCGGGGTTCCATTATTAATAATTTAAGACCTAGTCTGAAATGGAGTTTCTCTGTGCAGTACGTGCTCTTTAATTCAAATTTGGAGGGCATTACTAAGCGTTGGTTGAAGTCTTGTGTGTGAAACGAAGTCAAAATAAACAAGAAGTCAAATTGGTCTTTGGTCACAAGCCTGGCTTGTGCCTCGGACAGGCTACGGGATCCAGTAAGTTCAGTAGAACTTCGGTTTCAACCCTTTTTAACCCTGTCGTAGCTCAGTCGATTAAGGCAGTGTCTGGGATGCTCCCGGACGCAGGTTCGAATCCTCGCCACGGCCCTTGTGGAGTTGTTCATTTGCTCTTCTGGGGAAGCCTTTACATCATGCCAGGAGGCCAACAGCACTCTTGGTGGCAGTCAAGAGACATCACTTCTTTAACAACTGTCAAGTGGAACAATCTATCCATAATGATGCTCTGTAGTAAGTTTACAGGTTATCTTGAGATGATATTCGGGGCTTAGCGTCCCCGCGGCCCGGTCCTCGACCAAGCCTCCTTTTTGTTACACATCCCCCACGAAGCAGCCCGTAGCAGATGTCTAACTCCCAGGTACCTATTTACTGCTAGGTGAACACGTGCATCAGAGTGAATGAAACTCTGTCCATTTGTTTCAGCCTCCGCCGGGGATCGAACCCCGAACCTTAGGACTACGAATCCCGAGCGCTGTCCACTCAGCTTTCAGGCTCCCCCTGGCGGAATGACACTTCTGAAACAATGCGGAGGTTTCACTTGACAGCTTCGGGTAGAGGCTGTCAATCTGTCTTCGTGTTTGCTGTCAAGGTGGACGATTGATTGACGGGTGGCGTAGCGTGTCGCTGTACATCCCTCCGAGGGATGCTGGGAGATGTTGGAGGAGGTGGATGCTGGAGGATGGATGCTGGAGGATGGATGCTGGAGGATGGATGCTGGAGGATGGATGCTGGAGGATGGAGGATGCTGGAGACGTTCATGAGATGAATGATAGCACAATATACTCTCCGAGGCCTCGTTATCAATCGTTATCAAGAACGATAACCCACTTTTATTGCCATGCAGGTCGGCGTTCAATCCCCGACCGTCCGAGTGGTTGGACGCTTTTCCTTCCCTTCCCCCACCCCCCCTCTCACTGTCCCATTCCAAATCCTTTTTCCTAGCCCCTTCCCAGTGCTATATAGTCGTAATGGCTTGGCGCTTTCCCCCCCTGATAATTCCTCCCTCCCTCCCCTGACCAATTTAGAGGCAGGTTTGCCCCAGCGGTTTACCAATTCATGTTATAATTGGTAAAGTAAAAGTCATTTAAGACCTGTAATTCATGAATATTTTGACAGCTGAACAAATCCACAAGGGCCGTGATGAAGGTTCGAACTTACGTCCGGGATGATCCCTGGTGTATTGACAGCTTTTTGTTCTTGTGAGTTCGCCAAGAACATAACTTATGTTCTGTCAGACCGGCCGTGGAAAGCCTGGATATCCGGGTAGTTGTTGTTGGGAAATATTATAAAGTCCAGATTTTAAATCTTTTTGTTTCGAAAGATATTCAAAATTTATTTTATTTATTTATTTATTTGAGTTAATATTGGATCGTTGGGAAGCTCACTTGCAAATTGGATCATTTATTTGGTATATTGACACCAAAAAAAAGGAAAAAATATACTCACATTTCGATAAGAAATCTTGAAGTTCTGATAAAGAATTGCTGGGAAAAAAATCCATGACTATGTCTTTGTTGTTGTTAAAGTTTCGCTACTTGGAACAAAAAGTTCCAAGCAGCACGGGCTATGGTGAGCCCGTAGTGACTATGTCTATACCGCGTCTCCTGCGCCTCTGGAGTGCCAATCGCAGCTCACGGAAATCTATGACGCATTAGCGTTAACCAATGACAAGGCAATAAAAGAGTGACGTAGTTCGCCCTCACCAATCACAGATGACGATTGTGGGTGACGTACAAACGACGTCCCACTCAGGACGTCTAAGGAGGTATACGGCCGGTCTCTCTTTGATTGTTTTTTTTTACGGGCTCGCCATAGCCTGTGCTACATGGACACTTCGTTCTGAGTAGCTAAATCTAAAACAACAACAATCCTTGATTGGTTTACGGGCTATTCATGCCCGTGCCACCTCTTTGGTTGGCTTAATCTTTATCAGTCAATCTTGACTGGTGTCTCCTCGTATCTCTTGGCTTGGTTGTCGTATTCGTCATGTAAATCATTCGTCTTATTAATCATTCGTCTTATTATTTAATCATTCGTCTTATTAATCATTTGTTTTCTTCTTTCTCTTTGCTTTTATATAACTTTTTGGTACAAAAATTTTGGTGGTTAAAATTATTCTTATCTTTTGCATTTTTAATATTTTTTATATATAATTGTTAATGTTTATAAGGAATATAATCCCATTATTTTCTTCATCCGTAATATATACTGTTTTCTTAAGATTATTTTATGACTTATAACCAAGGATCCCGAGTTCGATCCCCGGGGCGGGACAGAGACGATTGGGCACGTTTCTTTCACCTGATGCCTCTGTTAGCAGTAAATAAGCACCCGAGATAATATAAGAATTTAGTCATTCGCAGAAGGCTTATATGGGTCTATACGAGGCAGCTGCTATATATACCCACCCAAAGTTATTCATATACATGTCTAACCTTTGCTAGAAACAATCCATCGATCCTGTCTGTTATATGTTACCGGGTAATTTCTTCAGAAAACCTCGTTTACAAACCAGTATTTACCCAGGTCTTTCCTGAATGTAAACTTTTCGAGATTATATTAATTGTTCCGTTTTCTGTTTGTCATCTTCAGTCATAACCCTTCATTATTTGCCTTTCGAAAGCATATAAATTAAGTCTTACTAAGTCTCTCTTCACGTGGAAGGTTTATGGGATTAAATTTGTCATCTTTTGCTGAACACGCTCAAGGGAATTTAGGTTCATTCTGAAGTATGTCGCCCAACTACATCATCTAAATGGGGCCTAACTAGAGCACCCTAAAAGGATAGGAACGGCATTGTTTTATTGCTAATGCTTCTTAGGAAAAACTCACTATCCTATTTGCCTTTTTTGAACTTTTATGCATATGCTTTTTTTTTGGCTATAAATTCCTACTAATCATGACCCCCCCCCCAACCCCGACCTTTTTTTGGAAATCAAACTTTGTAATCTCGTCACAATCATCTGCAAATCTTTTGCTCATTTAAATAATATATATATATATATATATATATATATATATATATATATATATATATATATATATATATATATATATGCAAACAAGCCTGACTGGTCCCCAGGACTAGATACAACTGAAAACTCACACCCCAGAAGTGACTCGAACCCATACTCCCAGGAGCAACGCAACTGGTATGTACAGGGACGCCTTAAACCACTTGACCATCACGACCGGACATAAGGAAGTGATAGCCGAGGCTATATGAACCACTTCGCCGCGGGCACTAGGATGGTAATCTTGGGCATAGCATGAGGTGATTTGATAAAATGCTATGCCCAAGATTACCATCCGAGTGCCGGCGGGGAAGTGGTTCATATAGCCTCGGCTATCACTTCCTTATGTCCGGTCGTGATGGTCAAGTGGTTTAAGGCGTCCCTGTACATACCAGTTGCGTTGCTCCTGGGAGTATGGGTTCGAGTCACTTCTGGGGTGTGAGTTTTCATATATATATATATATATATATATATATATATATATATATATATATATATATATATATATATATATACATACACCTGGTGTTTTGTAGAACCACGCTGAGAATCCTTTATTTATCTGTTTTTCAAGTTGTAGACGAATGACTTTTGTGATTATCGATTCAAGCAATTTTTTTCTGCAATAGACATTAAGCTAATTGACTCAAAGTCTATTGTGACACTATACACATTAGGCTTCTCCAGTATTCTGCTACTTTGTATGAAATACATAAGACAGGGGTTAACTTAATCCATCCTGACATTCTTTTAGGACCTTGGCGAACACCTCTTGCGGCCCAGGAGACTTACTTGTTGGCTGTAAATTTTGTCTCTCTCGATCATTTTCAACCAAAGTAATGTGGAACAGTGGTTGAAATATACATGTATTATACATACATACATACACAGTGCCCGGTGTATGTTTCTCAAGTGCGAGAGTCTGCAGGTCTCAGATGCTGAGAGCGAGCCGGAGATGGACACAGGTAAGGTGTTCATTAATTACCCCGTCTGTTACCTGTCTCTTGCCCGTCTCTGAGATTGGGTCCCGCTCAACCCACGTCCATGCCTCGGTGCTCAAATGAGCCCCTGCTCACAGGGGCCTCATGTCTGGGTGCTCAGATTGAGCCCTGATCACATGGGTTAATGTCTCAACAATTCGTTTGTTTTTTAGCTTTTTAACCAAATAATTTTAATTATACTCCTTTATCCATTAAATAACCTTTGAATTACCCCTTGTGATAATATCCCGGTTTAACGTACTGACTTAGTGAGGATTAACGAGGATTAGCATCACAGGAATTCGTTATAATCGGATTATCAAGTGTCTTTAAAAGCTGCTTAAATTGTCTCGTGAATCAATAATTGAAACCAAAGGCATTCACGATTATCTGTTTGCTGAGATCAGCCGTTACTCTTTGATCATCTGTTTGGTGAAATCAGCTGTTGCGAAATTATTGTACGTAAAGAAATGAACACTTGGACAGTTAGGACGGAGGACTGTGATTGGTGGTCTGATGGTCGGTACTTCTTGCTATACTCTGAGCGGTACGTTGGTACCACTCTGAGTGTAGAATGGCACATTGAGGGGCCACTCTGATGGGTTATAATGGAACACAGGGTTGTTGATGTTGTTTAAGATACGCTATCTGGAACAAAAAGTTCCAAGTAGCACGGGCTATGGTGAGCCCGTATGTAATACTGGGAGTGGGGGGGGGGGCGGGCCTGAGGCCTTGACCAGCTCCTAGTGTGTTGCTCTTAGACATTTTATGGGAAATCGCGTAATCTGAACACACTGTGAAGTGTTGAGGGGAAGTGATATCTCTCAAGATCCTGTTTTTTTTTCTCCTTCATTCTTCACCTCTTTCGTTATCATCTTCTTCCTACACCTCCTTGGTCTCTTCTTCCTCCTCCTCCTCCTCCTCCTCCTCCTCCTCCTCCTCCTCCTCCT
>WNGS01113158.1:52904207-52919236 GCA_020271785.1 Procambarus virginalis
TATAGATATATATATATATATATATATATATAGATATATATATGATATATATATATATGCAAAAC
Source organism: Procambarus virginalis (assembly GCA_020271785.1). Taxonomy (NCBI): domain Eukaryota; kingdom Metazoa; phylum Arthropoda; class Malacostraca; order Decapoda; family Cambaridae; genus Procambarus; species Procambarus virginalis. The sequence goes on from WNGS01113158.1 coordinate 52,904,273, forward strand.
AGCCTGATGGTCCCCAGGACTAGATACAACTGAAAACTCACACCCCAGAAGTGACTCGAACCCATGACTCCAGGAGGCAACGCAAACTGGTTATGTACAGGGACGCCTTAAACCATTGACCCTCACGACCGGACATAAGGAAGTGATAGCCGAGGCTATATGAAACCACTTCCCCTCCGGCACTCGGGATGGTAATCTTGGGCATAGCATGAGGTTGATTTGATAAAAATGCTATGCCCAAGATTACCATCCGAGTGCCGGCGGGGAAGTGTGGGTCCATATAGCCTCGGCTATCCACTTCCTTATGTCCGGTCGTGGATGGTTCAAGTGGTTTAAGGGCGTCCCTGTACATACCAGTGCGTTGCTTCCTGGGAGTATGGGTTCTCGAGTCACTTCTTGGGGTGTGAGTTTTCAGATTATATATATATATATATATATATATATATATATATATATATATATCTATATTATATATATATATATATACACCTGGGTGTTTTGTAGAACCACGCTGAGAATCCTTTATTTATCTGTTTTTCAAGTTGTAGACGAATGACTTTTGTGAGTATCGATTCAAAAGCATTTTTTTTCTGCAATAGACATTAAGCTAATTGACTCAAAGTCTATTGTGACACTATACACATTAGGCTTCTCCAGTATTCTGCTACTTTGTATGAAATACATAAAGACAGGGGTTAACTTAATTCCGTCCTGACATTCTTTTAGGCACCTTGGCGAAACACCTCTGCGGCCCCAGGAGACCTTACTTGTTTGGGCTGTAAATTTTGTCTCTCTCGATCATTTTCAACCAAAGTAATGTGGAACAGTGGTGAAATATCATGTATTATACATACCATACATACACAGTGCCCGGTGTATGTTTCTCAAGTGCGAGAGTCTGCAGGTCTCAGATGCTGAGAGCGAGCCGGAGATGGACACAGGTAAGGTGTTCATTAATTACCCCGTCTGTTACCTGTCTCTTGCCCGTCTCTGAGATTGGGTCCCGCTCAACCCACGTCCATGCCTCGGTGCTCAAATTGAGCCCCTGCTCACAGTGGCCTCATGTCCTGGGGTGCTCAGATTGAGCCCTGATCACATGGGTTAATGTCTCAACAATTCGTTTGTTTTTTAGCTTTTTAACCAAATAATTTTAATTATACTCCCTTTATCCATTAAATAACGTTTGAATTACCCCTTGTGATAATATCCCGGTTTAACGTACTGACTTAGTGAGGATTAACGAGGATTAGCATCACCACAGAATTCGTTATATCGGATTATCAAGTGTATTTAAAGCTGCTTAAATTGTCTCGTGAATCACGATAATTGAAACCAAAAGGCAGTCACGATTATCTGTTTTGCTGAGATCAAGCCGTTAACTCTTTGATATCTGTTTGGTGAAATCAGCTGTTGCGAAATTATTGTACGTAAAGAAATGAACCCACTTGGACAGTTAGGACGGAGGACTGTGATTGGTGGTCTGATGGTCGGTACTTCTTGCTTGCTATACTCTCGAGCGGTACGGTTGGTACCACTCTGAGTGTAGAATGAGCACATGAGGGTGCCACTCTGATGGGTTTATAATGGAACACAGGGTTGTGTGATGTTGTTTAAGAATACGCTATCTTGGAACACAAAAGTTCCAAGTAGGCATCCCGGGCTATGGTGAGCCCGATGTATACTGGGAGTGGGGGGGGGGGGCGGGGCTAAGGCCTTGACCAGCTCCTAGTGTGTTGCTCTTAGACATTTTTATGGGAAATCGCGTAATCTGAACACACTGTGAAGTGTTGAGGGAAGTGTATATCTCTCAAGATCCTGTTTTTTTTTCCTCCTTCCATTCTTCACCTCTTTCGTTATCATCTTCTTCCTACACCTCCTTGGTCTCTATCTCTTCCTCTCCTCTCCTCCTCCGCCTCCTCTCCTCCTCCTCCCTCCTCCTCCTGGTAGTGTACGTCTGTGGGAGCTGGAGGTAGAGGGCTAACATGGGGAGAGGAAGGAAGGAAGGAAGGAAGGAAGGAAGGAAGGAAGGAAGAAGGAAGAAGGAAGGAAGAGAGGGAAGGAGGAGGAAAAGGGGGAGGGGGTGAGAAAGCAGGAGGAGATTGTATAACAGTCTACCTTGCTGTTACCTTGCGTTGGTTTCGGGATCAGCGTCCGCTGCGACCCGGTTTCTCCCGGTTTCTGACCAGGCCTGCTGGTCCGGTCACCCAGGCTGATGGACGCGACTGCTCGCAGCCTGATATATGAATCACAGCCTGGTTAACCTGGTTATATAGCCTTTGGAGTTGTCTCTGTGGTATGTTGTTAGTGCGAGTACCGTGTGGCCCCCCTGGTACTACCTGTTTGACCAGTTCCAGCAACCAGGAGGCCTGGTCGACCAGTCCAGCAACCAGGAGGCCTGGTCGACGACCAGAAAGATTTTCCACAACGTGGCTATATCGAAGTATTCTCACCGGGGGTTTCTTGAGAGCGCGAGATAGTCCCACACCTGTAGAACCGTTACGAATGCATTTTAAAAATTCGAAGCAGTCCCAAAGCCGGTAAAACCGTTACGAATGCATTTTAAAAATTCGAAGCAGTCCCAAGCCGGTAAAACCGTTACTAATATATACCCGTTTCGTAAGCGCGCGAAGCAGTCGATGGCCTGCAGCTGGCGAGAGGCATAAAATATATGAAAATAAATCCGAGATATTTCAACCAAGATGAGAGATTGTATCACATGTTTTATGAGTTGTGTCTTCCTTATATTTTTGTACCGCCTTACGGGAAATATAAATAGAATTAGCACGTGTTAGAGAGAATTTAAGAACCATTCTGTATAATTGAGTATGATAAAGTATGCTTTGCCTGTATAGATTCGCGGCAAAATATCATACATTGAGCTAAGGTGTTCTCTAATACATAATACATTTGATCATGTATATTTGACATTCTCCATCAAACGAAGACTACAATTACTTATATTAATATTCTGTAGTCCTGTCGCCTATATGAACCAGACCGGGAAAATGCCAAATTGCATGACATTAATAACACTAATTAAAACCTTTTATTATCACTAATTTGCATACCGTTGATACCACTAATTTGCGCAGCATTGATACCACCTTGTTGCATATAATAAACATAGATATTGATAAGCATTTCACAACGTGAGGTTTCCCCTAATTCTCGAGCCTAATGGGAACGATGAGCGTGCATAAAAGCAGAATTTCGAGACCTAATTGGAAAATTATGCCTGGAATATGCCTGGAGTGGATTCTAGGAGTCCTCATGCCCGTCCTGTGGCCAGGCTTGTTTTGATTTTTGTATTACTTGATCAAGGAAACTGTTGCAGGGGGGCCGCCCGCAGTGCTAATTATTTTCTAAATGCAATAATTATGTTTTTTTAAGTGTAATTATGCGGATGATTGTTATCATTAAGTGGCTCCGAGTTGTTTAATATTTAAAGTGACATGTTGCTCTCATGATGGACTTTTAAGATGTCTTAAGATGTCTTAAGATGTCTTAAGATGTTTTATACATAAATCCTAATGTATATATTTTAGCCGTTAAGGTGTTTTATACACAAGTCCAGGTGCTTCATACATAAGCGCAAATATCCTCATACATAACGCCAGATGTTCCATAACAGCGGTAATAGAATAAATACAAAAATGGTTCTTAAAGACTTTTGTAGTTATTCAAAGTTAAAGAAAGAAAAAGAAAATACTTGTATGGTTTTCTGTATGCATCATCTTGCCTCACCCCATTAATAGTTCACGAGGTCATAGTCAAGATTGCAAGATGTCTTGCAATCTTGCAAAATGTCTTCCAATCTTGCAAGATGGCTTGCAATCTTGCAAGATGTCTTCCAATCTTGCAAGATGTCTTGAAATCTTGCAAGATGTCTTCCAATCTTGCAAGACATCCTGCAAGATTGGCGCCAAACTGCTCGAAGAGTCTCCTCACAATAGCGGGGCCTTTTGAGAAGGAGCTTCTGACCTTTACTGTAAGCAACGAAGCGGGTCTTCTCCTTGTGGGGCGTTGCAGAAAGGGCAAGGGAGGGGGAGGTGGCCGGCACTAGTTAGCAATTGAGGAAGCCTCCTCCTTACCAGGAGGCCAGGAATATAGTTAAGCCTTCACGCACCCAATTACGAAACAACTCCCTCTTTTCTCCTCAGTCATAGCGGCTTTGTTTGCGTGTATTACCTACTTCGCGAGCTGCGAAGTGCTGTGAGGTGCTTCGAAGGTGTTCAGACTTCCTTAAGGTGATTCGAACACCTGGGTTGATTTCTCCGTTTCGAGCGTGAGCGTCAGCTGGGGCTACCAGACACGGTCTTATACCTCCCTTCTGTGCATACTTGTAGATGTATTGCTCAGGGTATATATATAAGTTCAGCATTCTCTTTGTATTGACTCTCAAAGTTATACCTATATTTGATTATAAATAAGTGTTCTAACATTCCACAAGTTCACACGTACGTGCGCAGTGTAGCGCTGACCTCGTGTATCATGGGAGCAGAATACCTTATTGATATGTCTTTTTATTATTATTATTATTATTATTATTATTATTATTATTATTATATTCTACCACAGACGTGGCCACCCATTTACGATGCTAACCAGCATATATACATTTTCTGCTAAAACATATAATACAGCGATTTGTTGAACAATCAACGACAGAAGGTGATTGTCGTGCTTTTAAAATGCTAGTCTATTCATTAAGAAGACTGTTGTCACCTGTATTTCCTCTTGACATCTTTTCTGTGTTCGTGAACTGGGAAAAAAAGACAAAATATAAACAAAAAATTGGATGGGGCTTTTTTGGAGGGGGCTTTTTTGAGAGGACTTTTTTTGGAGAAGGGCTTTTTTTGGATGGGGCTTTTTTTGGAGAGGACTTTTTTGAAGAAGGGCTTTTTTGGATGGGGCTTTTTTGGAGGGGGCTTTTTTGGAGGGGACTTTTTTGGAGAAGGGCTTTTTGGATGGGGCTTTTTTTGGAGGGCTTTTTTTGGATGGGGCTTTTTTGGAGGGACTTTTTGGAGAAGGGCTTTTTTTGGAGGGGGCTTTTTTGAAGAGGGCTTTTTTGAAGGGGGGCTTTTTTGAAAGGGTCTTTTTGAAGGGGGCTTTTTGGAGAGGGAGGCGCCCCCTTCAAGAGGAGGCTTAAATACATCAACCCCAAGCTCTCCAATCCACTGCCGCTCTTGGCATCAGCCCTGGGATTTTCATATTTACCAAATGTTGTCTACATTCACTCTGAAGCATATCAGTAGTAAGTTTGTTTACATACCAAAACGCATTTACAAATTATAAATTATTGATGAATATTAAATCAGCAGTTAGCATGAAGTTTGTAGTTGGGAGAGACGGTTTGTTTTCCGCCCTTTGGGAAGGGTGCGTAGGGCCGCCCTGGCGTGTGGGAATGGTGCGTAGGGCCGCCCTGGCGTGTGGGAATGGTGCGTAGGGCCGCCCTGGCGTGTGGGAAGGGTGTGTGTGTGTGTGTGGGAGCAACAGCTTCAGGCGGTTGCTTGGAGCGGCCCCGCAGGCCCACACATCCACTCCAGCCTGGCTGGCCCGGTACTCTTTGCAAGAACTTGTCTAAATGCTTCCCTGTGGTCATGCAAAGGCCACAGGATCGGGGTGTAGGAGAACTCGCGAGACCCTCTTCAGGTAAGATACAGGTAAAGGGGGTAGGGGGGTGGTCTCCACTAACCGCACGCCTGAAAGGTAGCTCCACACACCCTTTGCCGGCTGTTAGAGTTGTGGGGATCTAAGGGACTTGGGTCTTCTTTTCTTGCTAGTGGTTCTACTAGTTGATGGTTTGAGTGAGGCATAAGTTGAGAGTCAGGTGGTTGTGTGTGTGTGTGTGTGTGTGTGTGTGTGTGTGTGTGTGTGTGTGTGTGTGTGTGTGTGTGTGTGTGTTGTGTGTGTGTGTGGTTGTGTGTGTGTGTGTGTGTGTGTGGTTGTGTGTGTGTGTGTGTGTGTACTCACCTAGTTGTACTCACCTAGTTGTGTCTGCAGGATCGAGCATGGACTCTTGGATCCCGCGTTTCGAGCATCGGTTGTTTACAGCAATGACTCCGGTCCTATTTCCCTTTCATACCTGGTTTTAAAATTATGAATAGTATTTGCTTCCATAACCTGTTTCTTAAGTGCATTCCATTTTCCCACTACTCTCACGCTAAAAGAAAACTTCCTAACATCCCTGTGACTCATCTGAGTTTCTAACTTCCATCCATGTCCCCTCGTTCTGTTACTATTCCGTGTGAACATTTCGTCTATGTCCACTCTGTCAATCCCTCTGAGTATTTTATACGTTCCTATCATGTCCCCTCTCTCCCTTCTTCTTTCTAGTGTCGTAAGGCACAGTTCCCTCAGGCGTTCCTCATACCCCATCCCTCGCAGCTCTGGGACGAGACTCGTTGCAAATCTCTGAACCTTTTCCAGTTTCTTTATATGCTTCTTCAGATGGGGACTCCATAATGAGGCGGCATACTCTAAGACTGGCCTCGCGTAGGCAGTGTAAAGCTTCCTAAATGCTTCCTTACTTAGGTTTCTGAATGATGTTCTAACTTTTGCCACTGTAGAGTACGCTGCTGTCGTTATCCTATTTATATGTGCCTCAGGAGATAGATTAGGTGTTACGTCCACACCCAGGTCTCTTTCTCGCGTCGTCACAGGTAGGCTGTTCCCCTTCATTGTGTACTGTCCCTTTGGTCTCGTATCTCCTAGTCCCATTTCCATAACTTTACATTTGCTCGCGCGCGCGCGTGTGTGTGTGTGTGTGTGTGTGTGTGTGTGTGTGTGTGTGTGTGTGTGTGTGTGTGTGTGTGTGTGTGTGTGTGTGTGTAAGTGTGAAGTGCCGTGAGGAGCTGAAATGATTGATAGACTGAGAATGGGTAGCTTAGGAGGGGGGGGGGGGGAAGGGTAGTTAATACCTCTTTCTGCCTTGTGTCCTACAGGGATCATTACCCATAACTCTCCCTCTCTCACTTCTCCTCTCCCCCCCCCCTTCTCTTCCTCTCCCCTCTCCTCCCCCTTTCCCCCTCCTCCCCCCCCCCCCTCTCTCTCTCCTGTTGAAAATATTAGGAAAGATTGGGTGTGAGAAAGTCTTTTATCTCTATATTCGGCTGAGTGAGTGAGCGAGAGAAGGCCGGTTTCCAATTTCCTATTTTATCCGTCTCAAACACTGTGCTTGTCCGCTTTAACCGACTCAGCCTTTAGTTCTCCGCTTTAACCGACTCAGCCACTGTGTTTGTCCGCTCTACCCGAGCGGGAGCGACAGTGTTTTGATAGCAGGAGTGAAGGAGTGAGAACTGCAGAAAGCAATTGCTGCTTTCAGCATGCATCTTCCCTTAATCTCTCTCATCACCTCACAAGAACCTACCTTAACCTCATTAGAGCCTAACTTAAACCCACCCTAACCTCGCAAGCGGTTAAATTTACCTCAGAAGAACCTAACTTAACCTAATTGGCTAACATAAAACCCCTAACCTAACCTAACCTAACCTAACCTAACCTAACCTAACCTAACCTACAGGGAGTCCGGAAATGTTTTGCATGTATTCATGAAATGAGATAGTCAAGGGCCTGCTGAGCTCCTGAGCAGCTTTATTTGCATAATAAGGAACTCCTGGGCCCTTCATGTGTGTGTTTGTGTGCGTGTGTGTACACCTAGATGTGCTTGCAGGCGGGGTTTGAGCTTGGGCTCTTTGGTCCCGCCTCTCAACTGTCAATCAACTGGTGTACAGGATCTGGAGCCTACTGGGCTCTTATCATATCTACATTTGAAACGTTGTTTGGAGTCAGCCTCCACCACATCACTTCCTAGTTCATTCCATTAACTAACTACTCTGACACTGAAAAAATTCTTTCTAATGTCTCTGTGGCTCATTTGGGTACTCAGCTTCCACCTGTGTTCCATTGTGCGTCTACCTCTCGTGTTAAATAGTCCATCCTTGTCTACCCTGTCAATTCCCCTGAGAATTTGGTATGTGGTGATCATGTCTCCTTGAGCTCGTCTGTCTTCCAGCCACGTGAGGTGCAGTTCCCGCAGCCTTTCCTCGTAACTCATGCCTCTTAGTTCTGGGACTAGTCTAGTGGCATACCTCTGACCTTTTTCCAGCTTCATATTGTGCTTGACAAGGTACGGGCTCCATGCTGGGGCCGCATACTCCAGGATTGATCTTACATACGTGGTATACAAGGTTCTGAAGGATTTCTTACATATGTGGTAATACATATATGTGTGTGTGTTACAACAGGATCAGTGCAGGGGTGACTTGTGTTACTAGAAACATGTGCTTTCCAGTAGACTACTGTAGCACTCGGCGTCGTGGGTAGAGTTACCTGGTGACGGGCTCTCTTCTTCCCCCATCCCCCCTTGACCCACCCCACCCACCCACCCACCCACCCTCTCCCACCCCACCCACCCACCCTCTCCAACCAGACTGTCCCCCCCCCCCCGTACGTCGGCGAGGCAGACACGGGAGCTCCACCTCATTGAGGGCGGTCCAGACTATGAGGTTGGGGGGGGGACAATTAGGTCATGTCATAAAGGTGTGTGGTTAATGAGGCAGACAATATGTGTGTGAGGCCGGAACTGGTTCGAGGTAACCCCCACCCCCCCCTCCTCCTCCTCCCCCCCCTAATTAACCCATGCCCTGAACCCCCCCCCCCCAAGTCGTGCCCCGAGCACCCTTAACACTGCTTGATTGCACTCTTTAATTAATTTTAGAGTGAGTGGGGTAGTACTTCCCTATTAGTGCCTTCTGGGGCAGTGAGGTCTAGCTCTTGATGCCTCCCCGGGCCTCACTATACGGCCTTGTTGTACCTTTTGCGTTATTGCTTTAACTATGCTGACGTCTGAATTCTTTGTCGAGAAATGGCCTGAAAAGTTGTGGATGGAGGTGGCTTCCACAACTTCTGCTTTCGGGGCATTCCCAGGTGTTGACCACAACCGTACAAAGGGGAGACGGATATCTCCTTATATTCCTTCGCCTCATTTGTGTCTACAGCTTATTTTACGCCTGTGTTCTTGGGTCCCAGTTTCTCTCAGTTTGAAGAGGCTGTCACCTACTTTATCGTGGTATTGTAGATAGACTCTTATCTTCCCCCCTCTTAAGGTTTCATGATCCCAACACTTTACGTCAAGAAACGTTTGCTGTGTCTACCAATATTCCTCTTAAGAACGTAAGAACAAAGGTAACTGCAGAAGGCCTATGGGCCCATACGAGGCAGCTCCTGTTGATTAGACAGGAGGTCTAGACATTGGACAGGAGAGGTCTAATCAACAGATCTAATCCTGTTGATTGGACCTCTCTAAACCACAACTCTGCAGTGGTTTATTTCCCAGTCTATTTTTTTCTGTGATTTAAATCACTCAGTATTAAGAATTTTGTCCTGCCTGGCCACTGTGGTTTTTGCCTTTCCATAACATTCGAATAATTGTCGTTACTTGTGATATAACATGAAATAATATAGTATACGTGATATACAATATGCAGATAACATAATGGATACAATATATATAAAATACATGTAAGATATAACGTAGATAAATAGACCTTAACCTGCTGGGATCTTGACGTGATGCTCTTCATGACTTTTCTAGTGAAAAGAAACTCTTTAAACTACGCAAACTACATTATATATATATATGTATATATATATATATATATATATATATATATATATATATATATATATATATATATATATATATATACACACACGAGGTGTATACTCCACTGCGCTCTATCTATATATATACTCCGATGCTGTGTGTGTATATATACACACTGAGAAGTGACGTGAGGTTCAGTTCCTTGTGTATATGTGTGTAGCTTATTCGTTTCAAGTGTGTATGCGTGAATGTGTGTATACTGAAGTACGTGTTCTTGCCCAGTTGATCTCTCTCGGCTATGAACCTGCACAGTTACGTACTCATTGTTTAAATCCCTATGTGTGTATGTGTATGTGTATGTGTATGTGTATGTGTATGTGTATGTGTATGCATTTCAGAACCCCACAAAGCCAGATACTAATATAACACATATTACCATACCTATACCTAGTTTCTCCTTCCTTCCCCTCCTCTCAACATCTCATTTTCATTAAGATATCAGATGTTCTAACATCAACTTTCAAACCCCTTTCAAAATACTTGACTTTCACTTAGCACTGTTGGTGTTTGTTTGCGCAAGAGGCAGGGAGGGAGGGACTTGGGGGGGCGACTCCGGATGGCATCAGCGAATCTCAAGAACGCCTCTGTGCATCGACTCCGGATTTCTCGCGAACCCTTCAGATCTGGTTTATTTATGTTGTCGACGGACTTCCATCAGGATGCAGGGAGGCAGGGAGGCACGGAGGCAGACATTCAGAAGGGCAGACAAGCAAGATGAAAGACACAAACAGGCACGCAGGCTGAGACAGGCATCCGTGCAGGCACACCTGGGCAGACAGACAGGCAGACAAAGAGAGGGGCAGATAGTAAAGCCTGCAGACGACGGCAGAGCCACCAATTTGCTGCTTCTTCTGCAGGAAGTCACTTCAGGACTTCGCTCTCTGATTCAACTCTCTATTTACCTGAGGGCCTCTACCTGTCACCCGTCACCTGTCACACGTCACCTGTCACACGTCACCTGTCACACTCGATGCGTCAGTTTGACGTACATATACACTCTTGCATTGAGACATAATTAGTAATGCTGAATTACAAAGCTTTTTTTGTATATCAAGATACACTATGAACACACACACACAAAATTCGTTTGTTTTGGTATGGTGTTGGGCCTATAAGAGGCCTATCAACCGCGGATGGGATATTAGGACGTGTATCAACCTCCAGAAGGTTATTAAGGCCACCACAAAAGAATACTGATCAAAGAATGCTGATCAAAGGATTCTTACCAAAGAATACTCTAGTCCTGTACACTGTCCAGGACCAGAGTAAACTTTCAGTGTGTATACACACACACCGAGAAGTAGGGTAAACTCCTTGGTTTACATATCACTTCTCACTCATTAAGTAACATATATATATACCCTGATAAGTTTGCATTTTCATTAACTTCTCGGAAAAATATATTTAAATATTTGCATTAAATCAACAAAATATTTATCTCCATGTTTTATATATTTTTAAACTATTTGCGTTACCCGGCTGTGCCCGGGGTCTCTCACTCCCAAGTTTCCCGCTCTCTCATCTCTCTTCCCATCTCCTCCTCGTCTCTTATCCTCTCTTCTCCTCCTCTCTCCACTCTCTCTCTCACTCTGTGTCTTTATGAAAAAATATTGGGAATCGGTCAACCACATTTTATTGATTACGTCGAGGGGAGGGAGGGGGGGGGGGAGTGGTCACTGTGGGTCCCAACTACATTTTGACCAATAGGATCAAACCACGACAAGCCTATGTCCGTCCCGCACCCCTGACCATTCATCCCGCAGAGTTGAGTGAGGCTACCTCTAAGCGTCTGGATTACAACCACATACAGATATAAATTAGCAAATCAAAGTTTCTATATGCAGAAATGAAAGTAATAACTTCATGTGTGGACAGAGGGTATCTTCCCTCGGTCGACGGACGGACAGAGGCTAGCTGTCTACCGACGGACGGACGGACGGACGGACGGACGGGAGGAAGAGCACCCCGGGTATTGAAGCCCGGGCGGGAATGATAATAAATCTCCGAAGGGCAAAGTTCTCTCAACCAAAAGGAATTCGATACGAAGATTCCGAGGCAGCTGGATTTCAAGAGAAGGATTCGAACCCCTGCTTTTTTTTTCTCACTCTCCCTCTCCCCTCAAGGTGTCAGAAGCTGTCAGTGTGAAGCTCTGATTTTCGCGTCTTCCCAACAATAAAGAACTGAATGGGGAGTCGCATACCTAAACTTGTTAATTCAAAAAAGTTTCTAAATGTTTTTATCTCACAGGTTAAATGTGTTCAGGATAAACGTAGATTAAAAACTCTCTACTCTCTACTGGCACAGGTGGTAACGATGTAGACAAGCTCCGGCTCCTGGTACCAGGCTCAGAAGTTCCCCTTCCTCTTAGCTCATGTAAGCCTTATATATCCTTCTATTTTTTTTGGTCTGGAGCGCGACCAGCCAATCGGTTTACTACCAGGTCCTTAATTACTTCTGGGTGAACAGGGACTTTCTCACTTAACATGTTCTAACCGTCTACCACTCTGCTAAAAAAAAACTTCATGATGAAAAGGATTCCTGATCAACCGGGCTTTGACTACCTTTGTCAGCCTGGGTGTTAGATATATCAACAACAGCCTGGCGGAACAAGCCCGTCAAGGCTTGATAAAATTCAGGGCTTGCGAGAGGGGTGGGAAAAAATCACCATTACGGCGCTTGCCCAAACCAGTGAGTATACTTGGTCCTTGGTTCGAGCCCTGGCCAGGAAGCATTGCCTTAGGCCAAAGCCCTTGTAACTGTCTACCCGCTGTTCACCCAGTAGTGATTGGGTACCTGGTTGTTAAACGATTGGCAGATCGTGTTCCAGGGGGAAAAACTAGTGGGTTAAGGCTGGAGACTTTCGGCGCCATGGAGAGGGGGTGGGGGGACCTGCTGCTTGGGTAACAGCTTCTCCTCCGTATTCACCTACCCTGGCTTTGTGCCCTGGAGAGGCCACTCCAGACCGACAATTAGAGCGCAACTCCATAGTCTTCTGAGACTGATGGCTGCCTACTACTACTACTACTACTACTACTACTACTACTACTAAGACTGACCATGAGCTATGGGCAGGGAAAGCTCTCATCCTGCTAACAAGTCAGCAATCGTTTGTGCCTGTTCCTTCCTGTGTGGAAAAAAAATATATATATAGCACCGCATAGCCTAAACAACACCCCCTCATCCTCCCCAACACTACCCCCCCCCCCAGACCACTGCCCAACCGCCCACAAACCAACAGGTCAACAGGTCAGCCACCAGCATCACCCGCCGCGGAAACTCATCCTCCAGAGAACTTGTCACGATAAAGTTCACCAGTAAAGATGTCATTTTAGACCAAGTCTCTCCCCCTTTTTCCCTCTGGTGGTATATTCACGCCCACTGCTCTGTAACCCACGCCCTCCGCCCACGCCCTCTCTGTAACCACGCCCTCTGGCCACGTCCTCTCTGTAACCACGCCCTCTGGCCACGCCCTCTCTGTAGCCATGCCCTCTCTGTAACCACGCCCTCTGGCCACGCCCTCTCTGTAACCACGCCCTCCGCCCACGCCCTCTCTGTAACCACGCCCTCTGGCCACGCCCTCTCTGTAGCCATGCCCTCCGCCCACGCCCACTCTCTCCCCCCTACTTCCTCTCCCCATACACCCCGTTATAGTGCAGGATAGATTTGGTCTGGTGTGTGAGTATGGGGTCCAGTGTGTGAGTATGAGGTCCAGTGTGTGAGTATGGGGTCCAGTGTGTGAGTATGGTGTCCAGTGTGTGAGTATGAGGTTCAGTGTGTGAGTATGAGGTCCAGTGTGTGAGTATGAGGTCCAGTGTGTGAGTATGGGGTCCAGTGTGTGAGTATGAGGTCCAGTGTGTGAGTATGAGGTCCAGTGTGTGAGTATGAGGTCCAGTGTGTGAGTATGAGGTCCAGTGTGTGAGTATGGGGTCCAGTGTGTGAGTATGGGGTCTAGTATATGAGTATAAGGTCTAATGTGTGAGTACAGGACTCACTAAGGTCATCGTGACATTCTTCGAAGACCCTGGCAAATACCGGGTGTAGCAGTGAGGAACCTGCAGGACTGTGTGTGTGTGTGTGTGTGTGTGTGTGTGTGTGTGTGTGTGTGTGTGTGTGTGTGTGTGTGTGTGTGTGAGTGAGTGCGTGTGTGTGTGTGTGTGTGTGTGTGTGTGTGTTAAGACATTCCTCTCTGACTCTGGGTATAATATCAAGTGGTTCTTAAGCAAATACCTGGAATACCGCCCATTTTGAGTGTCATCGTGTTACTTAAAATGTCATATTTCTCAATGTTCACTTTCCGGTCTATCGAGGAATTTCGTGATCTGCACATTCATGTCTCCACTTGCTCCTCCACCCCTCCTACCCCCTTTTCCCCCCCTTATCTTGGGGCCAGCGTGTACCCCTTTACATTGGGCCATGCTGCCCCCCCTTCTCGTGTGGCGAGGTCTAGTTCCTTCGGTCCTTCCTCTGGCCTCTGACCACCACCAGACGCTCTCTAATTTCGTCTCGAATAGGGTCTAGTATGACCCCATGATCCGTGAGGTGTATGCAGCGCCATAGTGTATGTTCTATGTCTGGTTTAACACCGAGAGTTAAAGCTTCTTTCTGCAGCGCCCTTGACGGTTATACATGCTTAGTCTCCAGCTTGAGAACTTTCACTGCCGTGGCTGCACAGTTGTGACTCTAGAGAGAGAGAGAGAGAGAGAGAGAGAGAGGAGCGAGAGGAGAGAGAGAGAGAGAGAGAGAGAGAGAGAGAGAGAGAGAGAGAGAGAGAAGGTTATATGTAAGGCTCGAAGACCACTACGTTCCGTTGTTCTGTGGCCTCCTCATCTGGCCACCGGACAGCATTTGGCCGCATGTGTTCAGGCTATGAACACATGCGGAGTATGATCATCAGATCATACCGCTAATTTCTCTAGGTTCTCCTGGAGTGAGTTTTGTGATTTCTCTCTCCATTTGTCATCTACCTCTTCTTATTAATTTCGAATCGTTGTTACACAGTTGAGTTATTTCTCAGTCCTGCGGTGTTCTGTTCTCTCCTCTCTTAAGTTATGGTTCGTGTGTGTGTGTGTGTGGGGGGGGTGGGGGGGGGGAGGGGGGAGGGGTGATGGGGCTGATAGAGACACTTTGCGTTCTTAAGGATGTGTATCTCGTGTGTGTGTGTTTGTTTGTCCAACTTCACGAGAGGGAATATTACCGCGAGGCTCCACTTGTGGCCCGCTGCCGGATAATTATTGTTTATTATTCAGGGGGAAATAAATATTTGGAATGTTTATCTTTGTTTTGCCTCTTCTCTGTCT
>WNGS01113158.1:52943827-52955869 GCA_020271785.1 Procambarus virginalis
TTTGACAACACATTCTAATGTAAGATGTAATTTATGACTCAAACTACTTAATACGCAAGGACATCCTGTTACTGTAAATTAATACACAATATACATCCTCTTGCCGATAATATAGAAATGAAGACTTTTATCTATCACATAAGGTTTAATATATACTTTCCCAGACAGGTAACTTCTCCAGTACATGTGATGGGGGGGGGGGGGTGACTCCTGCTGTATTGTGAGGCACTTGAATCCCACTTTAGTGTATCTTCTGTAACAAGATTAAGTTAATTGGGTCATTTTCATTTTCGTCGTTCCCTGTTGCTTTGAGTTCTCCGTCACAGCGTGTGGTAAACTTAGTAAACTGGTCATTGGTCCCTCACCCATGACAAGTTTACCGTAGAGTAAAGAGCAGTATAGTCGAGGATAAGTGGGAATAAGACAGACAGACACACACACACACACACACACACACACACACACACACACACACACACACACACCACACACACACACACACACACACACACACACACAGGCGGCTGACCCCGAGTCACACTTGGTCAAGTTCTTAAGTGGCCACTAACGAAACCTCTCCATCTTCTCCACAATCATGGCGGCTTTGTTTACAGTTAATAATGACCAGTGGAACAGCAGGATGGGTGTGTTGACACACAGGGCTCAGGATGGAACGGTCAGATATGTAAGTCGATTATACCTGTGTTGGTTTTGCTGGCCGGCTACCTTCCATCTCCTGCCACCCCGCTCACTGCCACCCACCGTACGCCATCTGTCTGCCACCCACTCACTGCCACCCACCGTACGCCACTTCTGCAACCCACCACTGCACCCCGTACGCCACTGTCGCCACCCACTCACTGCCACCCACCGTACGCCATCTGTCTGCAACCCACTCACTGCTACTGAAACTTTATTGTTCACACTGTGATGTGAGTCCTTTGCGAGAGAGAGAGAGAGAGAGAGAGAGAGAGAGAGAGAGAGAGAGGAGAGAGAGAGAGAGAGAGAGAGAGAGAGAGAGAGGGATACAGATGTTCACAAGAACCCATGAACAAGCGGGTGACGATCAGGGAACAATACAAGGACGCCATTCGATTGCCATTAATATGGATGCCAACATCCCGGATTGATTGATCGTCCATGCCAGCGAAACCCAATTGTGGTGACAGATAGGAACATGATATTGTGCTACCCACCCCTGCCCCACCCCCTGCCCACCCCCTGCCCACCCCCTGCCCACCCCCTGCCACCCTGTGCGTCAACCTGATGGCGGGATTTACGTCCACTGTCAACCTGTGTTACAGTTTGAGGAAGACCGCCTGTTTTTAGTGTATTTTATTTCGAACACTTTTTTTGTGATTTGTGGATGTTGAATGAGATTGGCGTGGGCTTTGTGAGTGATTGCAACCGGTGAGATTGGTGAGGGTAGGGAGGTGGGGGGGGGCTATTGTGAGGGGTATGAGTGGTGTATAGTGGTGTACAAGGATGAGGGGGTGTGGACTGGTGGGACTTTTGTGTGGGACGGTTCCTGGCGAAGATTGGGCTTATATATACCGGTGTTCTTATATTCGTACCGGTGTACTTCGTCTTGGCTTGCCATCTGGCAAGATACCAGATGCCTGGCCGTTTGCCTGGCATCTCCGAGATGCTGGTGTTGGCCAGGCTTGGATGATGCTCATGCAGATAAGAGTGACCTCAAGAACCAAGTCACCTGGGAAGTTGGGACACCAGACACGGAACTTCAGCCCCCAGGAACAACTGACGTCTGCTGACTGACAAAGACGTCGAAATTGGACCCCTCAGATGACTTTGTAGACACCAACACCTTCCTCGTTATCACCAAGCGCTTCCTCGTTATACCCAAGCGCTTCCACGTATCTTTATGATACAATAATGGATACAAAGTAATGGATAAAGGATAAATAAGGGATTAAGGAATGGATACATTTTGGCTGGCTCCAGTGGGATTCTGTCTTCAGTACTTCTGTTGGCCACATATCACTGCTTGCAATTCTCATGATTATCAGCTCCTTGTCTCCTTAGCAATGTATCTCCGTATTGTCTAAGCCTCCCAGCCCATCTTAGCTTTGATTACATCGTCTGCGTGTGTGGTAAAGCGGATTACCTTATTTCATGTGATTATTACACAATATGTAATTATTAGGATGCTATAGGCGGTAAATTAAAGGTCTGTCACCTTTCCTCTCCAGCTACGATACACAGAGAGATTCTTTGCAATACACAAAGGTCTCTTTGCAATATATCAACATATTTTTTGCAAAACATCAACATATTATTTGCAATAAATTAAGAGATTCATTTTTAATACATCAAGAGATACTTTGCAATACAGCAAAAGACACTTTGCAATGCAACATGAGAATGTTTGCTATATGTCAACACATTATTTGCAATAATACAGTGATATGCCACCTACCATCCCAGGCACTCAGTGAAATAATAATAATCGTCCCTTGTGCCTTGCTAAGGGTTATCTTGAGGTTATCTTGAGATGATTTCGGGGCTTAGTGTCCCCGCGGCCCGGTCCTCGAACAGGCCTCCACCCCCAGGAAGCAGCCCGTGACAGCTGACTAACTCCCAGGTACCTATTTACTGCTAGGTAACAGGGGCATCAGGGTGAAAGAAACTCTGCCCATTTGTTTCTCGCCGGGATCGAACCCGGGAACACAGGATCACGCGTCCAGTGTTCTGTCCGCTCAGCCACCTGCGCTTAAAATTTTTTTTTAATTTTGTTACGTGTACAAGTCGGTCTCGTGACTCACCCCGGCTGAGTAAAAGGTGGAACAGATACAGGTGAAAACAGTCTTTCCACCTGTATCACTCACCATGTTTGGACTTAAAAGAGCAGAATAAATTGAATAAATTTAATACAATAATCAGGGGGCAACAAACAAGCAACAAGGGGCATAAGCAACATGGGGGAAGATATAAATGCTCTCATGCTTAATCTATGTTGCGTTCACAAGTGGAAAAAAATGTTTCTTGTTTTTTTATATAATAGGAATGTGATCACACTATTAACTGGAATGGGTTGAAAAGTATTACCAATTGTGGTGGTTTCGTGGAACGGAATTTGATTGAGTCTCCTCTAATCAGTGTCCAAATCTTCCTAATGTTAGTACTGGTATGTACAAACTTGGTCCATTTTTAAGTTATAATATTGCACAACAGTTTAAGAAAGAAACTCTGATAGGGAGGCTTACAATGTCTCATTACAATTTTATATTCATATATTGCGTGTTCATGAGGCTTTTCTTTAATATTTCATCCTTATTCTCTGACCGCTTAATCCTCTTTGAGTATTCTAAGCTAAGCTATCCCTGTTTCTGGTTAATTCTTTCCCTAGAGATGGGTTGGTCAGATTCCAGGTGTTGGCCTGTACCCTCCCTCTCTCTTTCCTCTAGTCAGTCTGGTGTTGACAACGGCTTTAATCAGGCCGAAACGTTCACTTCCTTTCACATTTCTCTATGGATTTTCCGCATATAATAGGAAATCTATTGTCTGCAACACACCCCATTGTTAAGTACTGATTAATTGCCGTTTTACCTTCCTTTTATAACAACATGTATATATATGCAAACAAGCCTGAATGGTCACCAGGACTAGATACAACTGAAAACTCACACCCAAGAAGTGACTCGAACCCATACTCCCAGGAGCAAAGCAACTGGTAACTACAGGGCGCCTTAATCCGCTTGACCATCACGACCGGACATAAGGAAGTGATAGCCTGAGCTATATGAACCACTTCCCCGCCGGCACCTGGATGGTTATCTTGGGCATAGCATTTTATCAAATCACCTCATTTTTTGGGGCAACACGTGAGGAACACAAATGCAAACAAGCCTGAATGGTCCCCAGGACTAGATACAACTGAAAACTCACACCCCAGAAGTGACTCGAACCCATACTCCCATACTGATTTGATAAAATGCTATGCCCAAGATAACCATCCAGGTGCCGGCGGGGAAGTGGTTCATATAGCTCAGGCTATCACTTCCTTATGTCCGGTCGTGATGGTCAAGCGGATTAAGGCGCCCTGTAGTTACCAGTTGCTTTGCTCCTGGGAGTATGGGTTCGAGTCACTTCTGGGGTGTGAGTTTTCAGTTGTATCTAGTCCTGGGGACCATTCAGGCTTGTTTGCATTTGTGTTCCTCACGTGTTGCCCCAAAAAATGAGGTGATTTGATAAAATGCTATGCCCAAGATAACCATCCAGGTGCCGGCGGGGAAGTGGTTCATATAGCTCAGGCTATCACTTCCTTATGTCCGGTCGTGATGGTCAAGCGGATTAAGGCGCCCTGTAGTTACCAGTTGCTTTGCTCCTGGGAGTATGGGTTCGAGTCACTTCTGGGGTGTGAGTTTTCAGATGTATATATATATATATATATATATATATATATATATATATATATATATATATATATATATATATACACACACAGAATATGTGTGTGTTTGTGACATTGACAAATCAAAGAATGCTTAACGCGTTTTCGGCTGTCAAGTCTTCATCAGAGCTACACAAAAACAGTTTTTGCCTAGCTCTGATGAAGACTTGACAGTCGAAAACGCGTTAAGCATTCTTTGATTTGTCAATGTGACACACACACACACACACACACACACACACACACACACACACACACACACACACACACTAGGTAAGTACACACATCTGTATGTTATGTATGTGGTTGGAGACCAGATGGTTGGAACGGACATAGGGTGGCCGAGGTCGGCCCCAGTGCCATTCCTTAAGATATACCGGCTTCTAACTCACCTTCGTCCTCCCCTTCCTTCCCAATCCCCGGCTAATTTTCATGAACTCTGAAAGGTAATCGCAGATGAGTTTTGCAAATGGAAATGTCTATCAGTTCGATATGGGGGGGAAGAGGGGGGATAGATGTAATTCAACGTCGATTCAATGTTATCAAACTAGGATTGGGTAGATACATCTAGACAAGTATAATTGATGAGTGTATGTATACACCATACATAAATACACAAAGGAGGGGGGGGGAGGTATTTAAGGTATAAACTCGCTAATTTATTGAAGTCTAAGAGACGAGACCAAAGAGCTGAAGCTTGTGGAAATGCACATAGCGCAAACGTCGATAGATTAATAGTTCATTGGTATTATTTTTTTTGTGATGGTATCTGTGGAGTGTGGGGCTGCATCATTCACATAATTACTAGTGCAACATTGCAGTTATTGAGATTTAGTTCCCGTCAGCTCTCCCCATTAACATCCACTCCGGGCTCACCATAGCCCGTGCTACTTGGAACTTTTTGTTCCAAGTAGCGAATCTTTAACAACAACAGCTCTGCCCCTCCCCCCACACACATTCTTGGTGGGCAGTCCGGGGCTCCTCCAAGAATATGTTGCATAGTGATTGACTGGGTAGCAGACTGTGTGATTGTTGTTGTTGTTGTTAAAGATTCGCTACCTGGAACAAGAAGTTCCAAGTAGCACGGGCTATGGTGAGCCCGTAGTGGATTTTCTTTGAGTGTGTGAGGGAGGGAGTAGGTGGGTGGGTGGACGTGTGGGAGGCTGAGAGTCTTCATCTCCCTGGCTGTGAGCATCACTGTGGTCTGCCTCAAGTGTGAACATTTTTTTGCGAAGGTCTGGAGAGAAGAAACAGTCAAGAGCAAGAACAGCATCCGTCAGAGCCATGATTCATCAAGTATTTACGCGTCCTCTTACGAAGCCCGTTGATCTCTCCTCAATCGTAGCAGCTTAGTCTGTATTTATTATGCAGTTTATGAGCTTCGAAGCTTCGTGATCCCTTGTAATATTGTTATAAACCGACACTTCGAAGGGGCTAGGGTACGGAGGGAGGGGCAACTGTCAAGGGTAAACTAGCCCTCCATGATGCTTGAGGAAGATGGCCACAGGTTTCGTTAAGTGCTTGATGGCTTTTCTGGTTCTGGTCGTCACCTGCTGCTGGAGAAAACTGTGTCTTGCTTAGCATTGGTCAACAATAAGAGGTTGTTTGATTGTTGTGTATAAAAAATTTCGCTACCTGAACAAAAAGTTTCAGGTAACACTGGCTATGGTGAGCCCGAGTATTTTAACTGTTAAAGAGTGAAGTATTGGGCACCTCTTGAAAGAATGGGAGACGGTCCAGTAGCACAGGTATGAAGAATTCTTCTATTTAAGAAACATCGCAGATAAAGTTATGTGGATGTGTGAGCCTGTGGGAGCGGGTGTTTGTGTGTTGTGTGTTTTTGATGTGTGTGTGTGTAGTTTTGTGCGTGCGTGTGTGTGTGTGTGTGGTGTGATGTTAGTGTGTGTGTGTGATGTGTGTGTGTGGGCTTGTTCAAGGTTTTTTACACACAGGAACCCTTATCCTTGATGTTTTCCTCGCTAAATCTAAGGGCGTAAGGACTAGTCAAAGGAGCTTGAGATCTTATATGAGTGGCGCCTTCTTGCGGCTCTGACACGGAGGGAGTAGGTTACACATGCTGCTAATTCCGAAGAAGCAGACTCAGACACCGGAGCTGCCTTCGACGAATCACCACTGAACCTCTCACCAACTGGTGAGCTGTGATAAACATCTGCGTCATCGTCTATCCCTTCAAACTTAAAACGTGGATGATAATTCTTATTTAAATATTAATTTAGTTAAATTGAGTAAGTGATAATTGATATTAAACCTAAAATTTTCACCATTGTTATTTTTGCTAATTACAGCGGAAGAAAATCTAGCCAGACCTAGTCTTCCTGTAACCCGTTATTACAGCGTTACAGGACAAGGATTCCAGTATATTGCAGTTATCAGTAATTCGCTACATTGGGCCAGCCAGAACGCTTGAATATATAATAATTATCTTCGTCAATATTTGTGAGATTTTCCTGAGGAAGTTAAATAAACATTTGAGCAAAGGGTCACTAAGTTAAGATGGATTGAAGGGCTCTGGCGCTTTTTTCGGCATTGAAAGTAAAATTATTTTTAAAGTAATCAATATATCTTGGCAATGATAAGTAAAGTGTTCCCCAAAACAGGAAGGAAGTTTATCCCCAAGAAAAACTGGAAGGAAGTGTTCCCCACCAGACACTTACATCAGGGATCGAGCATTGACCTTGCAAGAAACCGAGCTTAGAGGATAACTGAAAATTAACAAAGTGAATCTCCTTCGCCACCTTTCCTCTCAGAAACTCTTATCAAGTCCACTAGGAACTGAGAATAATGCCACAAAAAAAACTATCACATTTCTTGCCCTTGCCGTCAAGGCTGAATAACAAAGTAATAATCCCCATAACTCCCAAGGCCTCCAGAGTGTCCCACCTGCTCACAAACCGTTGATTCAAAGACGACTTGCAAGTAGAGTGCAACAGTCAGACGTGAGGTGGAGGGGGATGGTGATTGAGTGGTAACACCGACACACTTAATATGAGGGGGTGTGAGATGCAGGCAGTGGTAAAACCTTACGTGGGGATGGGTGAATGGGGGAAACTCAGGGATACTTGCTAAAATCGGGAAATACCCCACCCATGCAGCTATGGGCGTCTGTCTGTGGAGTAGTGGCGTCCAGCAATATGATCTAACCGTAGACGCCTGGTCCTCCCCCTAGTTGTTCGCGGGTCCAAAGAGGGCCGTGCTCCGTTAAACCCCCATATTGCAATCTCCCCTATAAGCTGGGACTGTACATATCGGTGTGTGGCAAACATCCCCCCTCTACAAGCAGCTGCTTAAATACATGAGCAGGTTGGTGATAAAGGGACCAGCAGGTGTTGTAACGGAGAAGAGGTGAGGCATGAATGAGCGTGTGAGATGTTGTGTGGGCGCTGTGGAGAGACATAGACAAGCATTACTATTACATGATATAATAAGGGGTTTGACACTTTGTGATTTGTAGCCAATGAAGATAGTCCAAGCCTTTGAGTATCATCACGTTGCAAGTGGAAGGGATTCGAATTGTGGTGTGGGAATCCTTCTTGTTGGTGGCGCCAGAAGTGCTGATGGGTCCTAGACGTAATAGTTTAAGGGGGATTATTTATTGCACTACCAATTGAATTTTATTGCTTCTGGTAAATGCAGGGAAATGCGCAAGGATTTGGTGTCTCCTGCTGTCAGGGACATTCTTTGCCCGTTAAATGCTAAGCAATAGGTTAACCTCTGTAAACACGATTTTATTAGTTTAGTTCATTTCTACGAGGCAACCCAACTTCGAGAATTGTACTTGAACAGTGAGCAATTCCCTCTCTGTGAATTTTGCTAATCTCTGGGAAGACGAATTTAGCAAATCTTCACACCCAAGTGATTTTTTTCAACCGGTTACATTGGAACAATGGTGATTGGCCGGGTGATTGTCTATGCTATTCGGGGATTTTTATTCCTAATTAACGGTGATTTATTCTGATATGCAGAGCTAAGGGAGAATTTGTTACCTAACAAATATATGGGCTCAAGAGGAGTCATTGGAATAAGACTGAATTCTTTAAGCAATTCCAATTTTTATTCCTGTAACATATTAAATTAGTCCTATCGTTAAATTTCCGTTAAAAAGTCTAACAGCCAGGTTTGGTTTTCTCTTACATTAATCAAGACTATATAATTACCTATCGAGTCAGGTCCGGTGTTATATTATAATATATATATATTAGAATATATTATATAATATATATCACTCTAATTTCTCTTGTGAAAGTCACTACTAGTTTGATGAGGTATTCACATATAGATTGTGTGTTGATGATGAACTGTAATTGAACCATTCCTTCTGTTAACTGAATACCTGGACCCCTGTCCGGGGGAAAGATCCGGGCTCAATTTGACTTTAGAGCCGTGCTCAATTTTGACTTTAGCGCCGGGCTCAATTTGACTCTAGAGCCGGGCTCATTCATCGATTCATGAGCATGATCTAAGATACTGTGGACATGACATCTGACTCTCTTCCCGTCCCCCTGAGAGTGTGTTTAATACTTATGAGACCCTCTAACTTTCGAGTGTTAAAGTGTGGTTAAGACCCAGACCCAACGGTAACATTTCGAGATGTGACAGTGTGTGTAGAGGACCATGTACCATGTAGCTACACACCACCTACTACACACCCCTACACACACTATCACACACAACACACACACACACACAACACACACTCAAGGGATACCACACTGTAACAGGGGTAGGGGGAAATCGCTCCCTGACGCAAAGTGCAGAGGGTGCGTACCTCCTCCTCCTTCATCCCCCCCCCCCCTCACGACCTGTAGTAACAGGTGAATCGCGACAGGTGACCGATACCATATCGGTCCCCGGGCTGCTCACTGTATCCTGGGGGCCCCCCCCCTGTAGTGCAAAATTATGGCCCGGTAGGATCATGAGTTGGTTTCGGAAAAATCTCCGTTAAAAATAGTTTGGTTGGTGTTTCGTAAAAATATCTATAAATTTCCATAATACTGATTCTTTGTAACGCGGCAGGCACGACTCGTTACACGCTTCCTCGCTCTCCCCTCTTACATACTTACTTTTTTCACCCAAGACTCCTCCACCACCTGCCTCGCATTAAAAGTCTATATTCCTCCCCGCCAGTACAACGTGTCCTAAGATGCAATTCAAAAAATAGGACTAATCCCCTAAGGTGCCAATTTTATTTTAGGTAAAGGGGTGCATGAGGTGTAAGGATACAGGCCAAAACGTCTTGTCCTCCCTGGAAATCGAACCCGGTCCCTGAGATGAGAATCCGATGCGCAATCTTGAGGGTTATCTGAGTGGATCTTCGGGGCTTTTTAGTGTCCCCGCTCCCGGTCCTCGACCCCATCCACACCTCCCAGGATCAGCCACGTGACAAGCTGACTACACCCAGTAACCTATTTTGATCTGCTAGGTACAGGGACTGGGTTGAAAGAAATCTACCACTTGTTTCTCGCCGGCGCCTGGATCGAACCCAGACCACGGATCACAGCCACGCGATGCTGTACCTCTCCCTCGGCCGACCGGCAACTAATTCGAGCTAACGAAATTATAAATACTTTCCCCCATAAAGTTATATTGTTTCGTCGTCGTTTACCTTATCTAGTTCGCTATTCCTTAAAAGTTATTGCTCAAATCATCCTTTATTCTAATATTCTTCAAAATATTCTGTCATCTCAAAAAAAATCTATACTACAGAATATATATTCTTAAAACAATTTAGTCTTCAAAATTGTTCCTTATTCTGAAATCTTCTTTATTCTTTATTCTAGATATTAAAACTTCTCCTTTATTAACATCTTCACAAAAAAAATAATATTATTTTTGACACGAGTCCCTAAGTTATAAGCTCTAAGGCATACTATAAACAAAACTAATACAACCTGAATATAAATCATACTATACATCACTAATACTTTTATACCAAGACATATCATAGTACAACGTAAAAATTAACACGTAATTTAACTTGTGTTAAATTAACACTAAATTACATCTATATGACGGATTATCTGTTGAATCGGACATAGAACCTCTTGAATAAATTTCTGTTCACACTTTATGGTGCAATAAAACACTTAAGGTTTTTAACTTCTCTGTTTATTTTTTTTTTAAGTTTGCTTTTGGCTTGGCGTTGGAGCTGAAGGCAAACCGGCGCGTGTGGATAAATATATATATAAATAACAAAAATTAAAATAAAGCTCATTAAAATTATAAACTCTTAACGCCTATGGACTATGAAAGCATTTATCTGCGAATACCCAGTTTAATTATTTCGTGAGGCCTGATAAATCGTGCCTTGATTTTGCACTTAAGTTAAAATCAACATAACAATAAAAATTATAAAAAAAATAATGGACTAACGTAAATAAACAATAAAGTTAATAATGCTACTAATATATATACGATCAATATATACAGCTGGAGATTTCCAGACAAGATTGCATACTTACATTAGTTATGAAGTGAAAACGGCCTCTTCAAGTCCGACTCTTGATTTATTAAATTATTCCACCTCATCCTCTCAGCGTGTTCCCCATCCCCCCCTAACCTCACCTCATCCTACCCTCCCTCACCCTCCCTACCTCGCAGCTCACTATCACCGAGCTCTATAACGAATAGTCGAGCGCCACGAAACAGTGGCTTCATAGCCATGCATCTCATTGGCTACAAGCTGGGCGGGGGACACATGACAATTAGCTCGGCGGCATCTCTCTCTCTCTTAGCCTGTAGACGAGTCTCGGAGGACAGGAGTCGGGGGACCTTACACTCAAGGGGACGCGTAGTAAACAAACACTCAACATTCACTGCGAAAAGCAGTTGGCAATCATTGGTGTATTGTAGGGGGGGGGGTTAGGTTTGTAGGGTTGGGAGGGTTCCCATAGGACATTGGCCCACACTGTCTCCCACTCGTCATTCCCTCTCCCCCCCTATTACCCTAACCAGGCAACACCCCAACCCACCCCCCCCACCCCTTTGATGGTCACCACTCCCTCTGTAGCCTACCTACCCCTCTTCACGTCGGGGGTACAGTTTTTGTTTTGTGTCTCAAGAGTGGCAACTTCGTCTATATTGATGCTCAACTCCATAACTAATACGAGCAATTACTGTTAAAGATTTGGTGAGGCTAGCGCAGACTTTCGTATATATAGAAATATAATTATAACTCTATATATATATATTATACATATACTATATATAGAACTATACTATATATATTATAATGGTGGGCGTACCACCAGCTGGTGTCATTATAGGTACCCACAGTCTCAGAGAAGGAAACACAGACCATTCAGAGATAAACTTGCCTTTTAACTCTGAATACATGAGCGTGTTCGCTTCTCCTACAACCCCCTTCTTTTTATGTGTGTACACTTTATTATCGCAAGGTTATACAGTTACATAACAGATTGTATACAAAAAATGAGCAAAAGCGGGACCAAAAAATAGTTGTTCGATTCCTAGATGCTGTAGCTCCTCCTCGACGTCCTCCGACGTTGGGCAGGAACCGAGTATGCAGCAAGCATTCCCCCTCTGCATCGCGACACTGGGGCGCTTGAAAAGGTCAGAAAACCTTCCGCTCTAGGGTCTCTTGGGTGTCAATC
>WNGS01113158.1:52962209-52964709 GCA_020271785.1 Procambarus virginalis
AATAGCTATCAGGTAGTATAGCAGTGGAGGTTATCAGGAAGGGCAGCAGAAGAGACCATCAGGAAGGGCAGCAGAAGAGGCCATCAGGGAGAACAGCAGAAGAGGCCATCAGGGAGGGCAGCAGAAGAGGCCATCAGGAAGGGCAGCAGAAGAGACCATCAGGAAGGGCAGCAGAAGAGGCCATCAGGGAGAACAGCAGAAGAGGCCATCAGGAAGGGCAGCAGAAGAGACCATCAGGAAGGGCAGCAGAAGAGGCCATCAGGGAGAACGCAAAAGATGCCATATGGAAGGGCAGCAGAAGAGGCCATCAGGGAGAACAGCAGAAGAGGCCATCAGGAAGGGCAGCAGAAGAGGCCATCAGGGAGGGCAGCAGGGAAGATATGGAAGGCAGCAGGGAAGACAGGGAGGGGAGTTAGGGAGGAAGGGAGGGGAGTTAGGGAGGAAGACAGGGAGGGGAGTTAGGGAGGAAGGGAGGGAGAGCAACACATGAAGGACACTATAGGTCCATGTCAGACACCAGCCTCCTTAACACACTATCCAACCCTCCATCACACACAGGCAGGGACGACACAAGGTTTTCGTAACCAATTACACAAATCAATAGAGGGGCAGAAGGTGGGGCCCAGGAGCTATAAGTCAACCCAGCAAACACAACAACAACGCAAGAACAAGCCCCCTCAACAAAGACAGGTGAGTACAAGCCATCAACAAAGACAAGCGAGTACAAACAACTAAAGAGTCTCAAAGAAAGGTTAATATATACCCCCAAAAAGTGAGATTTAGTTTGTTATGCCCCGCCTACCAGCCGTGTTGTACCTGTTGTGTTACAATGTAACTTTTCTGGCGTATTCTTACCTCTTCTACAGTGACTACAATGTCATCCATTTATTCTTCCAGCCTTTCATCTTGCACCCTTGGTCTCCACACTGCTTCTAATGCAAAGATCTCCTGGAAATCTTTCGTCGAGTTCTTCATATATCGTTTATCATGAGAATTCCCACCTTTGTCTCCTTAGTCTAAGCATACATGATCTCGCACTGCTGTTTTTCTCCTTATTGGGTTATATAACAATTTTGGCTAATCCTAAGATTTTGCTGCAAATTAATTGGCAATTTGCCTCTCAGCTTCTCTCCTGAGGTGAATTATTTCTGGTTCTCTTTATTGCCTGTCTATTGTCCTCTTATTCCTAGTTCTCTGTCATTTATCCAGGCTTTTCTTGTCCTATCTTTAGCTTCCCTGCACTGCCTATTTAATCCAGGGGTTCACTTTTCTTGTCATGTTCACCTCCTTCTTGTGTGGTACCAACTGATCGGTTCGTATCCTATTTACCAGCAATGAATTTCATTATCTCATTTGCTGTCTTCGCTATCATCTCTCACTCCCACTGGATTTCATGCAAGAAAGTTGTCTCATCTTATTATAATCGCCACGTCTGCAATCTTTCTTCTTCTTCTTCTTCAACAGGTTTCTTTGTGTAACCAACTCTTTTTAGCTTCACGATGTATTCAAGCGTGACAATGCAGTGCAGGCGAGGAGTCACAATAACGTGGCTGAAATATGTTGACCAAACCACACACTAGAAAGTGAAGGGACGACGACGTTTCGGTCCGTCCTGGACCATTCTCAAGTCGATTGTCAAGTCGATTCCAGTCTCACAATCGACCAGAGAATGGTCGATTGTGTTCTCTAGGCATTCTATTGTTTGGTGAGGTGACTGTAAGTCACCACCACCACGATCTTCACATCTCAAACTATTGCTATTCCCAGCACGTATTCTTGCTGGTAAGTTCCCTCTGCTAATTTGGCTTCTCCAAAGTTCCAGTGTAGTAGCAACAAGGCTACAACATCTCCTACCCCTCTGCACACTCTGCCTTAACTTATAGGAGGCCTGGTCGAGGACCGGGCCGCGGGGACGCTAAGACCCCGAAATCATCTCAAGATAATCTCTCAAAATGCCTTGATGACCTCATGGGAAGATTGCATTTCCTATAACTCTTGTCAGTCTCGTTCGCGATCATGTATGGTTGCTCCTTTGCCACTCTTTCCTGTAATTCTACCCTTTATTTGTAATTCCATCTGCATTTGTGTACATACCGTTTATGATATCTCAATTGTGCTGCTTTCATTTCTCCCGAGGGATATGGCATCATGTCCGTACATATGTTTCTGATAGAGTGATGATCTAGTTACCATGCCAGAGTTTGTGGTTGCTTGTGGTGGTGGTAGTGGTGGTGGTGGCGGTAGTGGTGGTGGTGGTGGTAGTGGTGGTGGTGGTGGTGGTGGCAGTAGTAGTGGTGGTGGTGGTGGTAGTGGTGATGGTAGAGGCGTGAGGGGCTCCCGAAAGACGAGTGTTGTACAAGAACATCACGTCCGCCACACCACCTGCTATTTTACTGCCCATCGGAGAGAGCACCACTGTTCCCACCACTCTGTTAGTCTACACGCACGCACACACACACACACACACACACACACACACACACCACACACACACACACAC
>WNGS01113158.1:52969709-52973670 GCA_020271785.1 Procambarus virginalis
TGTCGCTGCTATCAGCTCCCTCAGCGCCCAGGAGGGCCTCTTGTTCCGGATAAAACGTCGAACCGGGACGTCGGTTCTCTCGCGTCGAGCGGTTCTCCCCTAGTTGTACTCGCGGGGGGGTTGAGCTCAGGCTCTTGGAACCCGCCTTAAAACCCTAGTTATGTCTGTGTGTTTCTCACGTGCTATTAAACCGACGCTGCAGGTGTGGATAGCTAATATAATACAGACAGCTATTTTTAACTAATATAATGAATGTATATAAAAAAATAATTGTTACGATTTTGTTAATTCTGAGCGTTGATGGGGGGGGGGAAGATAAAATTATATCCATACGTCATATATGCTACCGTACCCCATGTTTGGCGTCCTGCCTTGGCCAGGCCTGTTACCCAGCCCTGGCCTGCCGTGGCCTGGCCAGCCCTGCCCTGGCCTGCCCTGGCCTGACCTGCCTTGAGAATCGGAAGACCCAGGTTTTTAAACAACACAATAAGTAGCCGTCACAACTGCAAGAAAAATAACAGGTTGGATAACAAGAACCTTTCACACTTAGAGATGCCGGACCAATGATAATACTCTTCAAGACGCTATATGGCTCTCTAGGGTGGAATATTGTTGCACACTAAACAGCCCCATTCAAACCTGGAGAAACTGCTGACCTGGAGAACGTGCTAAGATCTTATAATGCCAGAATCACCTCAGTAAAACATCTTAATGAATGGGAACGCTCAAAATGTTTCAATCTGAATGCCTTAGATCGCAAGCGGGAGAGATACATAATAATTTACACGGAAAAAAGTTAAAAAAAAAAGGGGGCTGGTTCCAAACCTACACACGGCAATAACACCACATGAGACGAGGAAACACGGCAGGATGTGCAAAATAGCCTAGTTGCAAAGCAGAGGTTGCAATATAGGCACCCTAAGAGAGAATTCTGTCAACATCAAAGGGCCCAAAACTTTTCAACACACACACACACACACACACACACACACACACACACACACACACACACCACACACACACACACACACACACACACACACACACACACTCCCGCTACATGTAAGGGGCATAACTGGCCGCCCTCCCACGGTGGTGTTGAAAAAGATAACTTAATATACATCTTTAAGAGGATATATATATATATACCTGATCAACCTGCCTGTGATTCATATGTCAGGCTCCGGACAGCTGGTCCAACAGCCTGGTTGACAACTCAACGGCCAGGTCAGAAACCGGGCCGCCAGGTACATTGATCCCCCATAACCAACAACAAGGTAGGCAGATAAGTTGTCTGCCCTGGCCTGCTATCTTGCCCTGGCCTGCCACCCTGTTGCCCTGGCCTGCCACCCTGTTGCCTATCCCCGAAAAAAATTATTATAATGAATTATGGGTATATATTTTGTAGAAATAACATGGCCACCTGCATGTGCCTTGGCTTCTACCCAGGGCACTATATGGCTTGTACCCAGGGCACTATATGGCTTGTACCCAGGGCACTATATGGCTTGTACCCCAGGGCACTATATGGCTTGTACCCAGAGCACTATATGGCTTGTACCCAGGGCACTATATGGCTTGTACCCAGGGCACTATATGGCTTGTACCCAGGGCACTATGACTTGTACCCAGGGCACTATGGCTTGTACCCCAGGGCACTATATGGCTTGTACCCAGAGCACTATATGGCTTGTACCCAGGGCACTATATGGCTTGTACCCAGGGCACTATATGGCTTGTACCCAGGGCACTATGACTTGTACCCAGGGCACTATGACTTGTACCCAGGGCACTATATGACTTGTACCCAGGGCACTATATGGCTTGTACCCAGAGCACTATAACTTGTACCCAGGGCACTATATGGCTTGTACCCAGAGCACTATAACTTGTACCCAGGGCACTATATGGCTTGTACCCAGAGCACTATATGGCTTGTACCCAGGGCACTATAACTTGTACCCAGGGCCCTCAGTTACAAGCTTAGGACAGTGATGCCCCACAGGAAGTAATTACTCACCTCGTGCCTACAACCAGGGCAGCTCAAGCTTGCCAAAGCGTATTTCATCCATTTAAAAGTACTTTAAGCTAACACGTGGCCCCTCCTCCAGGGTCCGTAACACCGCCGCCGCCCGCCCTGCCAGCGGTTTGATCTCCAATATTTAGGAGAATTCATGTTAAATTCAAGAACTATGACGCGAAAAACTTGGTCTAAACATTTAATATTTCACGTTTTCTAAACACTGTTGCTTTATGGGGGGTCTATAAAGATGCTGTTGGCTCATTCAGGAGTTATCCGTCGCAGGCTTTGAGACGTTATTAAATATTACTTCCGTTGAACGGTTGGTAGGGGATTGAGTGACGCAGAGTGTGGCTGCCTTGACGCAGGTCGGGGACGCCGTGACGCAAGCTATGATTACCCCGTGACGCAAGCTATGGTTACCCCGTGACGCAAGCTATTGTTACTCGTGAAGCCAGCTATGGTTACCCCGTGACGCAAGCTATGGTTACCCCGTGACGCAAGCTATGGTTACTCGTGACGCAAGCTATGGTTACTCGTGACGCAAGCTATGGTTACTCGTGACGCAAGCTCTGGTTACTCGTGACGCAGGCTATGGTCACCTGTGACGCAAGCTATGACCACCGGTGACACAAACTATGACCACCCGTGACGCAAGCTATGGGCACCCGTGACGCAAGCTACGGCCACCCGTGACGCAAGCTATGACCACCCGTGACGCAAGCTACGGCCACCCGTGACGCAAGCTACCGCCACCCGTGACGCAAGATATGACCACCCGTGACGCAAGCTACGGCCACCCGTGACGCAAGCTATGACCACCCGTGACGCAAGCTACCGCCACCCGTGACGCAAGCTATGACCACCCGTGACGCAAGCTACGGCCACCCGTGGCGCAAGCTACCGCCACCCGTGACGCAAGCTACCGCCACCCGTGACGCAACCTACCGCCACCCGTGACGCAAGCTACCGCCACCGTGACGCAAGCTATGACCACCCGTGACACAAGCTATGACCACCCGTGACACAAGCTATGACCACCCGTGACGCAAGCTATGACCACCCGTGACACAAGCTATGGCCCACCCGTGACGCAAGCTACGGCCACCCGTGACGCAAACTATGGCCACCTGTGACGCAAGCTACGGCCACCCTTGACGCAAGCTACCGCCACCCGTGACGCAAGCTACCGCCACCCGTGACGCAAGCTACGGCCACCCGTGACGCAAGCTATGCCCCACCCGTGACGCAAGCTACCGCCACCCGTGACGCAAGCTATGACCACCCGTGACGCAAGCTACCGCCACCCGTGACGCAAGCTATGGCTCACCCGTGACGCAAGCCGCAGCTTCTCAAGAGCCAAGATAACTAACTACCCCGTGAGAGTTTAAGATCGTGGGCAGTGCCAACTCTCCCTCATTACCTATACTCGGCTATACCAACTTGAGTCGAGGAATATCCATTTTTCTGCAATTCAATTTCTTTCTTTATTATGCACCCCATACCCATCCCGTGGGCGGTGGTGTAAAGGATTACAGAGACACATAATCGGTTCAGGAACTGAACCCTCTAGTTCGTTTAGCTAAGCAAATAACAATCTTCTGACGCTAGTTACAAAATTATCAATGTTGTATACATATGTACACACCCTCATACATACATGTACATATATATATATATACGTATACACATATACATACACATATTTTCTGTCATAGCGAAGACGGTGGAGGGCGAACTCTTGTCCCCTGGTTCGAGGTCTCCCTACACCGCTGTCCGTCATATATTTAGATTTCGTTACGAAAGGATGAGAGCGACTCTCTCTCTCTCTCTCTCTCTCTCTCTCTCTCTCTCTCTCTCTCTCTCTCCTCTCTCTCTCTCTCTCTCTCTCCTCTCTCTCTCTCTCTCTCTCTCCTCCTGCTCAGTCGGTCATCACTCCTC
>WNGS01113158.1:52978619-52998609 GCA_020271785.1 Procambarus virginalis
TAGGGAGGAAGACAGGGAGGGGAGTTAGGGAGGAAGGGAGGGGAGTTAGGGAGGAAGACAGGGAGGGGAGTTAGGGAGGAAGGGAGGGAGAGCAACACATGAAGGACACTATAGGTCCATGTCAGACACCAGCCTCCTTAACACACTATCCAACCCTCCATCACACACAGGCAGGGACGACACAAGGTTTTCGTAACCAATTACACAAATCAATAGAGGGGCAGAAGGTGGGGCCCAGGAGCTATAAGTCAACCCAGCAAACACAACAACAACGCAAGAACAAGCCCCTCAACAAAGACAGGTGAGTACAAGCCATCAACAAAGACAAGCGAGTACAAACAACTAAAGAGTCTCAAAGAAAGGTTAATATATACCCCCAAAAAGTGAGATTTAGTTTGTTATGCCCCGCCTACCAGCCGTGTTGTACCTGTTGTGTTACAATGTAACTTTTCTGGCGTATTCTTACCTCTTCTACAGTGACTACAATGTCATCCATTTATTCTTCCAGCCTTCATCTTGCACCCTTGGTCTCCACACTGCTTCTAATGCAAAGATCTCCTGGAAATCTTTCGTCGAGTTCTTCATATATCGTTTATCATGAGAATTCCCACCTTTGTCTCCTTAGTCTAAGCATACATGATCTCGCACTGCTGTTTTTCTCCTTATTGGGTTATATAACAATTTTGGCTAATCCTAAGATTTTGCTGCAAATTAATTGGCAATTTGCCTCTCAGCTTCTCTCCTGAGGTGAATTAATTTCTGGTTCTCTTTATTGCCTGTCTATTGTCCTCTTATTCCTAGTTCTCTGTCATTTATCCAGGCTTTTCTTGTCCTATCTTTAGCTTCCCTGCACTGCCTATTTAATCCAGGGGTTCACTTTTCTTGTCATGTTCACCTCCTTCTTGTGTGGTACCAACTGATCGGTTCGTATCCTATTTACCAGCAATGAATTTCATTATCTCATTTGCTGTCTTCGCTATCATCTCTCACTCCCACTGGATTTCATGCAAGAAAGTTGCTCATCTTATTATAATCGCCACGTCTGCAATCTTTCTTCTTCTTGTTCTTCAACAGGTTTCTTTGTGTAACCAACTCTTTTAGCTTCACGATGTATTCAAGCGTGACAATGCAGTGCAGACGAGGAGTCACAATAACGTGGCTGAAATATGTTGACCAAACCACACACTAGAAAGTGAAGGGACGACGACGTTTCGGTCCGTCCTGGACCATTCTCAAGTCGATT
The DNA here is from genome assembly GCA_020271785.1 of Procambarus virginalis. Classification (NCBI taxonomy): domain Eukaryota; kingdom Metazoa; phylum Arthropoda; class Malacostraca; order Decapoda; family Cambaridae; genus Procambarus; species Procambarus virginalis. The sequence goes on from WNGS01113158.1 coordinate 52,979,863, forward strand.
GTCAAGTCGATTCCAGTCTCACAATCGACCAGAGAATGGTCGATTGTGTTCTCTAGGCATTCTATTGTTTGGTGAGGTGACTGTAAGTCACCACCACCACGATCTTCACATCTCAAACTATTGCTATTCCCAGCACGTATTCTTGCTGGTAAGTTCCCTCTGCTAATTTGGCTTCTCCAAAGTTCCAGTGTAGTAGCAACAAGGCTACAACATCTCCTACCCCTCTGCACACTCTGCCTTAACTTATAGGAGGCCTGGTCGAGGACCGGGCCGCGGGGACGCTAAGCCCCGAAATCATCTCAAGATAATCTCTCAAAATGTCTTGATGACCTCATGGAAAGATTGCATTTCCTATAACTCTTGTCAGTCTCGTTCGCGATCATGTATGGTTGCTCTTTTGCCACTCTTTCCTGTAATTCTACCCTTTATTTGAAATTCCATCTTCATTTGTGTACATACCGTTTATGATATCTCAATTGTGCTGCTTTCATTTCTCCCGAGGGATATGGCATCATGTCCGTACATATGTTTCTGATAGAGTGATGATCTAGTTACTCATGCCAGAGTTTGTGGTTGCTTGTGGTGGTGGTAGTGGTGGTGGTGGTGGTGGTGGCAGTAGTAGTGGTGGTGGTGGTGGTAGTGGTGATGGTAGAGGCGTGAGGGGCTCCCGAAAGACGAGTGTTGTACAAGAACATCACGTCCGCCACACCACCTGCTATTTTACTGCCCATCGGAGAGAGCACCACTGTTCCCACCACTCTGTTAGTCTACACGCACGCACACACACACACACACACACACACACACACACACACACACACACACACACACACACACACACACACACACACACACACACACACTCAAAGGTTTGCCACCAGACTAGTACCCGAGCTGAGAGGTATGAGCTACGATGAGCGACTGCAGGAATTAAACCTCACTTCGTTGGAAGACAGAAGAGTTAGGGGGGACATGATCACCACATTCAAGATTCTCAGGGGAATCGACAGGGTTGATAGAGACAGGCTGTTTAACACAAGGGGCACACGCACTAGGGGACATAGGTGGAAACTGAGTGCCCAAATGAGCCACAGAGATATTAGAAAGAACTTTTTTAGTGTCAGAGTGGTTGACAAATGGAATGCATTAGGAAGCGATGTGGTGGAGGCTGACTCCATACACAGTTTCAAGTGTAGATATGATAGAGCCCATTAGGCTCAGGAAACTGCACACCTGTTGATTGACGGTTGAGAGGCGGGACCAAAGAGCCAGAGCTCAACCCCCGCAAGCACAACTAGGTGAGTACAACTAGGTGAGTACACACGCAAGCAACCACAGAGAAAACGAAGTGGGGGAATAACTCGCGAGCAGGGTAAGAAGGTGGTCAAGGCTGTCATATACAACCCGCCAGCAAATGACACAAGACCGAGACAAGAATACCAACATACACGCACATCATACATATAAATATTCTCCCAGGGGACGGCCAAGTCAACCTTAAGCCGCTATTAATGGGGCAACTCCAATTATAGAACCTTCAGCTCAGGAACGAGCTTTTGCCCAGTCAGTATCCTCACTAGCCGGGTAGTAACGACATGGAGTCACCCCACCCCCTCCCTGACATCTTCACCAATGACAGGCAGCTCCCTGAAGTCTTTACAAGCTTCCTGAAGTCCTTACAAGCTTCCTGAAGTCCTTACAAGCTTCCTGAAGTCCTTACAAGCTCCCTGAAGTCCTTACAAGCTTCCTGAAGTCTTTACAAGCTTCCTGAAGTTCTTATAAGCTTCCTGAAGTCCTTACAAGCTTCCTGAAGTCCTTACAAGCTTCCTGAAGTCCTTACAAGCTTCCTGAAGTCTTTACAAGCTTCCTGAAGTTCTTACAAGCTTCCTGAAGTTCTTACAAGCTTCCTGAAGTTCTTACAAGCTTCCTGAAGTCCTTACAAGCTTCCTGAAGTCTTTACAAGCTTCCTGAAGTTCTTACAAGCTTCCTGAAGTTCTTACAAGCTTCCTGAAGTTCTTACAAGCTTCCTGAAGTTCTTACAAGCTTCCTGAAGTTCTTACAAGCTTCCTGAAGTTCTTACAAGCTCCCTGAAGTGCTTACAAGCTCCCTGAAGTGCTTACAAGCTCCCTGAAGTGCTTACAAGCTCTCTGAAGTCCTTACAAGCTCCCTGAAGTCCTTAAAAGCCCCTAAAGTCCTTACAAGCTCCCTGAAGTCAATAAATGTCCCCTGAAGTCCTTACAAGCTCTCTGAAGTCCTTACAAGCTCCCTGAAGTCCTTACAAGCTTCCTGAAGTCCTTACAAGCTCCCTGAAGTTCTTACAAGCTTCCTGAAGTTCTTACAAGCTTCCTGAAGTCCTTACAAGCTTCCTGAAGTCCTTACAAGCTCCCTGAAGTCCTTACAAGCTTCCTGAAGTCCTTACAAGCTCTCTGAAGTCCTTACAAGCTGTCTGAAGTCCTTACAAGCTCCCTGAAGTCCTTACAAGCTCCCTGAAGTCCTTACAAGCACCATGAAGTCCTTACAAGCTCCCTGAAGCTTTCACCAGGGGGTGAAAAGGTCAGACAAGCTCCCTGGTGGAGCAAAAGCACTATATGACCTTACAAGCCTCCACGGAAGGGACACACGCGCGCGTAGTATAAAGAGAAATTGTGGCAGATTTAATACCAATTCAAGGCGAGTTAAAACCTTTTGCCCCCTTCCCCTCCGGGTGATAATTAGGTGCCTGGATGATAATAGACCATTATTATTCAATTTTTTTTTTATCTTACAATTATACTGTGCTATTTACTAATACTACAAAGGTTATAATTACAATGTTGTGCTTACTTATAAACTCACTCTCTCTCTGTCTCTCTCTCTCTGTCTCTCTCTCTCTCTCTCTCTCTCTCTCTCTCTCTCTCTCTCTTTTCCTGGTAAATAGCAGTTTAATTTGAGCTGGGACAAAAGTTTGGAGGTGTGTGTTCCTTCAGGGTCATCCCAAGCAGACGAAGTTTGACACTAGACAAGGTGAGAGGCCTCTGGACGCCACTCCTGGTGAGTGACGACCATTCCTCCACACTACTGTCACTCCTGGTCACTCACACTACTGTCACTCCTGGGGTCTCAGTCGACTGTCACTCCTGGGGTCTCAGTCCACTGTCACTCCTGGTCACTCACACCACTGTCATTCCTGGGAACTCACACCACTGTTACTCCTGGGAACTCACACCACTGTCACTCCTGGGAACTCACACCACTGTCACTCCTGGGAACTCACACCACTGTCATTCCTGGGAACTCACACCACTGTCACTCCTGGGAACTCACACCACTGTCACTCCTGGGAACTCACACCACTGTCACTCCTGGGGTCCAGTCCACTGTCACTCCTGGGGTCTCAGTCCACTGTTACTCCTGGCCCCTCACACCACTGTCACTCCTGGCCTCTCACACAACTGTCACTCCTGGCCACTCACACCACTGTCACTCCTGGGAACTCACACCACTGTCACTCCTGGCCTCTCACACCACTGTCACTCCTGGCCTCTCACACCACTGTCACTCCTGGGAACTCACACCACTGTCACTCCTGGGAACTCACACCACTGTCACTCCTGGCCTCTCACACCACTGTCACTCCTGGGAACTCACACCACTGTCATTCCTGGGAACTCACACCACTGTCACTCCTGGGAACTCACACCACTGTCACTCCTGGGAACTCACACCACTGTCACTCCTGGGAACTCACACCACTGTCACTCCTGGGAACTCACACCACTGTCACTCCTGGGAACTCACACCACTGTCATTCCTGGGAATTCACACCACTGTCATTCCTGGCCACTCACACCACTGTCATTCCTGGGAACTCACACCACTGTCACTCCTGGGAACTCACACCACTGTCACTCCTGGGAACTCACACCGTTCGTTTCAAGAAATGTCAAGACATTACTGCAGAAGACCATTACATCAGAATTGTTTTAGCGGGTACAGCATGCCTGCCTGCCTGTCTGCCTGCCTGCCTGCCTGCCTATCTGCCTGCCTGCCTGCCTGCCTATCTGCCTGCCTGCCTGTCTGCCTGCCTGCCTGCCTGCCTATCTGCCTGCCTGCCTGCCTGTCAGCCTGCCTGCCTGCCTGCCTGTCTGCCTGCCTGCCTGCCTGTCTGCCTGCCTGCCTGCCGGCCTGCCTGTCTGCCTGTCTGTCTGCCTGCCTGCCTGCCTGCCTGCCTGCCTGCCTGCCTATCTGCCTGCCTGCCTGCCTGTCAGCCTGCCTGCCTGCCTGCCTGTCTGCCTGCCTGCCTGCCTGCCTGCCTGCCTGCCTGTCTGCCTGCCTGCCTGCCTGCCTGTCAGCCTGCCTGCCTGCCTGCCTGCCTGCCTGCCTGCCTGCCTATCTGCCTGCCTGCCTGCCTGTCAGCCTGCCTGCCTGCCTGCCTGTCTGCCTGCCTGCCTGCCTGCCTGTCTGCCTGCCTGCCTGCCGGCCTGCCTGTCTGCCTGTCTGTCTGCCTGCCTGCCTGCCTGCCTGCCTGCCTGCCTGCCTGTCTGCCTGCCTGCCTGCCTGCCTGCCTGCCTCCTTACCTGCTTGCCTGCCTGCCTGCCTGCCTGTCTGCCTGCCTGCCAGCCATTCGAAACTGCACAAGGAAACTTGTGAGTTTCGGATACACCGTAACATCATTACATCGACAAAGAAATCTGAGAAGATTTTTTAACTGAATCAAGTTTTATCAATTTAACCAAAACACACACACACACACATACACACACACACACACACGGAAGCCACGCTTTATGATAACGTAACAAATTATGACCGATATAAGGGGGTTTCAATAAGGGGTTTCAATAAAATGTACTCGTGTTTCAATAAAATGTACTCGTGTTTCAAAAAAATGTACTCACTCTTTGATCCCTTGGTGCGCGTTATCAGCGTTGTCTGGACAATAATGGACATCAATTTGAACATTCGCAAACATGTTTGAAGAATCATGTTTGATAGTAAAGATAACGTTTGTAAACCCTCAACAATGACGCCAAGAGAGCACGAAATACAAGTTTGTCTCCCCTAAAAAAATAAGAAAGTTATCTTTTGAAAAGTGGTCGGAATAAATTAATATTAGTAGTGGATAGGCAGTGTTAGATGATGCGGTGTAGAGGCACCACCACCAGCCTCCCTCTCGCCACCTGTTACTGCACTCTGGCAACGGTGATTGCTATACGGCTGGCTGGCTGGCTGGCTGGCTGGCTGGCTGGCTGGCTGGCTGGCTGGCTGGCTGGCTGGCTGGCTGGCTGGCTGGCTAGCTGGCTGGCTGGCTGGCTGGCTGGCTGGCTGGCTGGCTGGCTGGCTGGCTGGCTGGCTGGCTTGGTGGCTGAGTGACTTACGGAGGCCCAGAAACTAAGTTCTAATCCCCTATAGCAACTATAATATAATGCCACCTCCCGAAACCTAGCACTGATGTCCCCCTTCGGACCCGACTGTCTTCCTCGGCGCGACACCGCATAAGATCGATCTTCCCACCACAGCCGTTAACAAAACAACTCGACAGAAACATGCGTCACGTGGGATAAAAACGTGTCATTCAACCCCTCCACGTGCTGACGGGCGATTCATTCCTCGCTGCTGGGGGCTAGGGGAGAGGTGGGCTAGGGGAGGTGGGCTAGGGGAGGTGGGCTAGGGGAGGTGGGCTAGGGGAGTGGTGGGCTAGGGGAGGTGGGCTAGGGGAAGGTGGGCTAGGGGAAGGTGGGCTAGGGGAGGTGGGCTAGGGGAGGTGGGCTAGGGGAGGTGGGCTAGGGGAGGTGGGCTAGGGGAGGTGGGCTAGGGAGGTGGGCTAGGGGAAGGTGGGCTAGGGAGGTGGGCTAGGGGAAGGTAGGCTAGTTAAGGGGGGCTAGGGGTAGGCAGGGAACACCGAGAACGAATTGCCTGTCGCTGCTATCAGCTCCCTCAGCGCCCAGGAGGGCCTCTTGTTCCGGATAAAACGTCGAACCGGGACGTCGGTTCTCTCGCGTCGAGCGGTTCTCCCCTAGTTGTACTCGCGGGGGGGTTGAGCTCAGGCTCTTGGAACCCGCCTTAAAACCCTAGTTATGTCTGTGTGTTTCTCACGTGCTATTAAACCGACGCTGCAGGTGTGGATAGCTAATATAATACAGACAGCTATTTTTAACTAATATAATGAATGTATATAAAAAAATAATTGTTACGATTTTGTTAATTCTGAGCGTTGATGGGGGGGGGGGAAGATAAAATTATATCCATACGTCATATATGCTACCGTACCCCATGTTTGGCGTCCTGCCTTGGCCAGGCCTGTTACCCAGCCCTGGCCTGCCGTGGCCTGGCCAGCCCTGCCCTGGCCTGCCTGGCCTGACCTGCCTTGAGAATCGGAAGACCCAGGTTTTTAAACAACACAATAAGTAGCCGTCACAACTGCAAGAAAAATAACAGGTTGGATAACAAGAACTTTTCACACTTAGAGATGCCGGACCAATGATGATACTCTTCAAGACGCTATATGGCTCTCTAGAGTGGAATATTGTTGCACACTAAACAGCCCCATTCAAACCTGGAGAAACTGCTGACCTGGAGAACGTGCTAAGATCTTATAATGCCAGAATCACCTCAGTAAAACATCTTAATGAATGGGAACGCTCAAAATGTTTCAATCTGAATGCGTTAGATCGCAAGCGGGAGAGATACATAATAATTTACACGGAAAAAAGTTAAAAAAAAAGGGGGCTGGTTCCAAACCTACACACGGCAATAACACCACATGAGACGAGGAAACACGGCAGGATGTGCAAAATAGCCTAGTTGCAAAGCAGAGGTTGCAATATAGGCACCCTAAGAGAGAATTCTGTCAACATCAAAGGGCCCAAAACTTTTCAAGACACACACACACACACACACACACACACACACACACACACACACACACACACACACACACACACACACACACACACACACACACACACACTCCCGCTACATGTAAGGGGCATAACTGGCCGCCCTCCCACGGTGGTGTTGAAAAAGATAACTAAATATACATCTTTAAGAGGATATATATANTTCTTGCCCACTTTCTTCCTTTCTTGCCCACTTTCTTGCCACTTTCTTCCTTTCTTGCCCACTTTCTTGCCCACTTTCTTCCTCACTTGTTGCTCAAAGGGTATTTCCTCTAGGGGGGGGGGACGCACATCTACCACCGACCTTTATCTAACATAAACAAACATTAAACTCGCAATTACTTAAGACATTCACTAAGTGGAAAAACAAATGAATGATTAACTGGTGTTTACAGGACACCTGGACGATCTGTCAGTTTCCGCTGTACATGTTCTCCTTAATGTAGCCGAGACGGTGAACAGAGTTGCCAGGTGAGTGACCGGCGCAGTAACTTCACAGTGTTGCCAGGTGAGTGACCGTGCGGTAACCCACAGTGTTGCCAGGTGAGTGACCGCGCGGTAAACCCACAGTGTTGCCAGGTGAGTGACCGCGCGGTAACCCACAGTGTTGCCAGGTGAGTGACCGTGCAGTAACCCTACAGTGTTGCCAGGTGAGTGACCGTGCGGTAACCCCACAGTGTTGCCAGGTGAGTGACCGTGCAGTAACCCCACAGTGTTGCCAGATGAGTGACCGCGCTGTAACCCCACAGTATTGCCAGGTGAGTGACCGTGCAGTAACCCCACAGTGTTGCCGGGTGAGTGACCGTGCGGTAACCCCACAGTGTTGCCGTATAAGATTAGCAGCAAATAGGTACCTGGGAGTTAGACAGCTGCTACGGGCTGCTTCCTGGGGATGTGTGTAACAAAAATGGAGGCCTGGTCGACGACCGGGCCGCGGGGACGCTAAGCCCCGAAATAACCTCAAGATAAGATATAACCCCAGCAGTAACTGGGTACCTGGTTGTAAACCAATAGCAGGGCCGAGTTCCAGGGAAAAATGAGAGGGAAGAGAAGGGAAGCCGTTAAGATTATATAACACCTGGAAGGGGGTCAGGATAAGGGTTTGGGATGGGACGGGGGGGGGGCGGGGAGGAGGGAATGGTGCCCAAACACTTGGATGGTCGGGGGATTGAACTCCGACCTGCATGAAGTCAGACCGTAGCTCTACCGTCCACCCCAGGTGGCTGGGCCAAGGCTTACCATGAATTATGTGAAGGTGAAAGCTCTCAGACTGCTAACAAGAGTCAAGAGGTCATCCGCGCCTTAACCACTTGTATAAATAAAACAACTACATTAAAAAAGTGTACTGGACACTTACGAGGCTTTAAAGAGTATATGAATAAAATAGTATTTAACCTCGATTCCTTGTAAACTAATGAGGCTGACCCAGAAATTGAAATAAAAAATCCATTTGGCTCAGAAAGCTGGTCAAATCCTTGTGTCTATGGCGGTCAAAATCTCCTTAAAAAGTCCTCATATTTGATGGCAAAACTGACAAGTCTTACATCGAGGGTTGCAAAGCACTAAATCTAATTATAAAAGAAAAATGTCAAAAACAGCCTCGACTTATGACGCCTCGAACCCGGTTCATCTAACCGGCGAGGCGAGTGAAGGCGTTATATAACCAATGCGCCAGCCACAAGGGCGCCGTAACGGAGAGATTAAACTGTGTGTGTGTGTGTGGCCGACCTGAACCATGGTTAAATGTCAAGCCCGATGAGTTTGGTTGCTTGGTTGGTATCTGCATGTCGCTCACGGGGGCCGCCACCAACCACACGGCTGTCCCAGCATAAGGATGTTCTTTCAAAAATCTTCATATATCACATTGATGAATTCTTCTGGCGTTCTAATAACATCAGTTCCATTTCTGATGACGACGGGGCCGGACCATCAACAAAGACCGCTGCTGCTGTCGAGACGAGCACACACACACACACACACACACACACACACACACACACACACACACACACACACACCACACACACACACACACACACACACACACACACGCACACCAACCACACACACACACACACGCACACAATGCTGGCATAAATAGACGACAAAAACACTGTCGGACCCCCCAACGCATTAAGACACTCACATTTGTCTTGGAGGTAATGGCAAATGCCGATATAAGCATTGCTTTGTTACGGCAACTGCAGTGGTGTGCCGGGGGCATTGTGGGAGGCCTCGCCCCCCCCACACACACACACACACACACACAATGGTATTGTCGCCATAAATACATCACAAACGTTTTATATAATCTTTCCACGTAATTTTAGGACGTAGTAATTTTAGAATTTTAGGTTAGACTAATATTGGTACTCGAAGCTACGACACTCATGGACACGTAAGTATGATGACGTCGTAACCAAATAGACTCTGGAACCTATTCACTATATGAAGATATTGAAGGCAGACCCTATGTGCCGTAGCTAATCCCCAGCAAGAACAACCACACATGATAAACACATCTGCCACACACGTGTGGTAAGACACACTTACCACACCCGCTCACGCCCACAACAGTGGCAACGGAACGAGCGCACATCGTGAGAGAAAGCACTGCTTCCAGACCCAAATTAGCAGTCAACAACTCTAGCACTAACTGGCTAGACCGTAATCTGAATGACTTAAGGTCAGAGTGCAAAGTGCCAGCTTCCACCTCACCTCCCTCCTTCCTTCCTTCGCATGAACTCAACTAAAATGCATATTTGAGACACTGAGTCGTCCTAAACCTGTCCAGTAGCCAAACCTGTCCTCCTACAAAGAACGTTCGTTTATCTATCGTATACGCTACAAAAATCCCAACAAAATTGTCGTACTAGAAAAATGGAAGCCGCTGTACTGTCCCGTTTTCTGTTTTGGGTCCTCTGGATAGGTTAGGATAAGAGCATTTTAGTACGACAGTTTCTTGACGTTGGGACACCTTAGGAGGACGGGGTTGGGGCACTGGCTGCGTTGCCAACTCCAACAGCATATCCAGTTTTTCTGGAGTGGTTTCGACGAAGGGCAGATATTGGTGTTTATAATGAACAGAGGTCGGGGTTCGAATCCTCGTCACGGCCCTTGTGGGTTTGTTCAACAGAGGTGGGGCTATACCCTTCGTTCCTCTGCATTCAGTAAACCTACACGGATCTTGAACAGTGCGTTACGGATCTTGAACAGTGTGTTACGGATGTTGAATTGTGTGTTACGGACCTTGAATAGTGTCTCACAGATCTTGAACAGCGTATCAGAGATCCTCTGCACTTTAGGGAGTGTGCCACAGATATTCACTCACAGAGTGAGTGCCAGAGGAGAAGGGAAAAGCGGCACAGATATTCTGCCAGAAGAGAGAGTGCCATCAATCTCAATAACATAGACAGCGGGGCCGCAGATTCAAACGTTCAAGTCTCCTCAATTTCCTTTAATGGACACGGTTGGTGTGTGGAGCCGTGTCCTTCCGGCGGCTCAACCATGCAACTATGCAACACAGAGCCTGAAGCCTGGCCTCGGCCTGCTCTAGTCTGCTCTTGCTTCCTGGCGGCATCTCCCACAGCTACTAGACACACCTCTAGAGTGCTCTTTCAACATTGTCTAGATGACTCACTGATTGCAAACTTCCGTTTGTGTGTGTGTGTGTGTGTGTGTGTGTGTGTGTGTGTGTGTGTGTGTGTGTGTGTGTGTGTGTGTGTGTGTGTGTGTGTGTGTGTGTGTGTGTGTGTGTACTTACCTAGATGTAATTACAGCATCGCGCTGACACCTTCAGCCTATAAAGCATTTTAAGTTTACGTACACTGAATGAGTTAAGACATTTATCTTCTCATATATACACTCCCAAAGCTGTCTATTGAGTGACACCCTACAACACGCCCACCAGTTCCTCTAACCCAGTCCTTCACACCTTTGTGGACCGGCGCCCCTGTTTACTGGCCCTTAAAAAAAAAAAACTGCCACACAAACTGCCTCTCTTTTTACAATTCACAAAAGTTGTCAAATTGGGATACATCACCACTTGCTAATTCTCGATGAGTCAGATGGACTAGTATTCGGAATTTAGGCTCCCCGACTTACTGGAAAACATTTCTTGCGGCTCCCTCCCCTGCCTATTTAGGGGGGGGGGGGTCACTGTAACCTCTCCCCCTATTGGGGGGGGTCACTGGTACCTCTCCCCCTATTGGGGGGGGGTCACTGTAACCTCTCCCCCTATTGGGGGGGGGTCACTGTAACCTCTCCCCCTATTGGGGGGGGGTCACTGGTACCTCTCCCCCTATTGGGGGTGTCACGACCTATTGATTGTAAACCATTTGTCTGACCAAATTTCCGCTTATTGCCAACCATCACTGAATCTTCCCCTCCCCCCTCTCCCCAGCATTTGTGTGTGTCTTTGTTTCCCTCTGTTCCTAGCTCTGAATAATAATTCTCTGTCTACTTGGTCACATTCTCCTCAGAATCTTGTATGTCGTTATCACGTCCCCCCATCCCCACTCCCAGCCTTTCCTGCTGTCATCCTATAGCGTGAAGAATTCAGCTACCATATACTTCCGGCATTTTATTTGTTTTTCCAAAGGTCTTTCTCCCCTTTGGATGGAAGAATCTTACCACCCCATCTTACTACTCAAGATAACCTCAAGATAACCTCAAGATAACCCCCCATACTTTTCAATCATGTTCCTGTCTTCATCGCTTTGAATTCGATTGAAATTAAAGTGTAGCAGTAAATTTTCACACCACTTGGGAAGAGTCAAGATCAATTTGCAAGGTTTTCACAGTCCTCCTGTATTGTGATCTTTATTTTTAGTTGTGCATCCTCTATCCACTACGGGCTCACCATAGCCCGTGCTACTTGGAACTTCTTGTTCCAGGTAGCGAATCTTTAACAACAACATACAAACATTGATATCAAAGACCCAATTCCTTCATGTTAGGTCGTTGACATCCTAAAAGCAGGGTTGGCCCCCTGTACCGACCCTTGAGGTACTTGTTATCTCAACTCTGATATCTCTCCTCTCACTGTAACCCTTTGTTTCCTACCTGAGAGGTCCTTCCCAGACACAGTAGCCTGCCTCTGTGGCACCAGCAGGAGCCTCTTGTGTGGCACCAGCAGGAACCTCTTGTGTGGCACCAGCAGGAGCCTCTTGTGTGGCACCAGCAGGAACCTCTTGTGTGGCACCAGCAGGAGCCTCTTGTGTGGCACCAGCAGGAGCCTCTTGTGTGACACCAGCAGGAACCTCTTGTGTGGGGCTAGCAGGAGCCTCTTGTGTGGCACCAGCAGGAACCTCTTGTGTGACACCAGCAGGAGCCTCTTGTGTGACACCAGCAGGAACCTCTTGTGTGGGGCTAGCAGGAACCTCTTGTGTGGCACCAGCAGGAGCCTCTTGTGTGGCACCAGCAGGAACCTCTTGTGTGACACCAGCAGGAGCCTCTTGTGTGGCACCAGCAGGAGCCTCTTGTGTGACACCAGCAGGAACCTCTTGTGTGGCACCAGCAGGAGCCTCTTGTGTGGCACCAGCAGGAGCCTCTTGTGTGGCACCAGCAGGAACCTCTTGTGTGGCACCAGCAGGAGCCTCTTGTGTGGCACCAGCAGGAGCCTCTTGTGTGACACCAGCAGGAACCTCTTGTGTGACACCAGCAGGAGCCTCTTGTGTGACACCAGCAGGAGCCTCTTGTGTGGCTGGTGATAGGATAAACAAAATATTTGTTGTTCTTAAGTGTTGTACTAGTCAACTAGTCTCTAGCAGGGCTGGGATCTGGATAGGGATGATAGCATCATGGTCAACAGATCTTGTCTTGCATGTTGCTAGAAGTGTTAGAAGCCAACATGCTAGAAGTCCCATACAGAGTTAAAAGTTATACCGAGTGTACTATACGAGGGTTCCGCTACCTTCAAATATGCTCAAGGCTCTTAAAATATGCTTAAGGCTCTTAAAATATGTTCAAGGACCTTAAAATATGCTCAAGGACATATTTTGCTCTACAACTCCTCATAATCAGTTCCATACAGCCGTAATTCGCCGCAGATACTGTTGCTGTATTCGCTACAGCTAATCTTGCATCATATTGTATGATTTATAAAATTGTATAGTCATTAATTCACAAAAGCGTTGACCAACGATTATAACGACCTCCCGTTAAACATTCATAGATGTTCTTCTGTGGCTAATTAGAATATTGTTTTTACAACGCCGACTACATAAAGTGGAGGCTGGACAGTTACGTATCCTTTTGGTAAATTTAATAATCATCTCCTGCAAGGTTCATTTGCATATCCGGCCTGCATGAAAGGGCCGCCTCATGTAGCATCTTAAGACAGTTGTTTGCTGTTCCTGAGAGAGAGGCTTGAGGCGCGGAGAGGCGCACTAAAAGACCGCTTTAACTCAAGTCAAAAAAATATAAAATTTATTTTCCAGTGAGGGATAAGTTTATTGGGTAGCGCCACTCATGCTGTGAGTGAATATATGCCGCCATAGAAGCGTCACTCATCCTGTGTGAGTGGACATATACTGTTGTAGCTGCGTCACTCAGCCTGTGTGAGCGGACATATACTGTTGTAGCTGCGTCACTCAGCCTGTGTGAGCGGACATATACCGTTGTAGCTGCGTCACTCAGCCTGTGTGAGCGGACATATACTGTTGTAGCTGCGTCACTCAGCCTGTGTGAGCGGACATATACCGTTGTAGCTGCGTCACTCAGCCTGTGTGAGTGGACATATACCGTTGTAGCTGCGTCACTCAGCCTGTGAGTGAACATACCGCCGTAACAGTACGCACAACAGCCATAAATATGAAGAACAACCGCTGGATTGTTCATTCCGCCGCTCGAAGATAACCGAGACTTGCTTAACTGCCTCAAGTGAACAAGATTGTTCAACAAGAAACTCAACATTGACAAGCCCTCAAGCACAGAGATATCTTGCGGTTGCTGAAATGGGGGAATTATTTAAGAACAGCGTTGATTTCTAAACAAATAATATTTTCTCATCTTAATGTGGTGAGAAACATATTTTATATCGCCCTATTTCTCATGTCTCTTAGGTCGGCTTATATCGCTTCTCAGGCAACGGTAAAGGCGATGCTCATTCCCAGCCTCGTAGATTATTTAATGCATCAAATGTGTTGATTTTGCTTCAAATACGTTCAACTTTGAAATTCATTTTGACCAGTTATTAGTCTGATTTGCGAAGTTAGCAAAATCAGCCTGTATAAGCGCAGTCGTTAGTGTCGTGAATTGACTTTGCGAGTTAAGTGTCATCGTAACTCCTTATAGTGTCACTTGTAAGTAACTCCTTGGTGTCATTGGTGACACCTGATCACCGTAACGGGACCTAGAAGACGACCTTGAGTCATGCCACCTTTTACATCTGAGAATATGGTGATGTTTTATGGCTTATAAAAACCCCTCCGCCGTTTTCTTCGAAGGTTCAAATTGGTGTCTTCTTAGCACAGAGTCTTGCCAATGATGCAGGCGATGAGTCACAGTAACGTGGATCGACTTGAGAATGGTCCAGGACGGATCGAAACGTCGTCGTCCCTTCACCTTCTAGTGTGTGGTCTGGTCTTGCCAATGATACCTGCTTAATGGGGTTCTTGGAGTTCTTCTACTTCCCAAGCGACTTGTGAGAGTTTGTCCACCAGGCTGATGCTTGGAGCGGCCCGCAGGCCCACATACCCACCACAACCCGGTTAATCCGGCACTCCTTGATGATAACTATCTAGTTTTCTTTTAAAATCTCTTATTTCTGAAGTACCTCTGGTGACAAGGCATTAATCAAATAATCTGCAGGTCAAGACTCATTACTTTGTTCAGTAATACATACATATTAACAATATTATGCATAATTAAGCCGATTCAATATATCAATATAAATGATCTCGATAGAAGTCACGAACAGAGAACTGACTGAACCCATGACCTTCTAAATGTATCCACAAGAGGGTCATTAGGTAAAACTTCCCCAGTGTCAGAGGAACCTGGAAAAGTGAAATCCCAGCGGAGTTAGTGGAGGCAGACTCCATACAAGGATTGTGGCGGCAGACTCCACTTAAAAGACTGTGGCAGCAGACTCCACATAAAAGACTGAGGCAGCAGACTCCACTTAAAAGACTGTGGCAGCAGACTCCACATAAAAGACTGAGGCAGCAGACTCCACATAAAAGACTGTGGCGGCAGACTCCACACAAAAGACTGTGGCAGCAGACTCCACATAAAAGACTCTGGCGGCAGACTCCACATAAAAGACTCTGGCGGCAGACTCCACATAAAAGACTCTGGCGGCAGACTCCACAGACTCTGAAGACAGACTCGAAAACAAGCACACCAGGCAAAGGAAGGTTGAGATGACGGACTCAAGTCAGTCACATAAACACACTTTGTTACTCCCCGCACTCAACACACCATCCCCCCCCCCCACACACACACACACTCACACAACACAGCAGGACAACATCAACACGCACGATTATTAGTAAATATTAAACACAAACATTCAAACACTGATACAAGGAGGGCCAGTCAAAATATGTTAGGGGGTTCTTCTAGAGTATGCTGCACCAGCATGGAACCCCCAGCCTAAAAAAACAAAATATAGGAACGTCAAGTTAAGAAATATGACAAATGAGAATCGTATCTAAACTGCTGAGGATTATACTATGATGAACGAGTAAGAGAACGAACCCTCACGACACTTGAAGAGAGACGGAATCGCGGAGACATGACAACGACCTCAAAGATTCAAATGGGAGAACGTGTCACTATGTGGACGGAGAAAATACCTTATATTCTTAAGAATGTCACAGTTGAACAGCGCGTTGACCACCGAGTACATTAGCGATAATCTACGATAAAGTTACAGTTTTGTATCTGCGGATTCTTCTAAAGATGTTAAAAACCTAAACTAGACTAACCTATGCAGTTGTATTATGGTGCCCCCACCATGCCCAAGTTGGAGTAGGCAGCTGTATTATGGTGCCTCCACCATGCCCAAGTTGGAGTAGGCAGCTGTATTATGGTGCCTCCACCATGCCCAAGTTGGAGTAGGCAGCTGTATTATGGTGCCTCCACCATGCCCAAGTTGGAGTAGGCAGCTGTATTATGGTGCCTCCACCATGCCCAAGTTGGAGTAGGCAGCTGTATTATGGTGCCTCCACCATGCCCAAGTTGGAGTAGGCAGCTGTATTATGGTGCCTCCACCATGCCCAAGTTGGAGTAGGCAGCTGTATTATGGTGCCTCCACCATGCCCAAGTTGGAGTATGCAGCTGTATTATGGCGCCACCACCATGCCCAAGTTGGAGTAGGCAGCTGTATTATGGCGCCACCATGCCCAAGTTGGAGTATGCAGCTGTATTATGGCGCCACCATGCCCAAGTTGCATTAGAGTGCCGGCAAAACATTGAAGTGTCGTTCCCGGATTTAAAAACACTTAATTAGTAGGACAGAAAAATCCGAACTAGACAACACATAATTCCCTCAACACAAAATAGGAACTAAGAATACAAAACGAACGATCCTGGAAACGCCAAAATTAAAATACAACTAAAAACGTGATAACCTCAAACAAGGTAATAAAATCAAATATAAAAAACTACAACACCGATTTCAATATTTAGCAACAACAGTTTACCCGAACGTCAAAATATATTTTTAAACAGATTCAATTGCGTGAATAAATCAAGCGAAGAAGAAAATGTCGACTCATGCCATATATGTGATGTACTCACCTAATTGTACTCTCCTAATTGTGCTTGCGGGGGGGTTGAGCTTTGGCTCATTGGTTCCCGCCTCTCAACTGTCAATCAACTGGTGGCCCTTGGGCTGGTCCAGCTTATCATGCGAATGATGTGCCGGGGCCAGTTTCACCGTAAAGCTAGGGCAGCTTTACCATAAAGCTGGGCAGTCCCAGCTGTGATACGCAGACAAGACACACACACACACACACACACACACACACACACACACACACACACACACCACACACACACACACACACACACACACACACACAGTGTAGGGGACACTGCTTGAAATGACGAATTATTTTTCCCCTGAGGGTGAGAGGGGGGCCACTTGAAGATTCATTACAGGCCAGAATACACACTTAAAAGATTCATTACAGGCCAGAATACGCACTTAAAAGATTCATTACAGGCCAGAATACGCACTTAAAAGATTCATTACAGGCCAGAATGCGGAGACAGTTAAAAAAAAAACAAGCATTCGTTTAACAAGGCTTATAGATTATCAATAACAAACCGTGGTTTAACAAGCTTTGAATTAACAAACAGAAATCTTGGATTAACAAGCAGTGTGTGTGGAAGCACGAGCCAGATTTAAGCGAGGCAGGAATTTTGAACAATGGCAATGGTACCCCCAAGAAAATTGGGAACCTGGATCAGAAATTGGTATATATTAGGATTAAAGGATAAATAAAGACTGACAGACACACAGACAACCAAAGACCTTTGAGAAACCCATAAGATTGGTACAAGACTGATTCCTGACTTGGGGGGGGGGGGACTGCTGGTCCTTCTCACACAAAAGATGGCTTATAAAAAATATGTATACACACACACTATATATATATATATATATATATATATATATATATATATATATATATATATATTTATAATATATATAATATATATATATATATATATATATATATAATAAATATATATATATATATATATATAATATATTATATATATATATTCCCCTGTATAATATCTCCTAGTGAGTAAATTTGTGTGCAGAAAAACTGTAAATTTATGTGTAGAAAATCTGTAACTCACCCACACGTAAATTAAAGGTTGGCAAGATATTCTTATATGAATTACACACCCTAAAATATCCCCTAACCATACCTGTTCCATCCTACCTTTAAACCTCCAAATTGTACAAACTAAGGCAGCGTCGGGGATTCTCTCAGACGTAGGTTCGAATCCTCGTCACGGCCCTTGTGGATTTGTTCATCTGTACAAACTGCTCCTCGCCACCATTCTGATGGCCGGCTCTTTACTTGTATGTTGACGTGGAGACCAGCCGTCGGCCGAGCGGACAGCACGCTGGACTTGTGTCCTGTGGTCCCGGGTTCGATCCCGGCGCCGGCGAGAAACATTGGGCAGAGTTTCTTTCACCCTATGCCCCTGTTACCTAGCAGTAAAATAAGGTACCTGGGTGTTAGTCAGCTGTCACGGGCTGCTTCCAGGGGGTGGAGGCCTGGTCGAGGACCGGGCCGCGGGGACACTAAAAAGCCCCGAAATCATCTCAAGATAACCTCAAGAAGCCACGAATCGAGGGCGGGCAGTTCGGATGTAGCGGTTTCGTCGTCAACACATAAAAGACCCGTCCCGAGTGCTCTACGGGCCAGGCCCAAGTAGATGGGCAGTAGATGGGCAATGTAGTAGATGCCCAAGTAGATGGGCAATGTAGACAAGACGTTACCACTATTAGTGCTTCATAAAAGACAATTGGGAACTTGCAAAAAAATATATAATCCTTCCCATCTTAATTTAATTTTGTTGTTAGCAATCATATATGTGATTGGAGTAAGCTGTCAATTTCCGCGTGTAAATCTTTCCTTTTGACAGCATTGGGGTTGCTCCTGCTTTGTATAGAATTTTAGTCAAATTGGGCAAATCCTTAATGCGATTAAATGGAATAAAGTATATTTATACCTGGCGTGATCAGTATTTTTAGACATTTTCCTTTTTATGTTCCTGATGTTTCATCCTTTACATCAAGGAATTAAATCGTTTGTGCACTGTTTTCTTTAGAAACAAGATTAATGTTATTTTATATCTTGTGTAAAAAAAAAAAATATGTAAATAGTTTCTTTTT
>WNGS01113158.1:53014634-53024707 GCA_020271785.1 Procambarus virginalis
ACACACACACACACACACACACCACTGAGATGATTACAAGAGATGAGGTCAAAAAGCACCTATTGGAGCTGGATGTGAGAAAAGCTGTTGGGCCGGATGGAATCTCGCCATGGGTATTGAAAGAGTGTGCAGGAGCACTTTGCTTACCACTCTCCATAGTGTATAGTAAGTCACTGGAAACGGGGGACCTACCAGAAATATGGAAGACTGCTAATGTAGTACCAATATACAAAAAGGGTGACAGACAAGAGGCACTGAACTACAGGCCAGTGTCCTTAACTTGTATACCATGCAAGGTGATGGAGAAGATTGTGAGAAAAAACCTAGTAACACATCTGGAGAGAAGAGACTTCGTGACAACCCATCAACATGGGTTCAGGGAGGGTAAATCTTGCCTTACAGGATTGATAGAATTCTACGATCAGGTGACAAGAATTAAGCAAGAAAGAGAAGGGTGGGCGGACTGCATTTTTTTGGACTGTCGGAAAGCCTTTGACACAGTACCCCATAAAAGGTTGATGCATAAGCTGGAGAAACAGGCAGGAGTAACAGGTAGGGCGCTCCAGTGGATAAGGGAGTACCTAAGCAATAGGAAACAGAGAGTTACAGTGAGGGTGAGACCTCAGACTGGCGTGAAGTCACCAGTGGAGTCCCACAGGGCTCTGTACTTGGACCTATCCTGTTTCTGATATACGTAAATGATCTCCCAGAGGGTATAGACTCATTCCTCTCAATGTTTGCTGACGACGCCAAAATTATGAGAAGGATTAAGACAGAGGAGGACAGCTTGAGACTTCAAGAAGACCTGGACAAGCTGCAGGAATGGTCGAACAAATGGCTGTTAGAGTTTAACCCAAGCAAATGTAATGTAATGAAGATAGGGGTAGGAAGCAGGAGACCAGATACAAGGTATCATTTGGGAGATGAAATACTTCAAGAGTCAGAGAGAGAGAAAGACCTGGGGGTTGATATCACGCCAGACCTGTCCCCTGAAGCTCATATCAAGAGGATAACATCAGCAGCATATGCCAGGTTGGCTAACATAAGAACGGCCTTTAGAAACTTGTGTAAGGAATCTTTCAGAACATTATATACCACATATGTCAGACCAATCCTGGAGTATGCGGCTCCAGCATGGAGTCCCTATCTAGTCAAGCATAAGACTAAACTGGAAAAGGTTCAAAGGTTTGCCACCAGACTAGTACCCGAGCTGAGAGGTATGAGCTACGAGGAGCGACTGCAGGAATTAAACCTCACTTCGTTGGAAGACAGAAGAGTTAGGGGGGACATGATCACCACATTCAAGATTCTCAGGGGAATCGACAGGGTTGATAAAGACAGGCTGTTTAACACAAGGGGCACACGCACTAGGGGACACAGGTGGAAGCTGAGTGCCCAAATGAGCCACAGAGATATTAGAAAGAACTTTTTTAGTGTCAGAGTGGTTGACAAATGGAATGCATTAGGAAGCGATGTGGTGGAGGCTGACTCCATACACAGTTTCAAATGTAGATATGATAGAGCCCATTAGGCTCAGGAAACTGTACACCTGTTGATTGACGGTTGAGAGGCGGGACCAAAGAGCCAGAGCTCAACCCCCGCAAGCACAACTAGGTGAGTACAACTAGGTGAGTACTGAGCCTACTGGATCTGTACACCAGTTAATTTGAGAGTTGAGAGATGGGACCAAAGAGCTCAACCCCAGCAAGCACAAATAGGTGAATACACACCCAGGAAGCAGTCCGTAACAGCAAGAGTTTCTTTCAACCTGATGCACCTGTTACCTAGCAGTAAATAGGTACCTGGGAGTTAGACAGCTGTTACGGAGCTGCTTCCTCTGTGTGTGTGTGTGTGTGTGTGTGTGTGTGTGTGTGTGTGTGTGTGTGTGTGTGTGTGTACTCAGCTAGTTGTGCTTGCGGGGGTTGAGCTCTGGCTCTTTGGTCCCGCCTCTCAACCGTCATTCAACAGGTGTACAGGTTCCTGAGATGAACCTGTTCCTGTGTGTGTGTGTGTGTGTGTGTGTGTGTGTGTGTGTGGGAGGAAAAAAATTCGTAGTTAGTAGCAGTAGATTGATTGACAGTTGAGAGGCGGGCCGAAAGAGCAGAGCTCAACCCCCGCAAGCACAACTAGGTGAATACATCATATCAGTGCTCAACTTTACTACCTCTGGGGTTCACCCTAAAAAAAAAACAGTGGTCTTTCGAACCAGTTTTCTTTTTGTTCTAATACAGAAAATAATGATCGTATCACGGGAGACTGCCAGAAATACTCTACAAATGGGCAGTCGGTACTCTAGGTTAGGTTAGGTTAGGTTAGGTTAGGTTAGGTTAGGTTAGGTTAGGTTAGGTTGGTACTCTAGGCCCGTACTGTTTATGTTCACCCCTTTCACCACTATTCTTATTCAATATATTCTTGAAAACTGTTCATCTCTGTCAATAATGCTCCACCCCCAACAACTTGGGCTGGACGGTAGAGCGACGGTCTCGGCTTCATGCAGGTCGGCGTTCAATCCCCGACCGTCCAAGTGACTAGGCACCATTCCTTCCCTCCCCCGTCCCATCCCAAATCCTTCTCCTGATATCCCCCTTCCCAGTGCTATATACTCGTAATGACTTGCCTTCCCCCCCCCCTTCCCTTCAGTCAATAATCCCAGCTGGCGCGGCGTTGCCAATCTTTAATATTTACAGAAAAGGTACAAAGCCTTTTAAACCTTTTATAGCCGAGGAAGATTTCAAGGGTGAAGAGCTTTCATGAGGCGCTGGCAGCGGTGCAACTGACGTGAGCAGAGCTTTACGAGCTCTCAACTCAACACGCTGCCAGTCATGTCTACGACGCATTTCATGCACAGTGTGATGAATGGAATTGGATTTGGTGCCTGAATTTTGCCCATCGGTCCACTCACAACTCTAAATTATATTTATCAACAAAAAAAAACCTTTCTATATCCAGTAGCAAAATAGCGCCAGTCAGCGGCCGTTCCGATGGGCGCAATACTGAAATGTTTCCCCCGTAATAAAGACCGGTAATATCGTAAATATAAATTGATTTATATTAAACAATATTGCTTGGAGTATAGTTAGACTTATTTATAATTAAATAATATTGTTTGGTGCATAGGTTAGGTTGGGTTTGATACAGGCGATGAGTCACAATAACGTGGCTAAAGTACGTTGACCAGACCACACACTAGAAGGTGAAGGGACGACGACGTTTCGGTCCGTCCTGGACCATTCTCAAGTCGATTGTCAATCGACTTGGGTTTGATGTACAGATTCACAAAGCAGTTACGCAAGTACTTACGTACGTGTACATCTTTCCTCAATCTTTGACGGCTTTGGTTACATTTATTAAACAGTTTACTAGCATGAAAACTTCACAATCAACTGTTGTTATAAACAGCCGCCTGGTGCTTCGGAGCTCATTAACTGTTTACTAATTGTAAACAAAGCCGCCAAAGATTGGTAAAAGATGTACAGGTTCGTAAGTTCTTGCGTAACTGCTTCGTGAATCTGGCCCCAGGTCTCGATGGTGTCTGTATTCAGATTTTTGTTGAACCCTTTGGAGAGAGTTGAACACTTTGTTTGAACCCTTTGGAAAGAGATGCTTCAAGCCTTCAAGCTAGGGGAAAGACATATTAAATTGGAACACTTTGGTAATGAACAAATTCTCGAAGACATTTTAAGACGGAAACTTAATCAGCAGTTGCCGGGAGAGTGGGATGACTGCAGGGGGGGGGGAGATAACGATAATTAGATATTTGAAAGCTGTGACAAATTGACAGATCAACTTTGAAGTTCGGAATGAAAAAAAATAACGACAGCTCCTAATGAACTTTTTGTTTTCATACCTAATTAAACTTTTTTTTTCAAAAATTCGATCCTTACTTTTATTCTATTTCTCCAATACTAAGATTTTTATAGAGAAGCAAATGTTTCTTAAAGTCCTCAGTGTCTCAACAGATTCCCTTCCCTATCAGCGAGTGACCGTGAGTGTCTTCACCACCAGTGAGTGACCGTGAGTGTCTCCACCAGCAGTGAGTGACCGTGAGTGTCTTCACCATCCCCTCACCATTCTAAGAAGGCTTGACTGTGGACTCCTCCACTATCAAGTCCCGTCTTCCGCCTGGCGTGATTAGCTGTTCTTTATGTGTGAGTGACAGTCTTGACGGGCTGTGTATCATTTTTGATGAGCTGTTTGTTGATGCTTAAGATGAGCGACAAGGCCTCTTGCTGGGCGTCAAACATCTCGGGGTCTTTATTTATATGTATTCAAGACATTTCCAGCGGGAACTAATCTACACACCAGAAGATGAGGGGAGACGGACGACGTTTGTGATAAGGGCCACAGTCGACTTGATAATGGTGTAGGATGGACCGAAACGCCGTCGTCTCCTCATCTTCTCTGGTGTGTAGTTCAATTCTCATATCTTCAGGCCGCGTTGCGACTCAACATTCTGCGTTCCCAGCGGGTTTTCTTGCTTGTGGATGGTGTTGTACAGACTGCTGTGGTTGTGTGTTCCTAGCAGGACGGACAGTAAGATCATGTCACCTCCTTAATCTTCGTTATTATAGTGAATGCAAAGTTCAGATTTTTTAACATCTCTCTTTACAGGAATGTACTTAATCGCTGGGATTAACTTTTGTTATCCTTTTCTGGGCGCGTTTATGTGAATTTATCTCTATTCTATAGTATGGAGAACTGAACTGCATAATCTTCTTTTTCGCGATACTTGCAGTTTGCATAGAGTTTTTTTTCATCCCGATGACAGCTGCATAATCTAAGTGGGATTTAACTAGTTCAAGATAAAGCTGAGGAATAATTAACATTAGATATCTTCTTGACAAAACTTTTTTTAAATATATCCTAGTATCCCACTTACCTCATTCTATACATTTATGCATTACATTTTGACTTGAGATACCTACTAATCACGATTTTTTTTTAAATCTTTTCTGCATTCGGACTCCGCAATTTCCCAGTGTCCCAGGAGAGAGGCCAGGGGCACTCCACCTCCAATGGCCTCCCACGCAGGCTAACACTGCAGTTATGATAACCCTGCTTTCTTGGTAAACCAAGCCCTAATCCAACTTAGGATAACCTCCCCTAATACCATGCGCCTCTAACGTGTTAAGTTCTCCTGTAAGTCAAGATACAGAATGTCGCAGCCCTTCCAGCTGTCAGCTGCCTGAAACATATTGTTAAAAGAATCAGAGTTAGAATCTGATTTGAATCAGATTTGTTAAAAGCTGACCGGGCCTTCAGTAAGACTGTGAATCCTTTATTAATATATATTTTTCTCAAGATGTCAACCGAATACCTTTTGATATTATCGACTCGAGCAATAGACGTTAAGCTAATTGGACAAGACCTTGACGCAAGTGATCTATCTTTTGAAAAATGGGCCCCACACTTGCCAACCTTCCCGACTCCCCGTTTTTCTCCTCGATCCTAATGATTTATTAAATATGCAAGACAAGGACTCGATATAAGCTCGTCACATTTTTAAGTACCCCCCCCCCCCCCTTGGTAAACCCCTTCGTCTGGTTCTAAGAGACATATATTTGCCTTTGCTTTGCTAGCTCAATTCCTTACTTCCTCCCCTGGTAACCACTTTGTCAGTCATCCTATGCCCTCCACCACCTCTACAGACCCGTGAAGGGGACTGTAACTGTCTACGGTCAACTGACTGTGATTGGCCACAGTCAACCATATCTACATAGTCATATCTACACAGTTATTTTGTTATCACCAGTTACCGAACCTGTCGATCGAACGAGAACCAAGTTGTCGAGTTTTTTTTTTCCTCTTATCTTGGTTTGATATGTCGCTATTGATCCTTTTGACCCAGTGGGCTCTGTAGTTTATTGGGCAGCGTCACTCATCCTGGGAGTGGACACACCGCCATAGTGACAGTATTGGGCAGCGTCACTCATCCTGGGAGTGGACACACCGCCATAGTGACAATATTGGGCAGCGTCACTCATCCTGGGAGTGGACACACCGCCATAGTGACAGTATTGGGCAGCGCCACTCATCCTGGGAGTGGACACACCGCCATAGTGACAATATTGGGCAGCGTCACTCATCCTGTGAGTGGACACACCGCCATAGTGACAGTATTGGGCAGCGCCACTCATCCTGGGAGTGGACACACCGCCATAGTGACAGTATTGGGCAGCGTCACTCATCCTGTGAGTGGACACACCGCCATAGTGACAGTATTGGGCAGCGCCGCTCATCCTGGGAGTGGACACACCGCCATAGTGACAGTATTGGGCAGCGCCACTCATCCTGGGAGTGGACACACCGCCATAGTGACAGTATTGGGCAGCGTCACTCATCCTGTGAGTGGACACACCGCCATAGTGACAGTATTGGGCAGCGCCACTCATCCTGTGAGTGGACACACCGCCATAGTGACAGTATTGGGCAGCGCCACTCATCCTGTGAGTGGACACACCGCCATAGTGACAGTATTGGGCAGCGCCACTCATCCTGTGAGTGGACACACCGCCATAGTGACAGTATTGGGCAGCGCCACTCATCCTGTGAGTGGACACACCGCCATAGTGACAGTATTGGGCAGCGCCACTCATCCTGTGAGTGGACACACCGCCATAGTGACAGTATTGGGCAGCGCCACTCATCCTGTGAGTGGACACACCGCCATAGTGACAATATTGGACAGCGCCACTCATCCTGGGAGTGGACACACCGCCATAGTGACAATATTGGACAGCGTCACTCATCCTGTGAGTGGACACACCGCCATAGTGACAGTATTGGACAGCGTCACTCATCCTGTGAGTGGACACACCGCCATAGTGACAGTATTGGGCAGCGTCACTCATCCTGTGAGTGAACACACCGCCATTGCAGCATGTACAACACCCCCCCCCCCCACACTCATAAGAAAATTCGCTGGGATGTTCATCCTGTCACTAGTTTAGTAGAAGCGATTAATAATTCATTTTGTAGGGGACAGGCAGACTGTGTATGCATATATATATATATATATATATATATATATATATATATATATATATATATATATATATATGTTGT
The DNA here is from genome assembly GCA_020271785.1 of Procambarus virginalis. Classification (NCBI taxonomy): domain Eukaryota; kingdom Metazoa; phylum Arthropoda; class Malacostraca; order Decapoda; family Cambaridae; genus Procambarus; species Procambarus virginalis. The sequence goes on from WNGS01113158.1 coordinate 53,021,700, forward strand.
ATATACAATTGAATACAATTCCCATAATGTAACACCTCAACAAGCTGACTAAGTCCTGCGTACCTATTTGCCGCTAGGTGAACAGAGGCATAAGGAAATTAACGTACCCAACCATTTCTGTCTCGGCCCCCCTTGGCTTCGAACCCGGAATTCCAGATTGCGAATCAAGAACGAAGCCGACTCCAGTACCTGGACCCTTTTTTTTTTAAAAAAAAAAAAGCAGCTATGGCCAATAGAGGACCACTAGAATAATTTGCATTAATACAACCAACAGTTGGAAAGTTAGGTGGAAAATAAAAAGAGACGGGGGGGGGGGGGGTAGTGAACGCTCGCGAGCCTTGCCAACAGATCGTCAATGGATGAAACGGGCCGTTGTCTACTGAATCTGTTCTGGAGGTTGGGGGGGGGGGGAAGGGGCGGGGGGTTTTCTCGCTACCCCCCTCCCCCTTCCCGAGAGGGGGTTACCTCATGTTGCCATTCACTTCATTCTCTCAACCATTATTTTTTTATATATATATATACAGCTATTCGCAGTTTTCTATTAATTCCACCATAATGTATAAATAACATTACCCCCCATGAAAGGTGAGTGTGGGGGGGGGTGTCCCGCTTGGGGGTTGGGGGGTGGGGGGGAGGGTAGATGGGTGGGGGGGTGGGGGGGGGGTAAGGGAGGCCTGCCCAAGCATACCGGGCCGGCAAGGTCAACAATGTATCTTCCATTTCCAGCATGCAAATGAATGATGACCTTGAGGGTTTGTTTATTTTCTCACCGTGTTTGTAAACGTAGCGTGCGCGCGCACCTCATTCATTACTGTATTTATTAATTACAGGACTGATGGCTACCTACCACCCTGACTTGGGTCCTCTACTTATAGCAACCATTTCAAGATCGTTCTACTTGTATGAAAAGTGCCGTTTTAGAGTACCACTGAACTGAGCACTGATGAGAGTACACTGATGGACTTCCTGCAGGGAATGAGGGCGTGTGTGTGATCCTGGCGGGCTCACGCCAGCCACCCCAGAAAACCTGTGGAGATTGAAAAATAATGTTATTCGCCTCAGTCGCATGTTAAACTTTGACAGGAAGTTGACAGATGACAGACATACTAGCAAGTGCTCACTGTAAGCTTCACCTGCCGCGCAATACCGGGTTTGTATTACACAAGCATCACAAGGAATTCAAGGCATGTCAAACTGTTCAAATTTGACATGTTTTTTGTCAAAGAGTCAAACTCATTTGTCTTGATAGGGATTGACGTGTGTCAAGGGTTTGGGGCTGACAAGCGCAAGTCACTTCATCAATAATAAAGACATCAATACGGCTCTTTGGTATCACAGACACCAGAGTGTATCCAGTCGAATCCATGTCGAGAGAAATATCCAGAGTTGTCCGGTAAGAAGGAAATCCAACTGAATTCAAAGTGTCTTAAGACAAGGAAATCCAGTTGAGATCCACAAGTGTCCTTGATATAACACTGAATTTTACCCCCGAATCCCATATAAAAAAAGAGAATCATCACCTGATATGCAAGGTAAGCTGAATATAAAAAAAATGCCTTTAAAAATCTGTATAAAGAACGCATTCTGAACATTTATACTACGTATGTCAGACCAAAACAGGAATGTGCAGCGCCAGCGTGAAAGTTCTCATCTTGACGAAACACAAAATTAAGTTGAAGAAAATCCAAGAGGTTTGGTATTAAACTAGATACCATAGCGAGGAGGTATGAGTTACGAGGAAAGGCTAATAAGGTCAAGCCTCACGTCATTGGAAAAAAGAAGCATCAGAGGAGAAATGATCACCATATACAATATTCTTAGCGGGGATATATATAGAGACGAGAGCACACGGCCCGGTGTGGAGGGTGAATGGAGGAAGGAACAGGAATATATTAGCACGGCTCAACATCACTGGCATGATCCATTCAGGTGAAAAGTTGCTTAATTAGCCGAGTTACGGAATAAGTGGCACTTAACAGGAAAAGTTTTTCTTGCAAATGTTTTTTCAGGGAGGGGAATGGGCCATTTACTGCGCTCTCTTGGGTTCTGTGAGCGTGCGTGCGTGGTGCGTGCGTGCGTTCGCGTGTGTGTGTGTGTGTGTGTGTGTGTGTGTGTGTGGTGTGTGTGTGTTGTGTGTGCGCGCGGTGTGTGTGTGTGTGTGTATGTATTGTGTTACCCCACTTACTTCCGCCTCTAAAACTAGCCTTCAGTTCTGGGGCCCCGCCTTTCCATCCACCGATCGTCGAATATACGTCTCCCTACCTATTCTTCCACCATATCTACTTTTAAAATAGTGGATACCGCTGGTGTCTACTTCCTCCGTCGCTCAGTTCCTTCCACCGATGAATGGGAACTCCTTCTCATGCGAATGACAGTCACGCAAATGATGCCGAGGAGATAGGATTCAGGGCCATGAGCATCTAGGGACATACGTGAACTGGATGCTGGAGAGGTGAGATGAGGACTATCAGCATCCTGGGAGGATACGAGACAGTAAAGGAAGGTGACATGAATGTGGAAGATGAGATGCAAGACTCTCAGCATCCCTGTGGAAGACACGGGTAGAGAGAGAGATGAGAGAGAAGAGCAGAGAGAGGAGTAGAGGAGAGAGAGAGAGGAGAGAGAGAGAAAAAAGAGGAGAGAGACTGAAGAAGATAGAGAACGAGAAGAGAGAGAGAGAGAGAAAGACATGATCGTGAGATTCGAGATGTTGAAACATGACCATAAACGCTACAAAATAAGGCAACTTACATATGGAATGCTTGCCCTAAATCGCACGGAAATGGCCAGTACAGTTGTAATCAACGCAAGGCCGGAAAGTTGATCGACTCGTCTATTTCCCAAGAGTTCTGGGCCTTGATGGTCTGTGTGGCGGGTGTGCCAGGACTGATCTGAATATTGTGTGGTTTACAGAAGTCCAAATGAGTTTTCGAACAATCGTTAAGGATGACCAAAGACCAGATGAGTTTCGGATGTACCCAGTGAGTAGGTTCGAACCCTTTCTCATA
>WNGS01113158.1:53115729-53127109 GCA_020271785.1 Procambarus virginalis
CACCTAATTGTGCTTGCGGGTGTTGAGCTCTGGCTCTTTGGTCCCGCCTCTCAACCGTCAATCAACAGGTGTACAGGTTCCTGAGCCTACTGGGCTCTATCTATCTACACTTGAAACTGTGTATGGTGTCAACCTCCACCACATCACTGCCTAATGCATTCCATTTGTCAACCACTCTGACACTAAAAAAGTTCTTTCTAATATCTATGTGGCTCATTTGGGCGCTCAGTTTCCACCTGTGTCCCCTAGTGCGTGTGCCCCTTGTGTTAAATAGACTGTCTTTATCTACCCAATCAATTCCCTTGAGAATCTTGAATGTGGTGATCATGTCCCCCCTAACTCTTCCTAACTAACTGTGTGTGTGTGTGTGTGTGTGTGTGTGTGTGTGTGTGTTGTGGTGTGTTGTGTGTGTGTGTGCTGTCAGTCAATATTACATGCTTTGTGGACAATTCAAGCATCGAACGCGTGTTGGTGTCGGGAGCCACTTAAGGTATCCAGGACTTGCAAGTGACGTGAATCGTGGAGAGAAAAAACAGTGACGTAAATTAAAAAAAAACATTAAACATAGACTTAATGTTTTGACCGCGATAATTCTAGGGAAATGAGAGGACAAGAGGCGTGGGCGTTACAGTGTCAAGAAGAGAATCAGAGGCATTAAGAGAGGCAGTTCTGGGTGGAGAAGAAGCGACATGGCTGGTACATTAATCGCATGTTGACCAGACCACACACTAGAAGGTGAAGGGACGACGACGTTTCGGTCCGTCCTGGACCATTCTCAAGTCGGTTGTGACTTGAGATCACAATCGACTTGAGAATGGTCCAGGACGGACCGAAACGTCGTCGTCCCTTCACCTTCTAGTGTGTGGTCTGGTCAACATACTTTAGCCACGTTATTGTGACTCCTCGCCTGCATTAACCGCATCCTGTGGTTAAGTACTCAATAACCAACCGAAATACATGTAAGAGAACATGTATATCTCTCGAGGCCTGATTATGTAGACGTAAATGTATGCATTGTATGTATGGTGGTTGCCTTACCTTGAGGTGCTTCCGGGGCTTAGCGTCCCCGCGGCCCGGTCGTCGACCAGGTCGACGGGGAGTTAGCATTGTTTTAAAGAATTACAGTAAACCCGTTGTGTGGGTTGAGTATCTCATTAGGTAAAACGTACCTAACCAGATCCCTAACACTGTCCATGGAGGACAGAAGAAAATGTGAATATTGGAGGAAATATTTGATGTTTCCTGGATAAATCTGATGAGCTATATTGATATGTTTTCCATCGGAAGGTGATTCCATACTCAGAATTAACGGAATAGGTTTGCCATGGTGACTTCGTTCTCAACACCGTAAGAAATGTAACTGTTTTACCTAATCATAAACGCTCGCACCTCAACCCTCCCTCACCCCCCCCACGTATCGAGGACGATGGTTAGAAAACCTAATATTACGTTGTTGTAATTTTAACTTGACACCCGCGTCAATCTTGACGGTTTGGTCAGTTGCGTTGGAAATGTGACGTTTGTGGAACCAAACACTCTGTTGACGTCCGTGGATTGGTTGTTCTAATTTTAACTGCCATTATTATATTACATCACCCCCCCCCCTTCCTTTTTCCTCAAATTCCTCCCTCCTTTCTCCCCCCTCCTTCCCCACTCCCCCTTCCTTCCCTCTCATCCCTCCTATTCCTCCCCCCCCCCCCATCATGTCAACACGCACAAGGACGTCCTCCAGGTTACACTTGGCGCGCTTTGCTCTGCTTCTGTGGCAAATGCACTCATGTGCTTACTGTCACGTGGTCCAGACCGCCTGCCACCACTGCCAGAAGGTGTCACAGGTCCGACCGCCTGCCACCACTGCCAGAAGGTGCCACGTGGCCCACACCGCCTGCCACCGCTGCCAGAAGGTGTCACGTGGTCCAGACCGCCTGCCACCGCTGCCAGAAGGTGTCCATGGTCCAGACCGCCTGCCACCACTGCCAGAAGGTGCCACGTGGCCCACACCGCCTGCCACCGCTGCCAGAAGGTGTCACGTGGTCCAGACCGCCTGCCACCGCTGCCAGAAGGTGTCACATGGTCCAGACCGCCTGCCACCACTGCCAGAAGGTGTCACGTGGCCCAGACCGCCTGCCACCGCTGCCAGAAGGTGTCACGTGGTCCAGAGAGCAATCTGGCGCCACACCAAGTTACAATCCGCAATATTTTAGACAAGACGGAACATCCAACACTCTCCCCCCCTCCCCCCACCATCATTGAAACACAAGAGATTGGTAAATGGCAGTGGGGTGCTTGGGCCCCGAGGGAGGCGGTTCACCTCACCTCCGGTTATATATTCGGCTGCTCTAAGATATTACGGCACCATTTGGTCACCATTTGGTCCGGGAGACATCTCCCGTCACGCAGGGTGCAGTCGCACCTCCACAGATCTCCAGTATCATCTCTCGATACTGTTAATGGCTCATAAGGGCCACCACTTACGGGCTATTCATGCCCGTGCCACCTCTTGGGTGGCTTAATCTTTAACAACAACACGATATTACGGCACGGGAGACATTTCCCGTCACGCAGGGTGCAGTTACGCCTCCACAGATCTCCAGTATCATCTTTTGATACTGGTGATGGCTCAAAAGTGTCACCACTTACGGGCTATTCATGCCCGTGACACCTTTTGGGTGGCTTCATCTTCATCTTAACACATTCATAAGGAGACATCTCCCGTCACGGAGGGTGCAGTCGCACCTCCACAGATCTCCAATATCAGCTCTTGCTACTGGTAATGGCTTAAAAGGGCCACCACTTACGGGCTATTCATGCCCGTGCCACCTTTTGGGTGGCTTAATCTTCATCAATCAATCAATTGTAACCCACAGCACCGCTCGTGTGCCAGGTAAGTCTACTACGGGCTCACCATAGCCCGTGCTACTTGCCCCGCTCCTGTGTCAGGTAACTTACGGGCTCACCATAGCCCGTGCTACTTGGAAGTTGTTCCGAGTAGCTGAATCTATAACAACAACAACAGATTGTAACCATGCGACCTCGGAACACTGAAAAGATTTACTGAAAAAAAATTATACCACTTACGGCTATTCATGCCCGTGCCACCTCTTAGGGTGACTTAATCTTCATCAATCAATCGTAACCACTTGATGATGTTGACACGGGTCAATGAAACCGCATCTCTTACCGTCAGGTCTCAATAAAACTGTAAAATGACCTGTGGAGAGGTCATTTTTCTACCTCCTTTTCAAGTGAAGAAGAAAATAGAGAAGATTCGTGCTAGAGTCACTGATCTTACCCTTTCTGTCATATTCAGTAACATACGTCTGCTAGAAAGACTGATATCAATATATATATATCAATCTAAATCAAAGATCTTCTCCGGCCCCGACCACGGCGGTCTCAGGGTTGAGAGTCCCTAGGTGCCTTCTTTTACCAACTTCGAGGTCAACTCCGGCGCTGGAGCCCCTTAGGGGCAGTTCGTTGTTGCCTTCAGCCTCGTTCTGACAGTTCCTGCGACGGCGCTGGAACCAACCGTATTAGCGTTTGCCTTTACATTAGAGGCTTTCGGTGCCTTGGAGAGGGGGGGGGGGACCTGCTGCATGGGTAACAGCTTCTCCTCCGTATCTACCTACCCTGGCTTTGTGCTCTGGTGAGGTCACTCCAGACCGACAACCAGAGCGCAACTTCATAGTCTCCTGAGACTGATGGATGCCTACTACTACTACTACTACTACTACTAAATCAAAGTTACGTTCCAGTCATAAAGTGGGTGACAGCTTACAGTTTGAAAGGTGACATACTGTAAACATAAATTGAGGGCATTTGTCATTGTGTTCAATGTGGCGGCATTTTAGACGCAAAATATTAGATAAATTAACTCGCATTCATTTAACAAACATTAATTATACCGTGTTTTTTTTTGGCATAGTTTTTGTTTAAGATGTTTTATAGGTTAATTTAGTTGTAAGTTTAGTTAACAATGTTATTAGGAGGCTGGTCTCTTGCTTGATCCGCTTATATAATGGGTTTAAAGAACTTTGTTTGCAAGCAGCCGTGGGAATTACACATTCTGAGTGAGAGATTAATTTCTGAGGTGCTGCCTCTGAGCTATGTGTATAATTAAATACATTGTATACATTACCGTGACTGTTGCGCATGCGCTCACGTCTGTATAGATGCCTGCCTGTGCTTGCAGCGGTTGAGCTTCAGCTCTTGTGCCCCGAAAGACGATCTGTAATTGGCAGATCCCAGTCTTCACTTTTTTAATAAAAACATGGTTCATTTAAGTTTATATAGTTTCCTTCTGTGTTCCCTCAATATTGTCTCCGTGGTTCATGTCGCCAGTCCGTCTTCCGTGTCGGTTGGCTCCCCAGTGTATTTTGTATATCGTGATCATATCTAAATAATTTCTTCTCCCCATCAAGTAACGTGAGAATAATTTCCTTTGGTTAGTCACCATAACTCGTGCCTCTCGGCTCCTGGTCCAGGGTTGGTGCGAACCTCTCGGTGTTCTGAAACCTTATTTGTCAATATGCAGACGAGGAGTCCCAATAACGTGGCTGAAATATGTTGACCAGACCACACACTAGAAAGTGAAGGGACGACGACGTTTCGGTCCGTCCGGGACCATTCTCAAGTCGATTGTAACGACTTGAGTGACTTGTGACGACTTATTTGTCGACTCCAGACTACTCTGGTGTTCTTGGTGTACATCGTTCTGATTGGTTCTTCGTTCTGATTCTTGAAGGCAGGGCTAATGATGGCCAATATTTCGTATGCCGCTGATGCTTCTCAGTTTGTGTGTGCCTCGCGTGATTAATTTGAGGAATTTTTATTACATTTTTTTTTTGCGTGTGGTTAATCTGGTGAGGATATCATGCTGGAGTTGCATATTTAAGAGTGGGTCTTACATAGGTTGTGTGTAAGACTCATAAATCTTCCTTCTCCAAGTTTCTGATGCTAAAGTGTTCTTCTGGGATTAGATATGCGATTGTTTTCTGTCATAACTTTTTCCTTGTCAGAAGCAAGAATCTGCCTTCATCTTGTACAGATCCTCTGGCTATCATGCCTGTTATCACACCATTTTAGTTGACTTGATATAATAATTCAAAATGATAATATCTGAGCAGAAATATACATAAATGAATGATATCAAATTCACTAAAGGATGTTATGAGCTTCGTCCGATTAAAGGGATCAATGGGAACAGATTTAATATTCATTTTGTAAATTATGGGTCATTGGACAAGGTGTCTTAACTGCGAGAGTAACAAGATAATTGGGCACTAACGACATATTTGCTTCCCATCATTAACGACGCGTTAACCTTGAATACTCGCTAAACAAACGTCAGAATCCCGCGTCCGGCGACACGAAGAACAACGACAAACATTTCGTTTGTTACTATACCTTGCGTTACCTTGCGATGATTCCGGGGCTTAGCGTCCTCTCGGCCCGGTCCTCGACCAGGTCTCTTCGTTGCTGGAATGGTCAACCAGGCTGTTGGACGCGGCTGCGAGCAGCCTGACGTATGAGTCACAGTCTGGTTGATCAGGTATCCTTTGGAGGTGCTTATCCAGTTCTCTCTTGTACACTGTGAGGGGTCGGCCAGTTATGTCCCTTATGTGTAGCGGGAGCGTGTTGAACAGTCTCGGGCCTCTGATGTTGATAGTTCTCTCTCAGAGTACCTGTTGCACCTCTGCCCTTCAACGGGGGTATTCTGCACATCCTGCCATGCCTTCTGGTCTCATGTGGTGTTATTTCTATGTGCAGGTTTGGGACCAGCCCCTCTACTATTTTCTACGTGTAAATTATTATATATCTCTCCCGCCTGCGCCTCAAGAGAATATAGATTTAGGCATTTTAGTCGGTCCGAATAGTTTAGGTGTTTTACTAAGTGGATTCTAGCAGTAAAGGATCTCTGCACGCTCTCCATAGATATATAAGCGTACTTAGCAAGAGGGTAAATATAAAAATGTTGTGGATTCCTTCTCACATTGGCCCGCAGGAACATGATAAAGTTGACGACCTTGCTAAGGCTGCAGTAAATAAAGACAGTATTGAACCAAATCGAGTTATCAAATAGGTCCCTTAAAAGTGTCATTAGACGAGAACTCCTGGATGGATTTGAAGAAAGTAGAACTGTGCAAACTGGAATTAGCAGGTCCATTGTTTATCACAATGAAATGTGTGAAGTAAAACATGTGTATGGTGCAAGTAACAAAGTCAGTAGACTAACAGATGTCACAGCTCGTATAAGACTTGGCTACAAGTATCTCTGGCAGTTCCGGCTTGTATAGGGATCTAGATGAAGTAAAGTGTAAAGTGTGTGGATAGTGTTGGGTAAGAAGAGTTATCCGATTACCTTATCTTCAGTCGCGTGTCGAAGGCAAGACGACCATTAGGTAAGTATTGAGAGAGAAGCTAAAGAAACGAGATCAAGGCAATTAGTTAACAAGTGCCGCAAAGAATAAAATGAAAATAATGCTGATGAACAGGTAGACAGGCGGAATAAGAATAATGAGTAATNGAGCCAAAGCTCAACCCCCGCAAGCACAAATAGGTGAGTACAAATAGGTGAGTACACACACACACACACACAGTTAGTGGGGAAGAGTTAGGGGGGACATGATGTGTGTGTGTGTGTGTGTGTGTGTGTGTGTGTGTGTGTGTGTGTGTGTGTGTGTGTGTGTGTGTGTGTGTGTGTGTGTGTGTGTGTGCTGTCAGTTAATATTACATGCTTTGTGGACAATTCAAGCATCGAACGCGTGTTGGTGTCGGGAGCCACTTAAGGTATCCAGGACTTGCAAGTGACGTGAATCGTGGAGAGAAAAAACAGTGACGTAAATTAAAAAAAAAAAAATTAAACATACACTTTAATGTTTTGGCCGCGATAATTCTAGGGAAATGAGAGGACAAGAGGCGTGGCGTTACAGTGTCAAGAAGAGAATCAGAGGCATTAAGAGAGGCAGTTCTGGGTGGAGAAGAAGCGACATTGGCTGGTACATTAATCGCATGTTGACCAGACCACACACTAGAAGGTGAAGGGACGACGACGTTTCGGTCCGTCCTGGACCATTCTCAAGTCGGTTGTGACTTGAGATCACAATCGACTTGAGAATGGTCCAGGACGGACCGAAACGTCGTCGTCCCTTCACCTTCTAGTGTGTGGTCTGGTCAACATACTTTAGCCACGTTATTGTGACTCCTCGCCTGCATTAACCGCATCCTGTGGTCAAGTACTCAATAACCAACTGAAATGCATGTAAGAGAACATGTATATCTCTCGAGGCCTGATTATGTAGATGTAAATGTATGCATTGTATGTATGGTGGTTACCTTACCTTGAGGTGCTTCCGGGGCTTAGCGTCCCCGCGGCCCGGTCGTCGACCAGGCCTCCCTAGTCGACGGGGAGTTAGCATTGTTTTAAAGAATTACAGTAAACCCGTTGTGTGGGTTGAAGGTGTCACGTGGTCCAGACCGCCTGCCACCGCTGCCAGAAGGTGTCACGTGGTCCAGACCGCCTGCCACCACTGCCAGAAGGTGTCACGTGGTCCAGACCGCCTGCCACCACTGCCAGAAGGTGTCACGTGGTCCAGACCGCCTGCCACCACTGCCAGAAGGTGTCACGTGGTCCAGACCGCCTGCCACCACTGCCAGAAGGTGTCACGTGGTCCAGACCGCCTGCCACCACTGCCAGAAGGTGCCACGTGGCCCAGACCGCCTGCCACCACTGCCAGAAGGTGCCACGTGGCCCAGACCGCCTGCCACCACTGCCAGAAGGTGCCACGTGGCCCAGACCGCCTGCCACCACTGCCAGAAGGTGCCGCGCGGCCCAGACCGCCTGCCACCACTGCCAGAAGGTGTCACATGGTCCAGACCGCCTGCCACCACTGCCAGAAGGTGCCACGTGGCCCAGACCGCCTGCCACCACTGCCAGAAGGTGTCACGTGGTCCAGAGAGCAATCTGGCGCCACACCAAGTTACAATCCGCAATATTTTAGACAAGACGGAACATCCAACACTCTTCCCCCTCCCCCCAACCATCATTGAAACACAAGAGATTGGTAAATGGCAGTGGGTGCTTGGGCCCCGAGGGAGGCGGTTCACCTCACCTCCGGTTATATATTCGGCTGCTCTAAGATATTACGGCACGGGAGACATCTCCCGTCACGCAGGGTGCAGTTACGCCTCCACAGATCTCCAGTATCATCTTTTGATACTGGTGATGGCTCAAAAGTGTCACCACTTACGGGCTATTCATGCCCGTGCCACCTTTTGGGTGGCTTCATCTTCATCTTAACACATTCATAAGGGAGACATCTCCCGTCACGGAGGGTGCAGTCGCACCTCCACAGATCTCCAGCATCAGCTCTTGCTACTGGTAATGGCTTAAAAGGGCCACCACTTACGGGCTATTCATGCCCGTGCCACCTTTTGGGTGGCTTAATCTTCATCAATCAATCAATTGATTGTAACCCTTACGGGCTATTCATGCCCGTGCCACCTCTTGGGTGGCTTAATCTTTATCAGTCAATCAATCAAGATTGTAACCCACGGGAGACATCGCCCGTCACGCAGGGTGCAGTCGCACCTCCACAGATCTCCAGTATCATCTACTGATATTGGTAATGGCTCCAAAGGGCCACCACTTACGGGCTATTCATGTCCGTGCCACCTTTTGGGTGGCTTAATCTTCATCAATCAATCAATTGTAACCCACAGCACCGCTCGTGTGCCAGGTAAGTCTACTACGGGCTCACCATAGCCCGTGCTACTTGCCCCGCTCCTATGTCAGGTAACTTACGGGCTCACCATAGCCCGTGCTACTTGGAAGTTGTTCCGAGTAGCTGAATTTATAACAACAACAACAGATTGTAACCATGCGACCTCGGAACACTGAAAAGATTTACTGAACAAAAAATTATACCACTTACGGGCTATTCATGCCCGTGCCACCTCTTAGGGTGACTTAATCTTCATCAATCAATCGTAACCACTTGATGATGTTGACACGGGTCAATGAAACCGCATCTCTTACCGTCAGGTCTCAATAAAACTGTAAAATGACCTGTGGAGAGGTCATTTTTCTACCTCCTTTTCAAGTGAAGAAAGAAAATAGAGAAGATTCGTGCTAGAGTCACTGATCTTACCCTTTCTGTCATATTCAGTAACATACGTCTGCTAGAAAGACTGATATCAATATATATATATCAATCTAAATCAAAGATCTTCTCCGGCCCCGACCACGGCGGTCTCAGGGTTGGGAGTCCCTGTGCCTTCTTTTACCAACTTCGATGTCAACTCCGGCGCTGGAGCCCCTTAGGGGCAGTTCGTTGTTGCCTTCAGCCTCGTTCTGACAGTTCCTGCGACGGCGCTGGAACCAACCGTATTGGCGGTTGCCTTTACATTAGAGGCTTTCGGTGCCTTGGAGAGGGGGGGGGGGGAAGAACATGATCACATAGAGAAACAGAGGTTCGCTAAAACAGATGCGCCGCTTGAACTCGCGGAGGCGGCGGAGTCCCTGTTACTGTTAACGTGAGCTGCCTCCCCCCCTTGGGCGGTATATGAGTTCGCTTGACGTCACAGCGCTATGCTAATTGGCTTGATTGACATACAGTTTCGACTAATCACCTCTCGCCACGTGTCTTGCTGCAGGCTACCGCTGGTTACGGCATTGTGTGGAAACAGTTTTGTCACAATGGTTTGCAATCAAGCTTGCAGTGATGCAAATGGATACTACTATTGTAGCCAAAAGCTGTGGTATAGTTGTTGTGAACCGTACGTTCAAGGCGAGGTCGACACGTTCGTAGTATGTAGTAGTAGTAGTAGTAGTAGTAGCAGAAAAGTACATTAATAAAAAAAAGAGAAAAATGAGCTCACTGTCTGGAGCTGGTGATTCAAATCTTTTTAAATTTTTTAAATTTTGCCCCGGGGGCGAGTTTATTGGGCAGCGCCACTATCTGTGAGTGGACATACCGCCATAGCAGCATGTACAACACTCCCCAAAAGGAAGAAACCCGCGGGGTTGTTAATTCAATTCAAATCTGAATATTTTCTGTACATTCACATTAACGTTCAAGTTACGTTCAAATCTGAATGTTCCGTCAAGTAAACTCGGCAACGAAACAGCTTTTTCCTCCTAAGTTTAGCATCATCAATTTTGGGATAGGGATAGAGAGAGGAGACAGCTATCCAACTGGAAAATAAAATATTTCGCACCCTGAGAGTAAGTGCCACAACCTTTTAAAACCACTCTCAGCAATCTCTGAGAGATATGGGGGCTTCCAGGAGAGGTCAGATATCACTATAAGGCCCAGAGGTATTGACGGAGGACTAGATATTGCGGAAGACAACAGGTAAGATATTACTGATTGATTGAGAAGATTATGCACACCCAAGGTGCACGGGCATGAATAGCCCTAGAAGATATTACTGCGGTGCCCAAGGCATTGACGGAGGTACGAGACTAGTGCTGATAGGCGACCATACTTGAATGTAAATGGGTCAGTCCCAGAAATGCCAAGTACGGTTCCATTACATTGCCTCGATGTTTTCTCATTAAATACGACTAAAATTCGTTGTCCAAAGGGAGAAGCTCGCAGAGAGGCGTGAGGTATAAAACATGAGAGAACTGCGGACTGGTGAGAGTGAGTCACTGAGGGCTACAAGGGAATGGCTCTTACGAACCATAATGAAGAGTTCATTGGGTGCCAGAACAGAGCCTTATGGAACTTGCCGCAGTTAATGAAGAAGCCCGTGTTAACAAGTGTCGATTGACCCCTCATCTGGGTTCCCCTCTCACCATCCCCCCGAGGACAGCAGGAACTATACCGTATGTTAATTAGATTAGACAACGTTTGTTTACGCTCCCCTCCCTCCCCCGATGCATTCCGTTCTCAACATTAATCTGTGGACGAGGCTTCCTGTGTGATGCTCAATTCCGGTTCAACACAACCTATTTCACTCCGCTGTGTTCCCCCTAAAACATTTTATACAACGAAGCCGTAGCAATTTTTGTTTCTATAAATGGTTCTAGTTTTACTCCTCTAGTAGTTTACTAGCCCTCAGTACTTTTCAAGTTTTCTATTTTGTTTATGAAAGCGTATTGTTTATCGCACTGTGGTTAAGAATGGTGTGTGATGTTGCAGGATGACGGGTTGGGGGCAGGCTGACTTTGCCAAAGGAAGATATTGACAGCATGGTGAAGTTCGATTTTCAACAATGCGCGCCTGGCGTCCTGTGGTGGTGGTAGAGAGGAGGTCTGGTGATGGTGTCAGAGAGCGAAGGAATGTTGTTGGCTAGGCTCGGGGCTCGGGGCTCGGGGCTCGGGGGCTCGGGGCTCGGCTCGGGCTCGGGCTCAGGGCTCGGGCTCGGGCTCGGG
>WNGS01113158.1:53127134-53132134 GCA_020271785.1 Procambarus virginalis
TTATGAGACTGGCGGTTCAATTATGGTCAACAGATGTGATATAGTGACGATGCGTGTGTGTTTGCTATCTGACCCTGCAGGCTCCAGCTGTTACCTGTGTGTGTACTCACCTAGTTGTGTTTGCGGGGGTTGAGCTCTGGCTCTTTGGTCCCGCCGCTCAACTGTCAATCAACTAATGTACAGATTCCTGAGCCTACTGGGCTCTTATCATATCTACACTTGAAACTGTGTATGGAGTCAGCCTCCACCACATCACTGCCTAATGCATTCCATCTGTTAACTTCTCTGACACTGTAAAAGTTCTTTCTAACGTCCCTGTGGCTCATTTGGGTGCTCAGTTTCCACCTGTGTCCCCTTGTTCGCGTACCACCCGTGTTGAATAGTTTATCCTTGTCAACCCTGCCAATTCCCCTGAGGATTTTGTAGGTAGTGATCATGTCTCCCCTAACTCTTCTGTCTTCCAGTGTCGTAAGGTGCATTTTCCGCAGCCTTTTCTCGTAACTCATGCCTCTTAGTTCTGGGACTAGTCTAGTGGCATACCTCTCAACTGTTTCTGCTACAACTTTTTTTCCCAGACCACACACACACACCATCCACACCCCCAGGAAGCAGCCCGTGACATCTGACTAACTCCCAGGTGCCTATTTACTGCTAGGTAACAGGGGCATAGGGTGAAAGAAACTCTGCCCATCGTTTCTCGCCGGCGCCCGGGATCGAACCCGGGACTACACTGGATCACGTGTCCAGCGTGCTGTCCGCTCGGCCGCCGGCTCCCCTCAGAGCCGTGTGTGTGTTTGTGTGTGTGTGTGTGTGTGTGTGTGTGTGTGTGTGTGTGTGTGTGTGTGTGTGTGTGTGTGTGTGTGTGTGTGTGTGTGTGTGATACTCCACTGCCTCAGCTGTTGCCACTATCTCTTGAATTCTTTTTACGACTCAATAACTATCTTACTTTTACCTCTACATTTCCCTTGCACTTCTCCAGCATAGTTATCATCTTGACAGCTCTTCCCCCCCCTTCCCCTCTCCCTCCCCCCCCCACCTTTAGCATGTGGCCCTCATTATCTCATCAGGATGAACAACCCAGCGGGTTTTCTTCCTATTGGGGAGTGTTGTACATGCTGCTATGGCGGTATGTCCACTCACAGGATGAGTGGCGCTGCCCAATACTGTCACTATGGCGGTGTGTCCACTCACAAGTTGAGTGGCGCTGCCCAATACTGTCACTATGGCGGTGTGTCCACTCACAGGATGAGTGGCGCTGCCCAATACTGTCACTATGGCGGTGTGTCCACTCCCAGGATGAGTGACGCTGCCCAATACTGTCACTATGGCGGTGTGTCCACTCACAGGATGAGTGGCGCTGCCCAATACTGTCACTATGGCGGTGTGTCCACTCCCAGGATGAGTGACGCTGCCCAATACTGTCACTATGGCGGTATGTCCACTCACAGGATGAGTGGCGCTGCCCAATACTGTCACTATGGCGGTGTGTCCACTCACAGGATGAGTGGCGCTGCCCAATACTGTCACTATGGCGGTGTGTCCACTCCCAGGATGAGTGACGCTGCCCAATACTGTCACTATGGCGGTATGTCCACTCACAGGATGAGTGGCGCTGCCCAATACTGTCACTATGGCGGTGTGTCCACTCCCAGGATGAGTGACGCTGCCCAATACTGTCACTATGGCGGTGTGTCCACTCACAGGATGAGTGGCGCTGCCCAATACTGTCACTATGGCGGTGTGTCCACTCACAGGATGAGTGACGCTGCCCAATACTGTCACTATGGCGGTGTGTCCACTCACAAGATGAGTGACGCTGCCCAATACTGTCACTATGGCGGTGTGTCCACTCCCAGGATGAGTGACGCTGCCCAATACTGTCACTATGGCGGTGTGTCCACTCACAGGATGAGTGGCACTGCCCAATACTGTCACTATGGCGGTGTGTCCACTCACAGGATGAGTGACGCTGCCCAATACTGTCACTATGGCGGTGTGTCCACTCACAAGATGAGTGACGCTGCCCAATACTGTCACTATGGCGGTGTGTCCACTCACAAGATGAGTGACGCTGCCCAATACTGTCACTATGGCGGTGTGTCCACTCACAAGATGAGTGACGCTGCCCAATACTGTCACTATGGCGGTGTGTCCACTCACAGGATGAGTGACGCTGCCCAATACTGTCACTATGGCGGTGTGTCCACTCACAAGATGAGTGACGCTGCCCAATACTGTCACTATGGCGGTGTGTCCACTCACAAGATGAGTGACGCTGCCCAATACTGTCACTATGGCGGTGTGTCCACTCACAGGATGAGTGGCACTGCCCAATAAACTCGCCCCTCGGGCCAAAATTTAAAAAAATTAAATTTCATCTTCCTAAATACACTCACATTTCTCTTATATCTTTGATCGCTTTATACCCAACAAACCTCACCAAGAGCAGTCTGTGCAACATATCTATGTGCAGCATATCTATGTGCAGCATATCTATGCAACATATCTGTAAGCCCCCCCCCCCTAAACCACGAACACGCATCATTCTGTCCAAAGAAGTGTTGACACTTCATTTTATTGCACCAGCCTTGCAATATTTGTGGCAATTGGCACCAGTAATGGCTTAATCATGTCATTCATTGCCAACTGCCCTAATGGGAAGAGTGCCATGCGTGACGCAGTGCCTCCCACAACAGATCCCTCCCTCACCCGATGTGTTTCCGGCACCATAATATTGGTCATACTGCTCAATATATAAAAGCACTACGGGCTCACCATAGCCCGTGCTACTTGGACCTTTATGTTCCGGGTAGCGAATCTTTAACAATAACATGCCCAGTATATCCCAGATATATCCACTTCCGAACAGCAAGCCCAACGTGTTCTCCCTATCTTGGGCCAGCCCGTCCTCCTAAGGTTTCAAAACGTCAAAAAAAAACGTGTTAATTTAACGTGTCCTCCCCCCTAACCCTAAAAGACTATAAGCCAGAGAACCCCAAACAGAAAACGGGACAGTACGTTACTTTCGCGAGCCGGCTTCCATTTGCTAGTACGACAACTTGGGGCCTTGTTATGTAACGCTCACGAGCGAAAAGCGACGTTGTTGGTAAAGAGGTTCAGGTTGCTTGAGCAATATATAGAGCATTCCGTCCCAATATTTCTTTGGTAAAGCCGCAATAACCAGAGCGAAAGCCAGAAAAAAGAAAACGGGGAGAGGGATGGTCTGAGTTAAGGGGTCGAGGGTGGGGGTTGTGGGGGAAGGGGTGGGGGTGAGGGGGGGAGGGGAAAATTAAGGGCTGAGTAACCTGAGTGGCAGCTGCAGCTATCACTCAGCAGACAGACAGACCTGCGATCAGATCAGAATTCAGTTCCTGAATGGGGAGTTCTGAAATTCAGATCAGAATGGGGTGCATAATAAAGAAAATGATCAATCAATCTTTCAGTTTTTTTTTTATATGGCTCAATTGTCCCATAACCGACATATCTGGCGCTCAATCCCCGAGCAGGACGCAACGTTTGGTCACCATTCCTTTCGCCTGGTGCATCTGTTTACCTAGCATTAAATAGATACCCGGATTTTAGGTATGAATCTGTCGGGTTCCATCTTGGGGAACGCCGATGTTGGCTTCGGTAACCCGTATTGGCTTCCTGCCAGGACACCAGGACACCAGTAGGAGTCTACCAGGACAACAGGACACCAGTAGGAGTCTACCAGGACAACAGGACACCAGTAGGAGTCTACCAAGACAACAGGACACCAGTAGGAGACTACCAGGACAACAGGACACCAGTAGGAGTCTACCAGGACACCAGTAGGAGACTACCAGGACAACAGAACACCAGTAGGAGTCTACCAGGACACCAGTAGGAGTCTACCAGGACAACAGGACACCAGTAGGAGTCTACCAGGACAACAGGACACCAGTAGGAGTCTACCAGGACAACAGGACACCAGTAGGAGTCTACCAGGACAACAGGACACCAGTAGGAGTCTACCAGGACAACAGGACACCAGTAGGAGTCTACCAGGACACCAGTAGGAGTCTACCAGGACACCAGTAGGAGTCTACCAGGACACCAGTAGGAGTCTACCAGGACACCAGTAGGAGTCTACCAGGACACCAGTAGGAGTCTACCAGGACAACAGGACACCAGTAGGAGTCTACCAGGACACCAGTAGGAGTCTACGAGGACAACAGGACACCAGTAGGAGTCTACGAGGACAACAGGACACCAGTAGGAGTCTACCAGGACAACAGGACACCAGTAGGAGTCTACCAGGACAACAGGACACCAGTAGGAGTCTACCAGGACAACAGGACACCAGTAGGAGTCTACCAGGACAACAGGACACCAGTAGGAGTCTACCAGGGCAACAGGACACCAGTAGGAGTCTACCAGGACAACAGGACACCAGTAGGAGTCTACCAGGGCAACAGGACACCAGTAGGAGTCTACCAGGACAACAGGACACCAGTAGGAGTCTACCAAGTGGTATGGTTGGGTGGTCTAAGAGGAGGAGGGCATGTCAAGGAGCCCTCTGAGAGGCTGGAGTGGCTCAGGTAAGTGATCTGAGACAAGAGACTGACGTGGCTGAGCGGTGTAAGGGAGAGTAAGGGGCAAGGGTCACTTATAAAGTGAGAAAGTAGCTTTGTGAGGGATGTGAGGCGAGCCAGGTGGCTTTGTGAGGGATGTAGGGCGAGCCAGGTGACTTTGTGAGGGATGTGAGGCGAGCAGGTGGCTTTGTGAGGGATGTAGGGCGAGCCAGGTGGCTTTGTGAGTGATGTAGGGGGAGCCAGGTGGCTTTGTGAGGGATGTGAGGCGAGCAGGTGGCTTTGTGAGTGATGTAAGGCGAGCCAGGTGGCTTTGTGAGTGATGTAGGGCGAGCCAGGTGGCTTTGTGAGTGATGTAGGGGAAGCCAGGTGGCTTTGTGAGGGATGTAGGGTGAGCAGGTGGCTTTGTGAGGGATGTAGGGTGAGCAGGTGGCTTATGAGGGTTGT
>WNGS01113158.1:53134634-53138501 GCA_020271785.1 Procambarus virginalis
TTCACGAGGTGTGGATTCCAGACCGGTGCTGCGTATGAATTGTTTTTTTGACCATATAGATTGTCTTGGGATACGGCCTTATTCGCGGGTCAGATGTTCTGATGTTTGCTGACGTTACCTTATTTTTTGTGACTCGAGAGTCACTCCTAGAAATATATTCACTAATAAATCTTTCTCTTTTTCCCATTTCCGCATTCCCTATGGTTTAAATTTCTCCTGTACCCATTTCCACCTCTTTGTTATCTTCATTACTTATTCTTATGGGATAAGAATAAGACCGCCATATTTGTTCTTCTGGCGGTGTGTGTGTGTCAGGGTTTTCTCTATAATGCTTATGGTTACCCGTTCTTTAACTCTGCGTCTCCCACGAAAACAGCCCATTCGGCTACTCCTTAGATGGTTCAGTGGTGTATACTTGTCTTGTGTCTGGGGGTCCTGGGGGTCATGGGGGTCTGGGGGTCTGGGGGGTCCTGGGGGTCTGGGGGTCCTGGGGTCTTAGTTTGTTGATCTAGTAATCTTAAAATAGTTGTGTAGGAGTTTGTACATGGTACTGACTCTTAATGGTGGTACGTGGTGGTGCAGGTGGTGGAGGGGGGGGGGGGGTGCAGGTGAGTGGAGGGGTGGTGCAGGTGGGGGAGGGGCTCAGATGGTGGAGGGGTGTGCAGGTGGGGGAGAGGGGGTGCCGGTGGGTGGTGACCTTCAGACAGTGTGTCTATCTCAGTAACAGCGAGAAGGGGAGGAGGGGGGGGGGTGATGTAACCCTTACCACCCCACCCCCTCCCACCCCCCCACCCCCCTACCCCCCGCCCCTTCAGCTGCAACAAAACATATTCCCCGGCTCTCCTCCTCCCCCTTCCCTTCCCTTAACCCTACAATTATCTATCATTACCACCCCACCATTATCTACTATCACCACCACTCCCAAAGTTACCTACCATTACCCCCCCCACCACCACAAAGTTATCTACCACTACCACCACTACCTGATCGCCACCCACCACAATCTGCTAATCAATGACATATCATTTAAAAAACACAACACATTAGCTTCACTTCGTGAGAAAGAATTAGTCTTGCTTCAATTTTAATGCCAAAGGCAAAATTCTTTCGTACTTTCGCGGCGCGTTCACCTTGGGCGGGGGGGGCGGGGGGGGGGAGGGGGGATAGCTACAATGACGCAAATTCGGGGTTGGGGGGGGGTGGGGGGGGGGTGGTGGGAGGGGGGGGGGGGTGGGGTGGTGGAGGGGGGTGGAGGGGGGGGGGTGGAGGGGGGGGGGGGGTGGTGGAGGGGGGGGGGGTGGTGAGGGGGGGGGGGGGGTGGTGGGGGGGGGCACGATCGTATCCTCTCCCCTTAGCCCCCCCTACCCTCATGGCCCCCTGCCCCCCCTCACACACACACTCTCATGATCTTTGCAACCCCCCCCACTCCCCCTACAGCCCAGAGCCAAAACCAACTACCACACTACTACTAACATCAATCACCACCCTACCACAATCCCACCACACCACCACCACAACCCCGGGCTAATCTGCATGATAACAACTGGGTACAATTACTCTGTTCTTTCGGGATCACAAGAGTGAGGAAGGAGCCGGGGGTATTGAGCCGAGACCCGCAGGCGTCCAGCTCTCCTCACCAGCAAGAGTGCGTGGCTGTGTGTACTCCCCCTTGATGTACTCACTCAGATGTGTTTGTTACAAGGTCGAGGTATACCTCCCCAAGCCTCTGGGCAGTTAATGCAATGACATTCATTAGGCAGATTTATTTTTTTCCCTGTTCTTTAGGCAACAGCTTATTGAATTAGCCTGGACGAGCTCTTCTTGTAGTCTGTCTCTCAGGATCGTCCCCGTCTCCTGCTTCTTCTTTCCCGAGTGTGTGTTGACAATTTGTGTCGGCAGGACGGAGCGGTTACAGTTCTTGGGCCCCGCCTTTCTAACCGTCGGTTGACTGAATCTCAACCTATTTTTCTTTTGTCATATCTACTTCATCTCTCTCTCTCTCTCATTTTCTTTTAACAGTCAGGTCCAGTTCTTTCAGTCTTACTTCACAAATACATCTCTCGCAACTCCATGGACGGGCCTTGGTTGCAAACCTCTGAACTTTTTCTAGTTTTATTGTGCTTGTTGAGGGGGGTTGTGTGTGGTGGGGGCGTTGAGTGTGTGTGTGTGTGTGTGTGGTGGGTTGGCGTTAAGGTGTGTGTGTGGGGTGTGTGGAGTTTTGAGTGTGTCTGTTACACCTCCGTGTTTATGGACATATTTTAGTTGAATTCTGTCCCTTAGTCTTGAAGTGAGCACGAGGTGTCGGGCGGAGGTAATCATCCCCTTAACGAGCCGCATATTTCTTCAGATGCTGGAGATGAAGTTCAGGAGGACGACGACGCTGATGTGAACGACGGAGAGACACGACGGCCTTAACCACCTCGGCTAATTTTGTATTTTGTACCGGGGCTGCGTCACTCATCCTGTGTGAGTGTACATATACCGCCATTGCAGCATGTACAACACTCCCCAGTGGGAAGAAAAACCCCGCAGGGGTGTTCATCTGTCACTTAATGTACCCAGACACAGCTGGGACTTGCTTATAGCTGTCCCAGAGAAACAGTTATCCAACAAGCCAACAAGATTAACATTTACCAACTACTAAACTTACGTTATCTTTCTTAAACAGTGTGGGGTTTAATATTCTACTCGTATTTCTATGTTGCTAGTGTCTCTTAGATGGGCTCAGTCTCTCGGGCAGTGGTCAAGGCCGAGTATAGTGCTACACTATAATTAATATATATATATATATATATATATATATATATATATATATATATTATATAAATATATATATATATATAAATATATATATATATATATATATATATATATAATATATTATATATATATATTATATATATATATATATATATATATATCACTAAGAACTCTTAAAAATTTGACCCGGCCAGGATTCGAACCCATGCCGTCCAGGATCACCCCTAAACGTACACAGTACCGTGACCACCGCACCGCACCAATGATCGTCTATAAGGAATTGGTCAGTCTTGGCGCTTATTAACTAAGCTCCCTGACTGACCAACCCCCGACGACACTCATGGTTCCATTTGGGTACAGTTTTCATCAAATTCTGGCGCATGCACGGGCCGCACTGAGTCCTGTACTATATATATATATATATATATAATATATTATATATAATATATATATATATATAATATATATATATATATAGCTTAGCGCATTCAACTATATAAATTGCCAACCACACTATCGTGGAATTAAATATTTCATTCACTTATAGGCACTAGGAGATTCGAACCTCCGACCCCTTAGTGTGAGATGATGCTGTTCCCCTGAGCTATCAGTGGATAGCTATCCATGATAGTCCAATAAGGAATCTTTCCTACCAGGCCTCTCTGATAGCTCAATAGTAAAGGTTGGACGGTCGGTCGGGGATTGAACGCCGACCTGCAAGAAGCGAGACCGCCGCTCTACCGTCCAGTCCCAGTGGTTCGAGAGGGAGAGGAAGAGGGGGGGAGGGGGCTTAAGCTCGATGTGCCTGGACCCAACTTTGAGAAGACAGGACAGAGGACAAACAAGACAGACAGACAGACAGACAGACAGACAGACAGACAGACTCTTTCTTTCACGGATATAAATTTAATTAATTTTTATATTTACAAAACAAAACATATACATAAATAATATGTATATAGTCCCTCCATTTTGTTTATATAAAAGCTTCATCAAACAAGTTCAGATTGAGCTTGGCATAAGATAATAAGCTTTTTAATAACCCCGCCCCCCATAACCCCCCCCCCCCCACCACCTGCCTTTCCCGACCCGAAGGGAGGAAACTTA
>WNGS01113158.1:53234047-53241547 GCA_020271785.1 Procambarus virginalis
GTCTTTAGGCTAAAGTCAATTTTAAACAGCTTAATGCTAGGCTAGAGACGCCGCTGATTTAGTTCTAAAAGAATGATAATATAATTTAGGCTATGTCAGGCGCGAAGCTACGCCAGAGCCAGGCCTTGCTGTCTCTAACTTTATGTTCTTTTGTTTAAGGGGTGCTAAGTGTAGACAAGTGAGGAAGTCTGTGCCAGTGGTGCACGTTTACAAAGATCTTACCGAGTTTCGAATATCAGGATGACGTTTGACGAGATGAGACCAGTGTACGACGTGCTTTTTAGGGTTAAACGCGCTTGAACCCATCACCAGCCACAAACACCTAACACCCAGCAACCACCCAACCATCACACCACAACCCACAAACATCCAACTACCAGAACCCACCACAACAACTCCAAACAACACCCCACAACCAACCACCACACATCAACACAAAAGCACACACACCATCAAACACCGCACCCACAAACACACACACGATCACCAACAACAACAAAACCCATCACAACCAAAACAACACCATCCCAAACACCAACCACAACCAACACCACCACAAACACCCACAACCACACGACAACAAACACCCCCCACAACAGCACCCACAAAAAACCACAACCATCACCAACACAAACACAAGCAAACATCACCGCAGTCAAAAAACACCAGCAACCATCACACAAAACCACAACCAACACACAACCCAAACACACAACAATCCATCACAACACCACAACACGCACAATCACAACACCACAACACAACCAGCACAACACACCACCACAACCATCCACCATCACAAAAAACACCAAACCATAACAAACACAAAACACCCAACCCTTCACCATCCACACACCCAAACATCACCAACCATCAATTCAATACCACCACAAAACCCACCACAACTCAACCAAGTTAAAAGACCCAATGGCCACACTTTTAAAGCAAGTGCAAGATAGAAACTAACACATAAATTGCATTTTGTAAATTCTAACAAAAAAAAACTCTTAATTAGTATTAGTGACGCACAACGTTCTGTACGCGTGATGTTTATGTGGTTGTGTATTCCACGATTCCTCTTTACTAGTCCGGGGCGAAAGTTTTTTTTTTAATTTCTGAAGCGTAAAGATAATGGGAAAATCTGAAAATTAAAATGGAGGGAAAATATAATTGAAATCACAAACCGACAATACTGGCGGTGTTTTTCCCCTAACGTTGAAACATTTTCAATACCACGTGAAGAGTATTGGAGGGGAGGACTTATCTTTAGGCTGTAGTTTTTTTCTTCTGACCTCATGGGCGGGGGGGGGGGGTAACGAATCCTGGGAATATTGTAGGTGGGACGGTTCCGAAGGACTGGGGCCCATTGGTTTGAGGCATTATGTGTCTGGTGTTGCTCCACTTGCTGGTGATGAAAGATAAGTCCACCAAGAGGGCCACGGCTGAATAGCCAGTGAAGGTCCACTGCTGTATTAATGACCGGAAGATATTGACTCTGGCACCCGAACTTTCCTGAGCCTAAGCGGGAGTTGTCACAATAAAGAAACAGTCTGACAAGAGCTCTGTTGACATTATAAGCCCAGATGACGTCGCACACTGGTAAGGACCGCTGACATTACAGAAACGGCCTTCCCTTAAACATCACTCCTGCAGAATTTGTTACCCCAAGAGAGGAGGACATGAATTCAAGGTATGGAACACAACACACACACAACACACACAAACACACAAACACCACACACAAACACAAACAAACAACACAACACACAACACACCAAACAAAACACACACCTCTTCCTGGTGTTATCTACATTTGCTTCCTTGCCTGGCTCTGCCCAGTCCTTCTTCCTTTGCCCCTTTCGCCACCCCCCCCCCCCTGTTCCTCCCGTAACTCTTCCTACCCCATCCGGAACCACCTTCACGACCCCCCATCAACCGAGATTACTTTCTACATAGAAAAGAGATATTGTGGAGGAAAACAAGGACACATGACCCGGAGAATCCGCCCACACAAGCAGGATCAACACTCTTTCGCTCTCGTTACCTTCAGTCTCCCCAACACCAAGCAACACCTAACAAAAAAAACTTACATTTCCTCCTACCCACAACCTGTATTATTTGCTATGAGACACAATGGGGCAGATTCGACTCCTCCAACCGACACCAGTGTCGATGGTTCACTCGTCGACAACGGGAACTGGAGATAGGACACGATTAGACAAACATCGCTAAATAGTGAACCTTTGTCTATATATTCCTTGGTGATTTAAATATGGAACCGTCTTGCAATACCATACGCAAACCACTCAACCAATCAGACTGATCCAGTAAATCAATGTCCGAATTTTTTTGTTTTTTAGAATTTATCAATTTTATATATTGACAGCAATGAGGAGTTTGGTAGTAAGTGGCAGGACAACCATGTTTGCTAATTGTGGATGTTAATGTTCAATTGTTGGCATTAAAATGTTCCCTAATCTATTCAGTTAAACAAGACTTATAATGCCGATATGCAAGTTTATGAATAAAAAAGAAACACACATGTGTGTATCAGCAAAAACTTATAAAAAAACATTAAAAAAAAGTAACTTATATAATATTTAATTTATTATATTATATATATATTATATATAGTATTTAATATTATAATATATATATATATAGGCTCCTCGCTATACCGCTTCACTTTTTGTCCGGTCTTGATGGTCAAGGTTAAGGTTTTAAGGCGATCCCTGTAACATACGCATTTTGCGTTTTCTCTGAGAAGTATGGTTACGATCCACTTCTGGGTAGTTGTTAATTTCAGTTTGATTAGTCCTGGGAGCCATTCAGGCTTGTTTGCATATTAAATGACTATATAATATTATATATATATATATATATATATATATATAGTATATATATATATTATATAGATAGACGGTAAATGCATAATTGTTTATAAATAACAAGCGGATGTTGCTTTGGAACTGTATTGCCTATACATCCCTATTAGAGAACAATGATCGGAGATAATGGACAATTTATCTCTATCCCCCAATGCACTCTCCTCGCTCTTTCTATCTCTCTTCAATCCTCCCTATTTTCATTCCGTGCTCCCACCCCTCCTTGTCCATCCAAATATACTAACACACAGGGGAAAAATAATCACAGAAAGAGAGGCCATTTTAACACGATTTTTGGCACTACAAACAACACTCATATTTTTTATCGAGATTTTAAACGATGTCATGGACAGTCCGATTAATACATCAATATACACACGCGGGAACGTTTTGTTATCATACATAGTATAGTTCGTGCTAGCGGGCCCCGAGATAGAAGAGGAATTATACATGTAGAAATTAATATGTTATTTTTTACTTCCAGCTGAGACAATGGCAGGTAAGGGATATATGTATAGCATCTGATATTGTCACCTTGCTTATAACCTTGCCACCACAACTCTTACTTCTTCCCTACCGCTTACACCTTCACACCACCACCACCACCACCACAACTTTCAACCTACCACAACCCACTACAAAACCTACAAACTACCACCACTACCAACACTTTACACACCACAACACAAACCTACAACCCACACAACACCTACACAAAAAGAAAACCCGCCAAACAACTAACCATACATATACCACCACACTCACACCTTACACCACCACACTACTAACCGATAAACATCATTACAACCTACCACCACACTTACAACCCACCCAACACAAGTTTTTAACAAACAAGCTCCACCCCACGCGCTGCCACATTCTCTCTTCTTGCTGTCAACATTGCCAGGAGATGTTCCAGAGGCCGGTGAAGAGCACACACGGAGTCATGGCGGGTGAAGATGCCACACATGGATGAATAACCAGCCCTTTAACGACAGGTTTAACCTTCTTCCTCCCGGATTTTCACTAGTGTGGGGAAAGGGAGAAAGCTTAGTCTCACTTTCATTTTGTTCCCTCTTAAGGGAATAATATTTTAGGTTTGTGTGAATTAAATTAAGGCATTTTCTTGCTTGTCTATTGAGTTTCCCGAATATCTAAACAGTCTAAAGTGGGTCAAGATGGGGGGTGGGGTGAGAATGTCCCCCTTACGATGTCACTGATAACTGACTTGAGCGTCCATTTGTGTTTGTTACGTGTTCTGTTTGTACCACAGTTGCAAGTTGGAACATTCATTAGTTTTTTATTCGAGTAAGTAAATGGATTGGCAATAAATGCGGCTGAGTGAAGATTGATGTACTGATAACAACCCGCGACGGATTTAATAAGACTTACAAGAAGCGTCTTGTGGGAGTTTAGTTAATTGTTGCAGACCATGAAAGAAAGGATATACGTATTAAACACGTAACACCATTCCTTAATGCATTGAACAGGAAGCTTAATCCGTCATGATGACAGAGAGCCTTAACCCGTCATATGTTGGTGACAGAAAGAGCATTAACCGTCATAGTGACAGAAGAGCCATAACCGTATATGTGAAGAAAAAGCCTAACCTGTCCATTTGTGACAGAAGAGCCTTTAACCGCCAAAATCGCAAACTGTGTGCTTACGATAGCAGGAAGTATGGTGTGTAAGACTTACAAATTGTGTAAGGAGAGTTTAAGTTTCGCTATAAAATGGCAAATCCCTAAACCAAAACCCAAATTCCGCACTGAAAGCCCTACGGGAGAAAAAAAACCTGGCGTCGGTCTAAGCTTACTCTGAGTGTAAAGTTTGTCGTCGCCAAAAAAAAAATATAAGAGATCCCTACAATTCAAGATTTGGTGGAAAAGCCACGAAATATTGACAATACTTACACCTTTTCAAGTGTAGTATGTTATCTTTGTGAGTGTATGTCAAGAAAAATCATGTTGAAAACGAGTTCCATTTGAAGAAAATACCATTAATTAAACTACAAAAAGCCGCGTCAGGAGAAAAAAGGAATTCACGGTTCGTTTATAGTATAGGTGATAAAGTTAATGCCAAATGCCGAGAGCTTGTTTCCAGCACTATGATATGTGGAGTGAAGAGTGGTTGATTGAAATCCGTACTCTTAAAGTGCCATTGATGAATACCAAAAAATTAGATGAATAACCCCAAGTAAAAATTATCCAAGCTATTACAATTTTTTTGATGACGAAAAGTGGCCCCTAAGTTGTTAACTGGCTTTGCACAACGAAGTGAGATAGAACAAGAGGATCAACCAACAACGGAAAAGTAGATCAACCAACAACGGGAAGTGATCAACCACAGGAAGGATCAACCAAAACGGAAAGGATCAACCAAAAACAACGGAAGGATCAACCAAAACAACGGAAGTCAACAAAATGGAAGGACAACCAACAACGGAAGTAGATCAACCAACAACGGAAAGGGATCAACCAACAACGGAAAGGGATCAACCAACAACGGAAAAGGATAAACCAACAACGGAGAGATACCAAACGGAGTACAACCAAACAACGGAAGTAGACCAACCAACAACGGAAAGGGATCAACCAACAACGGAAAAGGATCAACCAACAACGGAAGTAGACCAACCAACAACGGAAAGGGATCAACCAACAACGGAAGTAGACCAACCAAACAACGAAGTAGAACCAACCCAAACATAGGACAGAGTAACCAACGCGAAGTAACAAAGTTACCAACCCCAACGGGAGGTTTCACAAAAACAAAAACGCGTCCTCTACGCTGTATAGAGTCCCTAAGTTGTAGTATAAAGCGTAACCGTAAAAGTTATTTTTTATCAATGAATACTTACCCAAAAATCTCCGATGAATTATATTGTTGCGTGAAACCGTAAAAGACTTTAGACCATCCGGCCTCCTTACCACCAACTGTTTAACTATTTAATTGAATGCTCTGTCCTGGAACGGCATCCTAACAATTTTCCAAATTTGTTTTCCCATGTTTTAAAAAATGAAAGAACAATTTTATTTATATACTTAGAAGCTGGCATCACTTGGTGAACCCTCCCTGGCGCTTTTTGGTCAGTGCACCAATAGAAGATTGATTTCACAATCCATAACATTAAAACATTTGATTGTACAGATATATATGTGCTCGCCTACATTAGTTTTAGAACCCTATTCGTCTTGTATTAACCACTTTGTCCTGCGTGAAAGTGACAGCTATCCAAGCGTTATTATTCTAATATGTTTATTAGATCCTCAGATTTAGGCAAAATTTTTATTTAATTTTGTCAAAATTAAATATGTTAATAATAAACCAAAAGCCGGAGGATTCGCTGTGTCATCCCGAAAGAATTTTCTAAATTAAGGTGTAAAAAAAGGAACTTTTCAGTTAGGAAAATGTACATTCGGAAGGGAAAGGAAGGGAATTCCTCAGGGGAAAGCGCCAAGCCATTACGCCCTATATAGCATTGAGGATGGTGCAGGATAAGGATTGGGGATGGGACGGGGGACGATAGGGTTGCCCAAGCACTTTGGACGGTCGGGATTTGAACAAACTTGCAAAAGCGAGACCGTCACTCTACGTCCATCCAAGACATTTCGGAAGTCATGCGTGTACTCACAGAAGAGGATTGCGGCGTTTCGAGATGTCGCGGAAACTTTCTCTCTCAAGGAAAGTTTTCGAAGACTTTGGATACATTAGAACCGAGTCGAAAGAACGACAGGAAGAGCTACGTCGGATTGGTGGCTACGGGCGCCCGTCTTCCAGATTGGTGGCTAAGGGCGCCCGTCTTCCAGATTGGTGGCTAAGGGCGCCCGTCTTCCAGATTGGTGGCTAAGGGCGCCCGTCTTCCAGATTGGTGGCTAGGGCGCCCGTCTTCCAGATTGGTGGCTAAGGGCGCCCGTCTTCCAGATTGGTGGCTAAGGGCGCCCGTCTTCCAGATTGGTGGCTAGGGCGCCCGTCTTCCAGATTGGTGGCTAGGGCGCCCGTCTTCCAGATTGGTGGCTAGGGCGCCCGTCTTCCAGATTGGTGGCTAGGGCGCCCGTCTTCCAGATTGGTGGCTACGGGCGCCCGTCTTCCAGATTGGTGGCTACGGGCGCCCGTCTTCCAGATTGGTGGCTACGGGCGCCCGGCTTCCAGATTGGTGGCTACGGGCGCCCGTCTTCCAGATTGGTGGCTAAGGGCGCCCGTCTTCCAGATTGGTGGCTAAGGGCGCCCGTCTTCCAGATTGGTGGCTACGGGCGCCCGTCTTCCAGATTGGTGGCTAAGGGCGCCCGTCTTCCAGATTGGTGGCTAGGGCGCCCGTCTTCCAGATTGGTGGCTACGGGCGCCCGTCTTCCAGACGGGCTACAGGAAGAACAAGTTAGACAGTACGGCGCAGGGCCGAGCGCAAAGTTCTGTTGTTCTGTTAAATGTTCCAGAACGAAGGAAAACGTTGTCTCGTTTTTTTGTAATATGTGAAACGTTGGCTGTTTTCTTTTTGTAATATGTGAAACGTTGCTGTTTTCTTTTTGTAATATGTGAAACGTTCTGTTTCTTTTGTAAATGTGAAACGTTCTGTTTTCTTTTTTAATATGGAAACGTTCCCTGTTTCTTTGTAATA
>WNGS01113158.1:53244047-53245350 GCA_020271785.1 Procambarus virginalis
TACAAAGATTGAAGTCGCTGACAGCCAATTGAATCACTCCTGACGGACCGAAATGTCGTCGTCCCTTCACCTTCTAGTGTGTGGTCTGGTCAACTTACTTTAGCCACGTTATTGTGTCTCATCGCCTGCAAAATGCAGTACATCAATACAGTCTACCACACACTCACCAGGGTCTAAACTACCAACCCTGCTGGATGAGGTCTGACCTAAGTCCTCACACACACAGGGCCTGGCGAGGCCTCACAGTTCAGAGCCTCTCAATTTCAGGATGAGAACCCGAGTTCTGAATGATGAATCCCTGAAATCTCATCCCTAAATTTTGGTCTGCTATTTATCTGGGAGCTAGTGACCTCCAGCGACCTCTATTGACCTCCAGTGACCTCTAGCCCCGTGAGATAGCCTGGGGCTACCTTACTACCGAAAGACCACCACGTGACGGGTCGCTGGCGGGACAGAGAGCGCGGCAAAAAACACTGGGAACCCTCCGCCATTATGAGAAAAAGCGGTTTCTGGTTGATCACCAGGTCATTAAATGTTGACCACATGACCCGAGCTGGTGGCTCAGGTGAACCCTTACAGTCACCGGCAGTGTTGGGACATCCAATATATCATGTCGCCAAAATCTCAGAACTCAACTCTCTATCACACTTTAATTTTGGCGCTATTAATATCGCCAACGGTCTTATCGGTGCTAAATTTTACATCTTGATATCTGCACTTGATATCGCCACTGTTGAAATGTGTTTCATTATACATTACTGGTATTATCAGACTTGTAGGCCCCTCACTGTATATGTCCTGACTGTAAACTAATCCTTGTGGGGTCTCAATGTATACTCACTGTATACTCACCTATCTTGAGGTTTATCTAGAGGTTATCTTGAAATGATTTCGGGGGCTTTTTTTTTTTAGTGTCCCCGCGGCCCGGTCCTCGACCAGGCCTCCACCCCCAGGAAGCAGCCCGTGAACAGCTGACTAACACCCAGGTACCTGATTTTACTGCTAGGTAACAACATACAACCATATTCCGATCTATTCTCATTGACTCGTTACTAGCCCCTGTTTCGTTAGTACTTATAGTAAACGGTGAGACCATAGTACGTATACCGACTTCACAACGCAATTAGAAACTATTAATCGGTACTACTGATGAATTGACAAACCGGAAAAGATTTATATTTTGTTGCAAAAGACAAACTAACCAAACCTAACCTTCCTAGCCTAATTCACGATATCTGAGGACTAATATAGTGTATGTGTGTGCTACTACTAGGCCTAGGAATATTTAAGTTTCCATGTGAAT
>WNGS01113158.1:53246350-53262289 GCA_020271785.1 Procambarus virginalis
GCGGCTAGTTTATTGTGCACCCATACACATTCTGTGAGCGGTAGCGCAAAATAGCATTACAGAGGGCACAAAAAAGAGTCTTTATCAGACCTCATCTTAGATTATTTACATAAACAATTTCATCTATCCTCCGGTGGCAACAATAAAAAATTAATCAAACTTTCACCTTAGCTATGTACAGTATTGTTTTTTTTTCCACCGACTTATAGCAAGATATCTCACGTTGTATATCAAGTAAGATATCTCGCATTGTATATCAAGCAAGATATCTCGCATTGTATATCAAGGAAGATATCTCACGTTGCATCTCAAGCAAGCTATCCCTTGCCAGTTGATTTTAAAGGCTGTAATATCTTTCATTAAATCTCCCAAACAATTATATATTGCAAATGACTCTCAAGTTATCTATTGCGCATTATACGGAAGCCAGAACTGAACTCTAATGTAAATGTAGCCTAACAAGGGCAGATACAACGGAAGAACAATATTAGACTTGTTGTTAGTGATACTGGAAGCATTATGCTAGGTTTTGCTGGCATTTATTCTGTACATATACACATTAATTTTCTTTTTTTGCTTAAGTTAATTACCGAGCATGACTCTTAGACCTTTCTCGTATTCACACGTCGCAGTTTCAACATTGTCCAAGGCGTGATATGTGGTAACTATTGGTATTACATCTGCTCATATCTCGACATTGTTCAACATGATTTTGTAGGGATATAGTGTTTTCTGAATTGATTTCAGTTTTTTTAACGTCTGCAAATTTGTAAATGTTGCTGTTTTTTTGCATCATTTGCAAATGTATATATAATATATATTTTTATTTTTATTTATTTTCTTTTTATATATTTTTATATTTTTATATTTATATAATAAAATAATATTTATGTGTATATATTTATATATTTATAATATATATATATAATTATATTATAATATTATATATAATTTTTTTTTTAATTTTATATTTTATTTATTTTTTATTTTATATTTAGATTTATTTATATTTTATTTATTTTATATATATATTATATATATATATATAGATATATATATATATATATATATAATATATATATATATATATATATATATATATATGGATGAGTTTGGGTGGTATATATATTAGCTGCCTCGTTTGGACCAATAAGCCATTTCCTTTTGCAATTTCCTTTATTCTTAAGACGTAATTGCCTCTTAGGGCATTTTATAAATAAATGACCTGACTAAATAACACACCGTCAGGGGTCGTCTCTCTTATCAAATGCCGTCGAGGGAAAGAACCACCCGTTCGGAGACGCTCTGGCGGAACCTTTTCTTCCAGATAACGTCTTAAGAATATTATCTTCCTCAGAAAAGCTATAAAATGATTTATATCCGGCAATATTATTGCAACACTTGGGAAGTAGAGGATATATATCTCAAAGAGGATCAGGAATTCGGCGCATGCAGGCTAGAGGATCTGCTGAAGGAGGGGTGGAGGGGCTAAAGGGGGGGAAGGTGGATCACATCTCCGCCTGGATGACTTGCAAATGCCAGTTAGAGGTCTCTGAGCCTGGCCCAAGGATGTGGCAGAGTGGCCTTTTGATACACAAAACCTTCGTATTTAATTAAACCTTAGCCAGTTCAACAGCGTCGGTGTAGTCCATATATTTGTTTTTAATATATATATTTTAATTACGTTTCAATTTATATTTCAGAATACAGGTTGTGATGAGCTACATATTTACTTTGATTTTGATCGATTGGTATTGCTGCGTGTTTTTTATATACGTGAGAAGTGCTTGGGAATGCGTCAACTACTTTTTTTTTATGGCGATTGAAGTGCTTGTGCTGAGAGTTTATAGGAAGTTCTAGGCGCTTTAGTGAAGGAGTGTGTCGTCTTATTTTCCAGCCGGGCCTTGGAACCTGCGTCTTTCGTCCTATATTTTGATTCGCTTTCATTACTGTTGCGTATCCGCCCTCTTGAGGCAGACTTCAAAAGGTCGCCCTTGAAAATCTTCATCATCTGTACTCCCCTTATTGAGCTTCCCTGGCTTGAGCATCGGGCTTTTTAGTCCCGCCTCTCAACCATTAATCAACTAGTGTACAGGCTTTTGAGCCGATTTGGCTCGATTATATCTATCTTTGAAACTGTGTATGGAATCTGCCTCCATCAGATTACTTCATGTACTCACCTAATTGTGCTTGCGGGGGTTGAGCTCTAGCTCTTTGGTCCCGCCTCTCAACCGTCAATCAACAGGTGTGCAGGTTCCTATTGGGCTCTATCATATCTACACTTGAAACTGCGTATGGAGTCAGCCTCCACCACATCACTTCCTAATGCATTCCATTTGTCAACCACTCTGACACTAAAAAAGTTCTTTCTAATATCTCTGTGGCTCATTTGGGCACTCAGTTTCCACCTGTGTCCCCTAGTGCGTGTGCCCCTTGTGCTAAATAGCCTGTCTTTATCTACCCTATCAATTCCCTTGAGAATCTTGAATGTGGTGATCATGTCCCCCCCTGTGTGTGTGTGTGTGTGTGGTGTGTGTGTGTGTGTGTGTGTGTGTGTGTGTGTGTGTGTGTGTGTGTTTGTGTGTGTGTGTTGTGTGTGTGTGTGGGTGTGTGTGTGTGGTGTATATCTTTCAATTTGTATTTACTATTTGTGTCTGCAGAATCGAGCTATAGCTCTTGGACCTCGCCTTTTTAACCAATCTATTTTCCTGTATTAGATCTACTAAACATATTCTCTCTCATACACGCGCACACACACACACACTTCCCAGACAAAGAGTGCTGGGAAGACGGGACACCACGAGCGTAGCTCTCATCCTGTAACTACACTTAGGTAATTACACACACACACACACACACACACACACACACACACACACACACCACACACACACACACACACACACACACACACACACACACACACAACCCCAGGAAGCAGCCTGTAACAGCTGTCTAACTCCCATTTACCTATTTACTGTTGGGTGAACAGAGGCGTCAGAGGTGAAAAAAACTCGGCCCATTTGTTTCCGCTGAGATTTTTATCCAATCTGTCCTCTCGAATAATACATCGCATTTTGACGTCAGAGTTCCCCAACGGACAAAATAGAGTGTACTATAAATCATGACGGGTCACAGACAACCACGTTTTGGGTCGTTCGGGTGTTTTAGTTCACCATTTTCTGTCCCTTGTGGCAACTCAAGAGGTCGAACTGGTTTGTTTTCCCCCTATTGTTTTCTCTTCAGGGATGTGATGAATTCCATGAGTACTTCTTGTTAACTCATGCCTGCCAACTCTGGGACTAGTCTGTTGGCCGGACCCCTGGAACGTATCCTATTTATTTATGTGTTTTCGGCTGCTTGTACCTGAAAACCATTTCCTGATACTAGTCGAATTGGGCCTGGCGAGCGTCTTGGAAAACATCTCCCCAATACCAGATTGGCGTACCCAGGCCGGCAGTCACCCCCAAGGCTTCAAGGAAACATTTTGTGAGTAGAACAGCTGCATTCACTTCCGCGCCCCGGCCCTCTCCTTCCTGACCCCTGCTCTATAAAGTCTGGGGGCTCATTGATAGTATTGCTGGGGAGGCTGTAAAGTCTGGGGCTCATTGATGGTATTGCTGGGGGAGGCTGTAAAGTCTGGGGCTCATTGATGGCATTGCTGGCGGAGGCTGTAAAGCCTGGGCTCATTGATGGTATTGCTGGGTGAGGCTGTAAAGTCTAGGGGCTCATTGATGATATTGCTGGGGGAGGCTGTAAAGTCTAGGGGCTCATTGATGATATTGCTGGGGGAGGCTGTAAAGTCTAGGGGCTCATTGATGATATTGCTGGGGGAGGCTGTAAAGTCTAGGGGCTCATTGATGATATTGCTGGGGGAGGCTGTAAAGTCTAGGGGCTCATTGATGATATTGCTGGGGGAGGCTGTAAAGTCTGGGGCTCATTGATGATATTGCTGGGAGAGGCTGTAAAGCCTGGGGCTTATTGATGACAATTTATGGAAAACCCGCAATTTTCCGTTAAACAGCGCTGTGATTATATTAGGCTTCGGTCATTAATATTTTAATGCAGAATATAGTACTTGTTTCAAAAGGTCAGACTGATACATGCACAGAGTTTTGAAATATATTCAGATAAAATGATCTGGAAACAAATTTAGCTCATACTCAAAATTGGTTTCATGAAAGACCATATTATGTTGATTGAGCTCATCATTCACCAAGTTTAGTGAAACGTTTAATTGTTATACTAGTATTGGTGTACACAGAACCTGCCAATGGCGGCTGTTTTTAGACTTGATGAATGTGCAACGGAAAAAAAACAGCCAGTACATAAAGCCGTCGTGGATTTTTTTTTAACATTAATCGTTACTATGTTGTTAAAGTAGACAGCCGTGAGTCAAAGGGAATACAAGAACCTGCAGCAAATAATTGCTAATTGTAAACAGGTTTGTGTGACGCTGAACAAAGAGTGTTTGGCAAAAAAAAAAAACAAAATATTCAGAATAAGAAAGTGGGACAAAGTGGAAAACCTTGTCAAATAATTATCAAGGGAGAACGCCAAGCCATTACGACTATATAGCACTTGGAAGGGGTCAGGATAACGATTTGGGATGGGACGGAGAGATGGTAGAAATGGTGCCCAACCATTCGACGGTCTCGGGGATTGAACGCCAACCCGCACGAAGCGAGACCGTCGTTCTACCGTCCATCCCAAAGTGGTTGGGCATGAAAGCAAACATTTTGCTTGAGTCTTTACTGCGCACGTGTCCCGAGACTATCATTGTGTTCCATACTTTTATTACCTGTTGCAGGTTATGCATTTTTGAGAAGGGATCGATTTAAATCTGCCTGTTCGCTCCCAGCATCGCTCCTGTGCCAGGTAAGTCCACTACGGGCTCACCATAGCCCGTGCTACTTGGAACTTGTTCCGAGTAGCTGAATCTATAACAGAAAACAACTCTTCGCTCCTTCCCCTTCCATGCAACCCATCTACCCTTTTCCCTTTCCCTGTCCCCCACCCGCCACTACTCTTTCTACCCACTATCCCTTCCTCCATACCATTCCTCACCATCCCCTCTGTCCAAACCCATTCTCCTCGATTCGTTCCATGCGTTAGCCTCTTCCCTCACCTGGTCCCGCTTATTCCCTACCTCGCCCCATCTACCCTACCATCCGCCAGTCCCCCTCCACCACCCCTGGTCCCCCTACCCACCTCCAAGCTCCTCACCCCCCCCCCCCTTCCTAGGGCGGCAGTCCTACTGGCTACATTAAGGCTCCAAGTTAACCCGGCAGAGAGGTGGTGGCGT
The DNA here is from genome assembly GCA_020271785.1 of Procambarus virginalis. Taxonomy (NCBI): domain Eukaryota; kingdom Metazoa; phylum Arthropoda; class Malacostraca; order Decapoda; family Cambaridae; genus Procambarus; species Procambarus virginalis. The sequence continues at coordinate 53,251,656 of WNGS01113158.1, forward strand.
ACACTAGCCCGAGCGAACCTTTAGTATTTGATGGGATGAAATGAGGTTAGTGACTCCCGAAAGCTCCGGCCGGGGAATTGATGACCTATGCAGTTGTGAAGGGAGAGTTGGTTCCCAGCCGCCTGGCTATCCTGGGGTCCCTGCTATCCTGGAGTCCCTGGCTATCCTCGTAGTGCTTACTCTATTGTTTAAGTTTGGCCCCGAGGGGGCGAGTTTATTGGGCAGCGCCACTCATCCTGTGAGCGGACAGACCGCCATTGGAGGATGTACAACACCCCCCAATAGGAAGAAAACCCGCTGGGTTGTTCATCCTGTCAAGGCCATTGATGTCAGCTTCTTACTTTTTTCTGTTCATATTCAGTATTTGTATTACATTTTTTCTTTCTACTGCTGCTGCTCATGGTACTATTTTACTGCTCTTACTGATTATTCTGCTGCTGTTACTACTACCACAGCTGCTGATAATGCTATTAGTTCTGCTTCTCTGATTTTTGATCCTGCTGCCGCTGCTGCACTTGCTAATACTGCTGAAACTTCTGCTGCTTATTCTGCTTTTCCCGTTACAACAATTATTACCGTCACCACCACATTACAACACTATCATTACCACTAGCTTCCACAACTGCTCTTAGTACCATTAATACTGCTACGTCCATGAAGCCTTGGATGCTTAAGATAAGGCGGACTGGTGCGTTTACGTATGTTTTTGCAACTTCTGCTGTCGGTCGGGACTGTACGAAGTGCACTTAAATGTTGCAAGTTTGTGGTTGCCTTGCTCGGCTGACACGTGGCTCTTTGCGACCAGAAGATGGGTACAAGTCGGGTTCTCACCCACTCCATAGCCCTCATTTATATTTTATGTGAGGGATCATTGCCGTCTTCCGGTGGGCGGTGGTAGTTGCTCTCTATGTTTTTGTTATGAGCATTATTATTATTATAGGTGATGATGAGCATTATAGCAACGACTTGAGAGAGAGGAGAGAGAGACTCTCCCAACTCGCTGGGTGGAGAGAGAGAGAGACCAGTGTACACTTGGAAGGTGAAAGTTCAGGCTAATCGTACAACTTGTTATCCATCACAACTTGTTATTAGATGGTCGATAACATGGTAGTGAAGATATGTGCTGGAACATGTGTAGCCCACACGTGAACTGGGTGACAGCATGTTGTCTAGTCGTACCATGATAAGAAGGCTCCAGGGTACCATGATGAAACACTACCATCTCACGCTTGCCAGAAAGTAGAGTGTGTCCATAACTGCGGCCAGGATTAATGAGAACAATAATAACCATGTCACATGGTTGTGACATGGTTATGGTCGTGAGAGCGCCGCCTCCCTCTACCCTGACCACATTGAGTGACAATGGACATTGATTCTAATTATTACTTTTCCGCGGGGACACTAAAGCCCCGAAATCATCTCAAGATAACCTCAAGAAGAAGAACCTCAATACAGATATGAGATAATCGGTATGAATGATGAGTATCGACATTCGTAACAATATTCTTAAAAATGCAGAATATTATCAAGCTAGAACCCTGAAAATTATTAATCTCAATCTGCGTAAATATCTCTTGAATAGATACATATTGGTCCTCGACCAGGCCTCCTTTTTGCTACACCCCCCCACCCCACCCCAGGAAGCATCCTGTAGCAGCTGTCTAACTCCCAGGTACCTATTTACTGCTAGGTGAACACGTGCATCAGAGTGAAAGAAACTCTGCCCATTGGTTTCAACCTCCACCGGGGATCGAACCCGGAACCTTAGGACTACGAATCCCGAGTGCTGTCCACTCAGCCGTCAGGGGGGCCCCTTTTAATACACGGATATTTAATTCACGTCACATTATACATGTTTTGAGGGGAGCAAAGTCACAACTGTTCCGTTACACATCACTCGAGGGGTAATTAGTCCAAACTGGATAGATGCTGTCAAGGGAACTGTCAGGAGGGAAGCGACCCTGAGTGGCTGTCAAGCTCGCCAGTATTTACCAGGACCCTCCTTGGAAGAAGATGAAGGGCAGGGGAAGAGGTGTATAGTTAAGATAGTTACAATGTAGAACATTATGCAGTGAAGATGGTTACAAAGACGCTAGTAATGAGTAGCCAAATATAATCCTTCCCAGTACTCATTATACACCGAGACTCGCAGATTAAATGAAACACTTCGAATATCTTGAGAAGGTAAGGTGAACATCCTTGGGGGGGGGGGCGGGGTTGTTGTTGTTGTTATAGATTCAGCTACTCGGAACAAGTTCCAAGTAGCACGGGCTATGGTGAGCCCGTAACTTACCTGGCACAGGAGCTGGGCAAGAAGCACGGGCTATGGTGAGCCCGTAACTTACCTGGCACAGGAGCTGGGCAAGTAGCACGGGCTATGGTGAGCCTCGTGGACGGGAGATGTCTCCCGTGGGGGCGGGGGTTGTAAGACAGTGTTGAACGGAGCCTAGCGAGAACCGTGGACATCTTCAAGAGGAAACTAGGTTTATTCCTCCAAGGAGTGCCGGACCAACCGGGCTGTGGTGGGTATGTGGGCCTGCGGACAGGCCAGGCTTGGGGAGTAGAAGAACTCCCAGAACCCCATCAACCAGGTATCAACCAGGTAAGTGTGGTGGCACACCTGGGGCTGACTCGTGACCTCTTGATCTGGTCATTGTACCCAGCCCTGAACTGCTAGGCTTGGGCTGGGTGACGAGCTGGCCACTCCTAGCACCTGACTCTCTCTAGTCCGTTGGGGGGGGGGGGGGAGGAGGGAGTTTCAGGCTTCGATCGCCCTGGAAAATTATTCAGATAATAGATTTGGTATTGGAGGTAAGGCGCGCACGGGAGTGGTGGCTATAGGCGTGGGAGTGGTGGCTATAGGCGTGGGATTGATTATAGGCGTGGGAGTGATTATAGGCGTGGGAGTGGTGGCTATAGGCGTGTGTGAGAGCCTATAGGCACGATCCCCCCCCCCCCCTCCAATGATATAGCCGTATACTGATGTTCACATCAACTGTCAATGCAAACAAAAAATAATCACCAAATGACGGAAATGGGGGGAAAAAATCAAATGTATAAATGAATAACGAAAATCTATATATACCGTAGTGGAATGGTATTCAAATCATTCTACCCGGGAATTAGATCGTCTTGTTGGGTGTGCGATATTTAAATTAGTCGCCAGAACGCGTTTGATGGTAGCTAATGGCGCAGCGGGCCGCGGGAGCAGCAGGAGGAGGATTGGAAGGATGGAGGAAGAGGAGGAAGATGGGGGGGGGGAAGAGGATAAAGGTAAGGAAGAGGGGAGAAAGAAGGAGGGGAAGCGTAGAAGATAGAAGGAAGGAAGGAAGGAAGGAGGAGAAGAACGTAAATAAGAATATAAAAACATATAAGCAGGAATTCGTCGAGGACACGATCAAAACGTGAGAATAAAGCATTTATATAAAGAAAAAAAAAGATAAAACATTCAAAAAATAAAAAAGTACATTTTAAAAAGTATAAATAAAAGTAACATGCTACGACGGACTAAAAAAAAAAAGTAAAACATGCAAAAAAATAAAAAAGTACATTTTAAAAATAAAGCACAAAAAAAACACACACACAAAAGGAAGGAAGAAGGGGGGGGGGGTGGTAGGAGAAAAGCACACAGAAACTGTATCGGAAGGGACCTAAACATTCCCTCTAATGCGTTATGTGTGGTTTCCTCCGAGGCTAAGGGTACCCCCTTCTTCCAGCCAGAGGTGGTACTCCCTTTACCTTTTAACAAACATTTCTTTTTAAAAATATAAAAAAGCAACATGCTACGCCGGACATAAAAAAAAGGACTAAGCTCAAAAAACCAGATAGCAAATGACTACTGAGGGCCGGCCTCGCGACACCTGCCCTCTTGGGTGACATACAGAGCAAAACACATATCACATAATATATATATATATATTATATATATATACGCACAGGGAGAGCGAGAATGAAGGCCTGTCTTGCCACCTGCACAACGGCTTCCGTCACCGCCCTTGTCTGGCTGGGGGAGCTTTAAACGGATTATGGATTTTTGTTTCAATCCAAATATTTGCTTTGATGTCTTAAAGAGGAGGGAGACTGAGGTATGTAAATGAGCTTTGAGATGTATCGAGTACAGAGAGAAAGGAGATCAAAGGAGATGATGGTGTGGGTGGGGAGAGGTGGGGACCCAAGAGCTGTGTTCACGCGTCTAGGGGGGGGGAAGGAAGGAAGGAAGGAAGGAATGAATGATCAGAAGAAAGCAGCAAGCCATTACTACTATATAGCACTGGGAAGGGATCAGGATAAGGATTTGGGATGGGACGGGGGGAGGAGGAGGAAGGAATGGTACCCAACCACTTGGACGGTCGGGGATTGAACGCCGACCTGCATGAAGCTTGACCGACGCTCTATACCTAACTATAGTTAGATCAATCTCCTCGAGCCTGAGCCATGCATCATGTGTTAGGTTCAAGTATGTTTATTGAGACAAGAAAGAAATACATCTCAAAGGGATGGAGTAGCTTAGGCTATTTCTACCCCCCAATGTGTTAGGTATGTGACGAGGCGCTGGTTCGATGCCTGACCTGTCATGTGACCGCTGGACGGGGCCTCTGACTGTCATGTGACCGCTGGACGGGGCCCTGACCTGTCATGTGACCGCTGGACGGGGCCCTGACCTGTCATGTGACCGCTGGACGGGGCCCTGACCTGTCATGGACCACTGGACGGGGCCCGACTGTCATGTGACCACTGGACGGGGCCCTGACCCGTCATGTGACCGCTGGACGGGGCCTGACCTGTATGTGACCACTGGACGGGGCCTGACCTGTCATGTGACCGCTGGACGGGGCCCTGACCTGTCATGTGACGCTGGACGGACCCTGACCGTCATGTGAGTACTGGACGGGGCCTAACCTCTAACCCTCACACGAGCCGTTGTAGCAGGACGCTGGACCAACGCCATGTTTCATACAAGAGAAAAGCCTTCCCAAGTGAATGCCAAAATCAAGGTGGTGTGACGCAACGGTAATGAGAGCTTTAAAAGGACTACACAGAGTGAGCGGGAATTAGTTCGGAGGGCGGTAGTGAGGGGCGGAGCGCCCCAGTGAGGGAGGGGGAGAGAGATAGTGAGGGGGGGGTGAGGATGATCACCACGGGGACACAAAGAACGGTTAAGCCAAGGGCGTCTACACAAAATATCTGGGCAGTAGAGTACCCGCGGGGAAGCGTCCGATATAAATGGGTTTAGGAATTCAGTGAGATACGTTGTGTGTGAGTGTATATGTAGGCCAGGAAGTAAGGGGAGGGATAGTGGCAGGAAGGTAAGGGGAGGGATAGTGGCAGGAAGGTAAGGGGAGGGATAGTGCCGGAAGGTAAGGGGAGGGATAGTGGCAGGAAGGTAAGGGAGGGATAGTGGCAGGAAGGTAGGGGGGGGATAGAGGCAGGAAGGTAGGGGGGGGGGGATAGAGGCAGAGCCATAGTTTTCTGGAGTGGTAAAAGGAGATTTTGAATGTATTTTGAAGGGGCGGATGTCGTCAGGGTGTTGTAAGATCAGGAGGGACATCACTAGCGTTACATCTACAAACATTGACACGTGAAAACTCAGTTCCTCAGGAAGGTCGTTAACATCAATTGAAAAAGAGCAGCGGTCCTATGAAACAGAGCCCTACTTCCATTCCTCTTCAGTCTTGACATATCCTCACTGACTATGACTGGTTCCTGTCGTTTAGGTACTCTTCTTAGCAGTGTCAATGTCTCTCCCGTTATCCATGCTTGTCTCTTTATCTTAGGCATTTGCAGTTTCTGAGGAACTCTATCAGAAGCTATTTGGTAGTCTAGGAAGATGCAGTCTTAGCTTCATTTTATTGAACCTAGCATAGAATCAATCAAGTTTTGTCAGGTAGTGGTGGTGAGGATAGTGGTAGTTATGGCTGTAGTCGTGGTGGCTGTGATTGTGGTTACATATGGTAGATAGTGCCGTGGTACATAGCGGGCGGTAGATAGTGGTAGATAACCGCAGTATAGGGGCTGGAATATGTACAGCAGCACTAGCGTTATTTCAAATATCTGGAAAAAAAATAAAAAAAATATTACACGAAGAAAGAGCGGAAAGTGGAGATATTGGAAAGACTCAGCAATGTCAGCAAGCTGCTGCAGGCAGGCAGGCAGGCAGGCAGGCAGGCAGACAGGCAAGCAGGCAGGCAGGCAGGCAGGCAGGCAGGCAGGCGGCAGGCAGGCAGGCAGGCAGGCAGGCAGGCAGGCGTCCCGGGAAGCTGATCAGCCCCTCAGGGATTCATGGTATCAAACTCCTTATTTTGATTCGACTCTGATTTATAGACAAAATAAACAAAAGGTTTCTGATTTTTACTTTTTGAGAATAGCAAAGGAAATATCGCTATGGTTAAAATGGGAAGAAAATTTGAAAAGAGAAAGTAGAATATAAGGAGGAGGGAGAGAGAGAGAAGAGAGAAGGAGGGAGGGAGAGAGAGAGAGAGAGAAGGAGGGCGAGAGAGAGAGAGAGAAGAGAGAGAGAGAGAGAGAGAGAGAGAGAGAGAGAGAGAGAGAGAGAGAGAGAGAGGAGAGAAGGAGGGAGTGAGAGAGAGAGAGAGAGAGAAGGAGGGAGTGAGAGAGAGATGTAGGAATGTCAGGGTGAGAGAGAACCTTTTAAGTTTCAAGACATGATAACGTTTAAGTTCAACACTGATAACCTTTAACTTTCAACACATGATAACCTTTAACTTTCAACACATGATAACATTTAACCTTCAAGAGATGATAACCTTTAACCTTCAAGAGATGATAACCTTTAACTTTCAACACATGATAACCTTTAACTTTCAACACATGATAACCTTAACTTTCAACACATGATAACCTTTAACCTTCAAAGATGATAACTTTTGACTTTCTAGACATGATAACTTTTAACTTTCAACACATGATAACCTTTAACCTTCAAGAGATGATAACTTTTAACTTTCAACACACAATGACCTTTAACTTTCAACACATTATAACCTTTAACTTTCAACACATGATAACCTTTACCTTCAACACACGTTAACCTTCAACACATGATAACTTTAACCTTCAACACATGATAACCTTTAACCTTCAACACATGATAACTTTTAACCTTCAACACAAGATAACCTTTAACCTTCAACACACGATAACCTTTAACCTTCAACACATGATAACTTTTAACCTTCAACACATGATAACCTTTAACCTTCAACACAAGATCAATAATAATCGTTGAGTCAGTTATTATTTTGTGTAATTTAGTGTTCTGTGAGTTACAAAACCCCTCACAGAAGCCTCCCGATCTGAGCATATCCCTTGGAGGCCAAAACCATCGCCGGCCTGCGGGCCGCTCCAAGCAACAGCCTGGTGGACCAAGCTCTCACAAGTCGAGCCTGGCCTCGGGCCGGGCTTGGGGAGTAGAAGAACTCCCAGAACCCCATCAACCAGGTATCAACCAGGTATCGTATCAGCAGTAAGGGAAGTCAATAGGGGAAGAGGCTAGCTACTAAATCTTACGGACTGCCTTCGTGAAGCCAAGAATAATTAGAGGCGTAAAGGATAATAATCCAGCCTATCCTCATTTCCAATTTAACCCTTAAAAATGTGAGCTGCTTGGGGGAAGTCTTCAACAAGTGGAGCGCACGTGGGATATTGAATCTTGCGGTGTCCTACGATAGAGACGAAAATAATGTATAATCTAACACGTGATGAACGAGAAGAGTAAGGTGGAGTTATATTGGACGTTATGGATTCCTTCCGTAGAGACGGGAATAACGTGAGTGTTACTGTTCCGCCAGTGCCTCTACGGGGAGCCGGTCGGCCGAGCGGACAGCACACTGGACTTGTAATCCTGTGGTCCTGGGTTCGATCCCAGGCGCCGGCGAGAAGCAATGGGCAGAGTTTCTTCACACTATGCCCCTGTTACCTAGCAGTAAAATAGGTACCTGGGTGTTAGTCAGCTGTCACGGGCTGCTTCCTGGGGGTGGAGGCCTGGTTGAGGACCGGGCCGCGGGGACACTAAAGCCCAGAAATCATCTCAAGATAACCTCTCAAGATGGTTATGAATATCTTTGGGATATTCCATTCTAGAACCGTCTAGAACCCAGAGGTTCTTAACTGTGGGTCAGGGGTGAGGATACCCCCATACCATACCTCTTGGAATATACCCCTTGGGGTATACCATATACCCTCTTGCTTACCATATCCCACGGTAACCAAACCATTGGGATATGGGACTCGAATCCCTAGACAATTTAACGAAACGTTGTTAGATTAAAATTAACTATAAACGCTATCAATATAGATTGATACAGTTCCATGATTTCATTGCACAAAAACACCCAAAAATTTCATTAGTTGCAGCATGCTCGTGTATTTGTGATATACTCTTTTTCTATAAATACATATTATCAAATTCTCATGTTTTTCTTTCAACTGTTCGGTTCCTATCTATCCATATGTTAAGGACAAGCTATTAACTTCTTTGGTTTTATTCTGGGGCCAGATTCACGAAGCAGTTACGCAAGTACTTACGAACCTGGGGCCAGATTCACGAAGCAGTTACGCAAGTGCTTACGAACCTGGGGCCAGATTCACGAAGCAGTTACGCAAGTACTTACGAACGTGTACGTCTTTCCTCAATCTTTGACGGCTTTGGTTACATTTATAAACAGTTTACAAGCATGAAAACTTCCCAATCAACTGTTGTTATTGTTATAAACAGCCTCCTGGTGCTCCGGAGCTCATTAACTGTTTAATAATTGTAAACAAAGTCGCTAAAGATTGAGAAAAGGTGTACAGGTTCGTAAGTGCTTGCGTAACTGCTTCGTGAATCTGGCCCCCCAGGCTCCCAAAGGTCCCGCTGGTGGTAAGGATGATGACTTCGACAGTCTGGTGAAGAGGGGGATGATGACATACTGGGTAATTCATTATAGGTCTGTAGTGGTAAAAAGGGGTTAAGAACCTCTCTTTCTAGAATAACATCGGTGTATAACGAAAGACAATTTAGGTTATCTTAAGTTATCTTAATATCTTATACGATAATTGACAGTATGTTTTCGTTCATGACTGCATGGTAACAAAATGGCCGCTCGAAAAGTAATCATGGCGGTACCGTGTTGTTATCTTAGATAATAAGACACAGATGATCACATGATATCGTATGAGTAGACAGTGTCAGAGATAAGTTATCTAATCCAGTTAAGAGAAGAATCAAGATTGGCTCCGATGGGCAGTTTCATGATAGTCTTGACCGAGGTGAAATATTATAATACAGAGTACTCCTCTATATCGTATATAGAGTAGTACTCTCTCTATATGATATAGGGTTATACTTGTGTTAATTATAGACGGAATGGGGGAACGTGGGACGGCTGGCAGACTGCTGAGTCAAGAGATATAAGCTAAGAGCAAGAGCTTTACTGCCAAGAGCAAGAGCTGGGAACGTCACATTGAAATTACAGTACATTAATTACATTAGACAATTACAGGAGCATGTAGAGTGTCGTTATCACAGGAACGTTATTCATAACAACGATTACATACCATTACAGTGTCGCTGGCAGGCCTTTGATATAGATTTTGAATGAAATAAGTGTGATTTTAGAGTCTAAATCAAACGTATATTTTTTGGGGCATAGAGTGAGTGACACTTGGTTTACAGTTTGAAAGGTATTGTAAACCAGAGGGAGGTTTACCATTAGCCCGGTAGGATAGATACTGACACAATTTATATATCACACACTTAGGATAATGAGACGAGAATATAGGTTTCTCACAAGTCAGGCCTGGCCTCGGGCCGGGCTCGGGGAGTAGAAGAACTCCCAGAACCCCATCAACCAGGTATCAACCAGGTATCAACCAGTATCAACCAGGACTTGTGGTGTAATACAACTACCGGCTCGGTATTGCCGACATGAACTGATGTTGTTGTTGTTAAGATTCAGCTCCTGGGAACAAAAAGTTGAAAGTAGCACGGGCTATGGTGAGCCCGTCGGGGACTTACCTGGCACAGGAGCGGGGCTGGAACTGTGCATAAACTGATGAGAGGAAAGCTTATGAAGAAGAGAACACCAAAGGAAGTCGTAAGATACAGGTATGGTAGGGTACAGGTATGGTAGGGTACAGGTATGGTAGGGTACAGGTATGGTAGGGTACAGGTATGGTAAAGTACAGATATGGTAAAGTACAGTATGGTAAGGTACAGGTTGGTAGGTACAGGATGGTAAAGTACAGGTATGGTAAAGTACAGGTATGGTAAGGTACAGGTATGGTAAAGTACAGGTATGGTAAGGTACAGGTATGGTAAAGTACAGGTATGGCAAAGTACAGGTATGGTAAGGTACAGGTATGGTAAAGTACAGTTATGTTAAAGTAGAGGTATGGTAAAGTACAGTAAATTACCATTATTATTACAGAGAGTAATTACAGTCTGGCGAGGCTCACATCAATGAGAACGTCCTTAGGAGCCGTGGTGAAGGTTCGAACCTATGCGGTGGGTGTTCCCCACGCACACTCTCTAGCCGACTAGACCACGACGTGCTATATATATATAAGGATTACAACCTAGAGCTCTACTGAACACACGAGGGTTTTCCTGAACCAGGAAACCCTGGATACTGAAT
>WNGS01113158.1:53321510-53326510 GCA_020271785.1 Procambarus virginalis
ACACACACAAATTGAATGCACTTAAGGAACAGGTTTGGGAAGCAAATACTCATAATTTTAAAATTAGGTATGATAGGGAAATGGGACCAGAGTCATTGCTGTAAACAACCGATGGCTCGAAAGGCGGGATCCAAGAGTCAATGCTCGACCCTGCAGACACAAATAGGTGAGTACACACACACACACACGTGCGCCAGGAAGATGACTGTGCAGGAGTGCTAGTGGCCACTGTTTACGACCGGAATACACCTAACATTACACCCACAATACATGTGAAGGTTGCCAGTGGGACGAGGAGACGCCGCCAACAGAATTAATAGCAAACTAAAAGATGTGTTTTAGGAGCTATTACACGAGTACATTACCCTTAAGGTGTTACTTGGCGCCCTTAAGGGTGAGCCTCTCGCGGCCCGAGGGCAGACGAATTACTCCAACTGTTATCGTCTTGAAAGGATAACAACCGGAAATAACGGTCGGTGCCCGGTGCATCGCGGCTCAGTTGGGTGGAACAAACTCAGGCAGGGAGACACAGCAGGCAAATTATCAGACACTTCAGAATGGAGGAGTCAGCTGTGTGGGACTACTTTCGTCAGAAACTTGGAGAATATGACCGCATGAGACCGCAAGAACAATATATTAACTAGGAAAAACAATCTCTTGGTATAACAAAGTTGACAATTTGAGCCGACATATCGGCAATTTATGAGAAGTACCGAAACGAGTCAAGCAGCAACTTACTGATCTAGAGAACGACCAAAAGGCCTCACGTACAGACAGAACACAGAACACAGATAACCAGAAAGTAAAAAAAAATCAAATTCAAATAAAATAAGGGGAAAGCGCCAAGCCATTACGACTATATAGCACTGGGAAGGGGGTCGATCAGGATAAGGATTTGGGATGGGACAGGGGGAAGGAATGGTACAAACTTTGACACATTGACAAAGAATTTCTTCTCGTGTTGTGTAGAGAAATTATGGAAATGAAGATTCCAACGAGAAAACCAAGATATTAACACAAAAGTAAAAGCCCAGGAGGGAGGGAATTATCAAGGGAAAGCGCCCAGCCATTACGACTATATAGCACTGGGAAGGGGGTCAGGATAAGGATTTGGGATGGGACAGGGGGAAGGAATGGTACCCAACCAAATGGACGGTCGGGGATTGAACACTGACCAGGAGAACATATCAACAAATCTACCGAAATGCGTACAGGACAGGACAGGAGATAGAGAAAGAGCACATACAAGGTGAGAGATAAATCTGTTTGCAAGAGCAGTGACCTCTCGTATAAATTCTCGTATAACCTCTCGTATAACCTCTCGTATAACCTCTCGTATAACCTCTCGTATAACCTCTCGTATTTTTACGTTTAACAACGAAAAAAATATGCAAACAAAAAACATATTCTTGAAATAGCAAAAACTCATTTTTTTTTAGTGAAACGGTGAAATTGGTTCAAAAAACTGATAAATTATGAAGTAATTTAGAGATGAATAAGGACATTCAGGAAATGTTACAGTGCATAATAATGAAGGCAGGCACCCAGGGGAAGGAGAGGAGGGGGGGGGGGAAATGTATAACCAATACCGCATGTTTGACCTTTTCTCTTGATAAAGTAATGGTCATGTGAACACGACCAGGTGAATATATGGCCTTTTAAAGCAGTGAAATACCAGATATAAAAATATATTTGCTAATGAGGACATGTCAGGGATAACCAAACGCAATGGAGAGAGGCACGCCAGCAGACAATCCCAGGAACAGGAGAAGCCACTTACCCTAACAACCTGACTTAAACTATATATTCCCCCATAGCAGCGACAGCACACGCAACACTCCCACAACCACACCTGCATTGTTAACACCTCACTACAAGTCTAGGACCGACACGCGACATTACTGCTCCTGTCACCGGCGCAGCCGTGCGAGAATTACGTAGCTTCCCAAGACGAGGACCAGTCTTAACAGGGTCTTGCCCCCTTTACCTCACGGCTCTCCCTCATATCTTTCTCCCTCACACCTTTCTCCCTCACACCTGGCTCCCTCACACCTGGCTCCCTCACACCTGGCTCCCTCCTCCCCGTGCATAGGTTTGTACTCGTTGTCTCATAGATAGCACGTAATTCCACCTCAGAAATGACCACGTTATCTTAAGGTTGATATCCGACCCCGCCGGGTAATATATAACGCGACTCCTGTTCTTACCAGGAATTAACGATTAACGAATGTCTGTTGACAATCGGCTGCTATAATTCGTCAAGGTAAACAGTTGTCTAATCAAGCGAAGGCTTAGTTTACAATGGTCCACCCAGGTATTAGCAGCAACACTAATCACCACCGTCATGATCAATAATGTCATCATCGACATCATCAGCAGCAAAATTGATTACCAACAATAATCATCATTATCTTCGCTGTCAATATTAATCTTTTGATCACCTGTCATCCTGGAGCCAGCCGGGATGGGGGGTGGGGGGTAGGGGGAAGGGAACAATCAGGGGGGGGGGAAAGCACCAAGTCATTACGACTATATAGCACTTGGAAGGGATCAGGATAAGGATTTGGGATGGGACGGGGGGGGGGGAAGGAATGGTGCCCAACCACTTGGACGGTCGGGGATTGAACGCCGACCTGCATGAAGCGAGACTGTCGCTCTACCGTCCAGCCCGTGGTTGGACTGGGGGGGGGTAGCAAGAGTGCTTGACGAAGTACATATATACACGGCTCCAGGATGCCATATGTGAGCATATTCATGCATACACAATATCAAAGTGGAATATTAAGACGAACTCTAACGATCAATTTAGAACGTAAATAAACCCTTGGGACTCACCAGTTGAACACCACACAAACAAATGTTATCGTACTGACCAACTCTTTTCATACTTGCTTGATATCTGGTTGATGGGGTTCTGGGAGTTCTTCTACTCCCCCCAAGCCCGGCCCGAGGCCAGGCCTCACTTGTGAGAACTTGGTTCAACAGGCTGTTGCTTGGAGCGGCCCGCTGGCCCACCACAGCCCGGTTGATCCGGCATAATATAGAATACGAAATATAAAACGCATCCATATTACTACTAGAGTTAATGATCGTGTCAGTAAATGTTCCCGTTTATTAAGAGATTATATGGGTATCTTTATTGGTGCGACGAAGCTTCCTGTTTATGCACTGAGAAATATTCTTCCATGATATGTGGTGGTGTGGGAGGGGGGGGGGGAAGGGAAGGGAACTATCAGGAGAGAGCGCCAAGCCATTACGACTATATAGCACTGGGAAGGGGTCAGGATTAGGATTTGGGATGGGCCGGGGGAAAGGAATGGTGCCCAACCACTTGGGCGGTCGGGGATTGAACGCCGACCTGCATGAAGCGAGACCGTCGCTCTACTGTCCAGCCCAAGTGGTTGGGTAGGAAGGGGGGAGAGATGAGGTAGTCTGTGTGTAAAGTTAGGGAAAGTTATGTTAGGTAGCGCAACCTTTTCTAAAGTTAGCGAGGGCTCTGTGAAGCTATGGAAAAAAAAAACAAGGCACTACGGGCTCTCCATAGCCCGTGCTACTTGGAACTTTTTGTTCCTGGTAGCGAATCTTTAACAACAACAACAGTTATGGAAAATGTGACTAGCTCAATCCTATCATTCCGTCTGATGAATAATTTTTGCGCTGTCCGCTGTTTTTTTTTTTTTTGATGACGTAATTCTTATGTGATCATCATGCGCCTTGTCTCATCTGACGGACACTTTTGTACACGTCTTTTGAGACTTGTAAAGATTTTCATCTCTAGCCTGACGTCTTCAACTGATAAATCCATTCACTTTGTCTCCCTCTTCCATATCCACTTCCCTTCCTCCCATCCTCGTCCCATCCCTCACTTACCCTTCCCCTCCTTCCTGACCTCCCTTCATATCACGTTCCCCCAGGGTCGTTCTTCTCTCCTGACTGACAGGAAAGTTCAAAATTTCCACTCTGCTTAGTTGACGAGTCGGGGCCCTTGAGGACAGCTTCAGAGGCCTTGATTGGGTCCCGTCATAAAAAGATGACTTAGCCGAGTTGAAAAATGTAAAGTGAGCTAGAGAAAGTGCATTAACGAGGAAGAAGATAGAAGGAAAATGGGGAGAAAGACAGGGATAACGGAGAGAGAGAGAGAGAGAGAGAGAGAGAGAGAGAGAGAGAGAGAGAGAGAGAGAGAGAGAGAGAGAGAGAGAGAGAGAGAGAGAGAGACAGACAAACCTCTATCAATATCTCATGCTGAAAGACTTTAATACACGCTAGCAATTTTTAACCTTGGAAACTTTGTGAGCTTCCCAAGTCGTATTTCAGGTTCAGCGGCCTGATCCTGTGGGGTAAGTGATCAACCTGCAGGCATAGTAGACCCCCCCCCCCCTGGGATATGTTGGTTCATGGGGGACCAGCAGGCTGTCTTGGCATACAGGTGGCATACGCTGATGCCAAGAATAAGGCTTTGTGGATATCTAAAAAAGCATCCATTGGCTTACAACAGGAGCATTCAGAGTCAATTTGTCGTGATTGAAAGAGGTTCAAAAGTAGGTTATATCCAGATGGGAATTTAGAAGGGGGTGTTAGAATAAGGGGGAGGGGGTTGCAAGGTTCCCTACTTGCTTCCCTTGCTTGCTCGTCCTTTGCCTTAATTATTCCCCCCTTGAAGATAATCGTGTCTGAAGTGCAAGGTGCATGTTGAAGGTTGTTTTCTTTGCAAGGATTGTCTCACGTAGTCTCCCTCGGGAACCAGGTGTTGTTCTTTCTTCAAGAAACCTTCTCAATTTCGTTTTCTGCCTCGCCACCTTCATTCTTGTCTGGAGTAATGTTATTTTTATCTCCATCCCTCTCTCTCTCTCTCTCCTCTCTCTCTCTCTCTCTCTCTCTCTCTCTCTCTCTCTCTCTCTCTCTCTCTCTCTCTCTCTCTCTCTCTCTCTCTCTCTCTCTCTCTCTCTCTCTCTCTCTTCTCTCTCTCTTTCTCTCTCTTCTCTCCTCTCTCTCTCTCTCTC
>WNGS01113158.1:53385089-53417589 GCA_020271785.1 Procambarus virginalis
CGCTCCTGTCTGTAGGCTTTTCACTGCCGCCCACTGGATGTGATTTGTCATTTAAATTTAAATTTGCCCCGAGGGGCGAGTTTATTGGGCAGCGCCACTCATCTTGTGAGTGGACATACCGCCATAGCAGCATGTACAACACTCCCCAATAGGAAGAAAACCTGCTGGGTTATTCATCCTGTCACTTGTACCCAGACACAGCTGGGACTTGCTAATTAACTGTCTCCAGTGAACAGCTCCTCAAAGAAGAAGATTATGTCATGGTAGGCAAATTAACTCCGGATACAAAACTAGTCTCACGACAAATGTTGATTACTTAGAGTCCAGTTTGTGAACATGATACACGTCTTCTGCCTCACACCGCCACCACATGCACCTCAGATGTGTAAGGCATGGAGGAAATGTCTTACACATGGGGCAAAGGCTGGACTACGGCCAGTGGTGTACAAGGTTAACCACCCCCAAACACCTAGGTATGATCACATGCCTATGAATGACCTGATAAAATTAGCATAAAAATTTGTTAAACAAAAAATAAGTTTGCTTCTTTATTTACTTTGTCTTCAGCATACCTGGGGAGTGTATGCTCATACCTGAAGAGGGTTCTGGGAGTTCTTCTCCTCCCCGAGCCCGGCCTCGAGGCTAGGCTCGACTGGCGTCAGTCGCTGCTTTATCCGTAATGTTTCTTGGGAGCATATTAAACAGCAGATTAAGTCACACTGTACTTAAGCTAACACTGTCCTGGTCACAGGCAGAGGCACATAATCGGTTCAGGAACTGAACCCTCTAGTTCGTTTAGCTAAGCAAATAAAATTTTTTGACGCTAGTTACAAAATTATTAATGTTATATACACATGTACACACTCTCATACATACATGTACATGCCGCGGGGACCTTCACCCTCCGGAATCACCTCACGGTAATCGCAAGGTAACCTGTGCTAAGGGAAGTGGTAGAGGAAATAGAATACTAGTGATAGTGGTAGCGGAAGTGGTAGTAGTAGTGGTAGTAGTAGTAGTTTAGCGAGAGAGGTAGTTGTAGCAGTAGTAAAGCCCCCAGGACCGTTCTAGATCTAAAAATGTGAGGACCACGTAAGGTCAAGGAGCGCGAATCACTGTTGACTTAAGATTAGTGAGAACACCAAGCCTGTGACAGTATCTCCTAATTTATGTCCAGTTTTCAGATAAAGTTATCCACACCGATCCGTTTTTTTTCCCGATCATTTTTGTTTAAGTTATCTTTGTTTGCCCATCTTGGTGCTTTCTTTTGACAATTACTTACTTTGTTTGTCTCTTTGGTATTTATTTTAATTAGATTTGCCTGTGACCTTCGAGTTTTGAGCCATGAACACGTGTATTCTATCTTATTCTCTTCTCTATACACTGCATTTATTGCCTTTATATGTGCTGTTTTATCACTTCTTCATCGATTATGTTTTCGGTTTTTTTTTTTTTTTTTCCCATACCGTCTATGTCGCTTGTGTGGTCGTCTTATAAAGAGTGGCCCCCATTGCTGAGCCCCTTGGTGGCGGCGGTGTGTGAAACTCGCTTGATGCCCAACCACTCGAGTGGTTCCTCCTCCGTAATCCTTCGTCTTTATTTATAAGTAACAAAGATGGCCACCACCACGGCCCCCGCCAAACACACAACGAAATACGACGTTGTTACAACTTTCGAACAAGTCGTACAACACTTTCTTAACAAGTCGTAACAAGCCATATACAAAATTGTCACAACTTCATTCGCACAATGAGATGTAACAACTTTGTAACATGTTGTAACGCGGAAACGATAGGTCCGTTACCTTTTTTTTTGCAGTAAAGAGGAAGGAGAGGCATAGGTGAAGGGAAGTATAGAAGTGGGAAATACAGTGAGAGGTATGAAAGCAGGCGGGCTGTCCGCCTTGCTGACTTGCTGGTCCGTTATCCCTGTGAGTTTGCAGCGGTCGGCTACCTGAACACACCGCGAAGTATGCATGAAGTCATGGAAAAAAAAAACGCGTACGGAACGCGATGTCAGCGTTACCGGACATTGCAGATACAAGGTCATTATACATACTGTATTACGAAATTATAAGAGACGCGGAAAGACAAAAGTTTAATTTTAGCATACTACAGATTGCTTGCTAGATTTCTTCTTGTCAACGGGGGTATATTTTTAAGGTGTAAACGACATGTGTAAATAACTAAAGTTATTGACCTTTCCTGAATGTTCGTCTGATGTCTCCCCAAGCCTGACTCTGAGGATATCACATGTTCCTGTGCCAATACCTGGCTGCAAGCAAGACAACACAAGTCATATATGTATCCAGTGGCCACGGGAATTTTGTTTTATATGATAAAACCTGTTTGGTTAATTAGACGTTGCTTGTTGTTGTTGTTGTTAAAGATTCGCTACCTGGGACAAAGTTCCAAGTAGCACGGGCTATGGTGAGCCCGTAGTAGTGTAGACGTTGCTGAACTGTTGCTCGGGAAACACAAGTCACTCGAATGCGTTCCGTCTAAGAGACAAGAGTAGATGCAACACACGCCTCAGGAATGGCAACACTCTCCCGTCTACAACACAACACAACACTGGAAGATGATAAATCCTGACACAAAACATAACAGTTTTACTCACCCGGGCAATAGGAGCCTCTAATCGGTGAATGAAGTGTTATTATCCACGTTTATTGTGGTTAGCATTATATATATATATATATATATATATATATATATATATATATATATATATATATATATATATATATATATATATATAGCGTTTGAGGACAAGTTGAAATGATAATACAAAAATGACATTAATATGTCCTATTTATTTATGCAAGTTTCGGGTTTATTTATGTAAGTTTTACATATATATATATAACAAGTTTTTCCTGTCATCCATCAGTCTGGTCATTCGTGTGTGTCAGTGGCTTTTGTGGCTGGTTGAAGCTGTCGAGAGGAGGAAATACGTTTGTATATTGAATCCTATGTGTGTGTAATTACCTAAGTGTAGTTACAGAATGAGAGCTACGCTCGTGGTGTCCCGTCTTCCCAGTGCTCTTTGTCGTATGTGTCATAAAACGCTTTGAAGAGTGTGTGTGTGTGTGTGTGTGTGTGTGTGTGTGTGTGTGTGTGTGTGTGTGTGTGTGTACTTACCTAGTTGTGCTTGCGGGGCTTGAGCTCTGGCTCTTTGGTCCCGCCTCTCAACTGTCAATCAACTAATGTACAGGTTCCTGAGCCTACTGGGCTCTATCATATCTACACTTCAAGCTGTGTATGGAGTCAGCCTCCACCACATCACTTTTTAATGCATTCCATTTGTCTACTACTCTGACAAAATTCTTTCTAACGTCTCTATGGCTCATTTGGGCACTCAGTTTCCACCTGTGTCCCCTAGTGCGTGTGCCCCTTGTGTTAAATGGTCCGTCTTTATCTACCCTATCAATTCCTCTGAGAATCTTGTATGTAGGGATCATGTCCCCTCTAACCACTAACCCTTCTGTCTCCCAGTGACGTGAGGTTCAATTTCCGTAGTCTCTCCTCGTAGCTCATACTTCTCAGCTCGGGTACTAGTCTAGTGGCAAACCTTTGAACCTTTTCCAGTTTAGTGTTATGCATGACTAGATACCCTGGAAACACAAACCGAAACTGTCTCTATTTTCTGCTTGTTACAACTTGTAATAAAGTTGTTACATCTTGGCTTAACGTGTTTATGACGTATTAGAACGTTGTTACAACTTCCTATATTGGTTGTTATAACTGGTTAGGAGGTGTTAAAACTTGTTCGAACGTTGTACCAACGTCGTAGTTTTGGTGTGTGTTTGGCGGGTATGGACTCCATGCTGGAGCCGCATACTCCAGGATTGGCCTGACATATGTGGTATTCCAAGTTCTGAAAGATTCCTTACACAAGTTTCTAAAGGCCGTTCTTTTGTTAGCCATGTGTGTGTGTGTGTGTGTGTGTGTGTGTGTGTGTGTGTGTGTGTGTGTGTGTGTGTGTGTGTGTGTATTCACCTAACTGTGCTTGCGGGGGTTGAATTTCGGCTCATTGGTCCCGCCTCCCAACTGTCAAGCAACTGGTGTACAGGTTCCTGAGCCTACTGGGCTCTGTCATATCTACACTTGAAACTATGTATGAAGTCAGCCTCCACCACATCATTGCCTAATGCATTCCATTTGTTAACTCTATGTGTGATGGCTCCTGGTCCTCAAACATCTGTTACACAAATAACAAAATCTCATTACATATAAACACAATAAAATATACGTAGGCTTAAACATTACTTACTATTAATAAAATTTAAATGTTCATTTATGAAGCTTTTTTCCAATAGTTAATACCTGTGCTTTCGCTCCCCCCCCCCGGCCACCCAAAGGCCCCCCCCCACCCCCCGATCTCCTCTCCAATTGGCAAGGATTTCCACCAAGCAATAATAACAAGCAATTCAAAGTAAACACACAGCAATTTCACTTTTGGAAATGCTAGTCACACTGGCAATATGCCCAGGCGCGTGTGGCATGAGGGGTCGGGGACCCCAGCCTGTGTTGCATGCAACTTGATTACCTGTCTATACGTCGACACGGGAAGCACACATAGGTGAGTATGAATGTATTTGAGCTCTTAGCGACCTGTCCTCTTACACATTACGTCCATTTTTTGGCCGTACAGGCACACACGAGCGAAGAGCGACGTAGTTTTAAGAGTTTTGTTTAAGAGGTTGATCGCGTAGCGGAAGGCGTTAGTCTGATACGGACTAACCTCGGAGTCCCTCGGAGTTCCTAGGAGTCCCTAGGAGTCCCTCGGAGTTCCTCGGAGTCCCTCGGAGTTCCTCGGAGTTCCTCGGAGTCCCTCGGAGTTCCTAGGAGTCCCTAGGAGTCCCTCGGAGTTCCTCGGAGTCCCTCGGAGTTCCTCGGAGTCCCTCGGAGTCCCTCGGAGTTCCTAGGAGTCCCTAGGAGTCCCTAGGAGTCCCTCGGAGTCCCTCGGAGTTCCTCGGAGTTCCTCGGAGTTCCTCGGAGTTCCTCGGAGTCCCTCGGAGTTCTTAGGAGTCCCTAGGAGTCCCTAGGAGTCCCTCGGAGTCCCTCGGAGTTCTTAGGAGTCCCTAGGAGTCCCTAGGAGTCCCTAGGAGTCCCTCGGAGTCCCTCGGAGTTCCTCGGAGTTCCTCGGAGTTCCTCGGAGTTCTTCGGAGTTCTTCGGAGTTCCTCGAAGTTCCTCGGAGTTCCTCGGAGTTCCTCGGAGTTCCTCGGAGTTCCTCGGAGTTCTTCGGAGTTCCTCGAAGTTCCTCAGAGTTCCTCGGAGTTCCTCGTTCCTCGAAGAGCCATAACCTTACAATCTGCTGCCGACGATTCCCAAGGCTCTTGTGTGACGCTGAGAGTGTGTTTCGTCGTAGACATCTTCCCCCCCCCTCTCCCTTGTACTTCCTCGCCACTTTAGTTGTTGGCTGCGCTACAGTGACTTATTTAGTCATTATTTATCCTTCAGTAACCGAATGAAAAGTACACAAAGGAAATGTTTAAAGTGAATGTGAATGGTCCACCCACACTCACCCTCCACCCACACTCACCCCCCACCCACACTCACCCTCCACCCACACTCACCCTCCACCCACACTCACCCCCCACCCACACTCACCTACTTCTACTTATATCCATCCACTACCTATACTCACCTTTTGCTTTGGATTCCTACTTTCGTCCCATATACTCATCCATCACTAATAATCACCCACACACCCAGCACCCACACCCACACACCCAGCACCCACACCGACCACCCACACCCACATTCCGCCAGCCACAGGACAACGGTTCGCCGCCCACACCTGCCAGAGGTGGTGGTGGTGCTTGGGCTGCTGCCCGTTAGCAGTGTCCGGCCGATAGAACGGGCACTCCACTATGCGGGCAGTGGGGCACGGTCTCGTTACGTTACGTTTAGTTCGTTACGCAGGTCGTTATGTTGGGCTCGTTCCTTAAGGGCCGCTACGTGTGGGTCGTTAACTTGGGCTCGTTACGTAGGGGAGTCGCAAAATAGGACTTGCTGTGGAGGGTTCCTATACAAGCTCTATAGTTTACGAGACACTGTGGCATGTGCTTTGTGCTTATTTAATTATGTCTTCGAGTAGTGAGACTCGGCTCCTGGTCCCTGGCTCGTAGTTGTAACATATAGGAGAAACGAATGGAAAGAAATAATGAAGTAATGTGTGAGGGTTTGGGGTGAGGGAGGTAGGAGGGAGGTGGGAGGAGTAAGGGAAGGAGTCTAGGAGTAGCGAGAAGTGTGGTCAGGTGAAAGGAAAAGTTTGACAAGAAGCGGAGGGAGAAACTGAGAACACGGAGAGAAGTAGAAAGTAGAAGGTAGAAAGAAGACGTAGAAGTAGAAAGTGCTGCCACCATCCATTCTAAACTCAGTACATACAAGACAAGGAATGGGATTTGTCTGTATCACAAAATTATCAAAGATGTTGTTATCACGTATTAACTGGAATCATGTACTTGAACATGCAAGAATCTTTAAGTCAATAAACTCAAGAGTGGTCTACATTCTAGCTTTCAAAATCAGAAGTTTTAGGTAACAAAATTAAAGTCACTTAAAAAAATAAATTCATCAAGTATATATTTAACATGATAGGTGTCACAATTAAGGCAATTTAATCTAATGTTCAGTAAATCAAGATTAATAATACATTGTGAGTCACCACACAAGACATTGAGACCACTACGGCTGTCTGCCCCTGAAACCCCACAACACCTTCAGTTGGAAACACCCAAATTTGTTACCTTGGAGTTCAACTCACCCAGTGTCTGAGCCTAAGTTGGTTAGAGAAGGGGTTGACAGGCCGAGTGCCCCCGTCCGGCCGACCAGCCTGCTCTCGGCTGCTGTTCAATCGTTCAGCCCCTCTGTTCTCTCACAGAGGGATCAGCCTCTCTGCTGATCCTCTATGCTCTCGAATGTACAGTTCCATGGGTATTTATGAGGGGACCCTGGAGCTAGCTCTGCCTACTAAGTAGGTAGCCTCAGGCTATCTACCTACCACGCCTGGACAGCGGCTTGTTTGATCAAAAGACACCACCAACCGTCTGCAATTATCATCTTGCCAGAAGCAAAGTCAATTCACACGACCTGACCCCTGGTCAACTTGTGATCATTAATATACTCNATGTAGCGATATAATCAGGAGTATACCTAAGTGTACCAGCACGACAAGTATGCCGAATGTTCTTGATACAAAAATACTGTTGCACCGAACACTGTGGAGGGAACACGTGCCTGAGCAGGACGCGTCTTTAACACAAGGAGGAGCAACAGCAGCAGCAGCAGCAGCAGCAGCAGCAACAGCAGCAGCAGCAACAGCAGCAACAGCATCACATGCAAATAAAGCAGTGTTCTTAGCATCATTTTGTTCGTAAATGGCCGTACTTCGTAGGCAGGAAACCCGGTTCTCTCAACTGGATCTTATTCTTATCTTCCCGATCCTCTACTCATACTCGGCAGCGAATCTGATCCCCCTCCCTTGCTACAGTGCTCATTCCTACACCTAATCTCTCTAAAAGCTTAAGTTAGGGATCTCCTCAAGTACCAAGGGATACAGAGGGAACTACGCGCTTTGATCCTTTCTCTGAAACACCAGCCGCTCCAAGAATACGTCGTCCATTACTTTCAGAATTAACAAATATTTCACTCAACAGAGAACCTTTACATATATAGTCTACAAGAGTGCTTTAAATCGCCTTAAATGTATCTTCAGTACAATACAAAATGAAAAACACTTTTGCAAACAAATCTCTCGAAAAATTCAGTGAAGTATTTCGAAACTGCAAATATCTCGTTGTCGCATGCCCTCTGCCTCCAATATATCCTTCTCATCCTCTCCAATCTATCTCTCTCCCTCTCTCTCTCTCTCTCTCTCTCTCTCTCTCTCTCTCTACTTCCTCCTTCCTCCTCCCGCCTGCTAATTACTGAGATTCTCAAGCACTGGAGCAGATCTTTATCCTCACAGTAACCCAGCGATGGTTTACGTTGCAGCTGATTTTCCCACCGAGTCCTCTGAGCAAGGCGAACTGGCATGTGAAAGCAGCTACACACGGGTCAGAGGGTTTGTGGGAAGCATGGTTCCCTTTTGAAGCACAGGTTACTTGTGAGTGGCGTGGGTAGGTTGTCAGTGGCGTGGTAGCTTGTGAGTGGCTTGGACATTGGCGTGGGTAGTCTGTGAATAGCGTAAGTAGGCTGTGAATGGCTTGGTAGGATTTGAGTGCCGTAGGTAGGCTCTGAATATCGTGTGAAAGCTGAGTGGCGTGAGCAATAATTGTAGTACTTTCTCACGTTTGGTTATCTGACCTTTAAGGTAATTAATTCTCTTGCATACCCTGAGGTAAATATGTGGCCATTTTCACACAATATATAAAGTGGCAAGTGAACTAGTGTGTTCACCAGAGTCCAGCCGAGTCTGTGACACTTTGTCAATCACGGCGTTGTAGGCAGGACAGGTAAGATTATCACTCCAGGTGATAGTGTTACAAGGTGTGTGATAGTGATGATTACGTGTTAGGGGTCATTTTGATCACGGTAATCATGAGCCTATAGTCCTGCAGGCTCATTATTTCTGCATGATCACGGCATGATGGGGTCTTTACTAGCTGTCAGAGGCGGAAAAAAAACACAAATTCGTCACATTAATGATAATTGATTTAATTGTATTATATAATTAATTTGGTTCCCAGAGTAAAAGTATTTTCATCTGATGTGTTATTTATTTCATATTATACTCACTTGAATTCAGGTAAAAGCTTTTAGTTTTAACCCTCTAAGCTTACTAACTCTACTTTTCAGCCTGTACTCCTAGCCTAACCTAAACAGCAAAGCTGTGGTTCAAACCGAAGTGCAAAGATTGGATGATCTAAGTCAAGATTTTACCCCATCCCATCCTCCACCCGAGCTAATAATATAGATACTATCACCGATGTTAATAGCAGCCATATAATATATATATAATAATGTTACAGCAGCCATATAGAAGGTTTAACTATCAAAGCTAACTATAACCTTCAAACCAATGTGCCAATGTTGTGTATCCTTACACGGAAAATAGGCTTACAGTAAACTGTAATTAAATAATCAAGAACATCAAACATTACAAAATTTTTAGGCTGAGAAATATTTGAAATTAATGATGTGCTCCAGCGTGTCATAGAATAAAACACTTTTGGGGGGAACGATTTTATAATTTAAACTTTTGAATCCTGTTTCGAATTTGGATCTTTCGAGCACGAAGACCAAAGACGCTATGCCGTGTTACACAACGCACTTTCGTATATGATCACATTTATGGCTCTCATTGGAGAGAGAGAGAGAGAGAGAGAGAGAGAGTATAAGCCTCTCGTTGCTTAGTCTAGAATCTCACAGACAGCCTAGTCAACCTCAACACCCCCCTCCTAAATCTTGCCCACTCTGCTGACATTTGTACTTGGTCATATATGATATATTTATCACTGGAATTCATACTGATTCGTATTTTACTGAGGCGATTTTCTGTGGTTGCTGTGTATTTTTAATATGTATGCTGTGTATTTTAATATGTATGCTGTGTATTTTAATATGTATGCTGTGTAATTTACTGAGTTGCTGTGGCCTCTGGTAATTAAGTTACCATGGTGCTGCCATTTGGTATAGATCACGTTGTCAACAGGTCGGCCGTGCGTTCGTTCGTGTGCTCACAAATTGGGAAGTAGCCGGTGATAATATCGATAATATTAGACTTCCTATCATCCTCCTAAGGACTTTCATCGCCAGTGGTCAAGTCAGCAATGCGTGACGTCATATGCATCCCTGGCATCCCACAGAGATTGTAATATATGGCGGTATTAGCGCCGCTTAATTAATTAGAGTTTGCCTCAAGTCGTTTGGACTCCGTATTGCAATTCCTTTCGTACAGCTGGTGTAAAATAATGTATGCAGTGCAAGCACTGCCTTTCCTATTTAATATATTTAGATATCTCAATGACGATATCAGTCATGAGGAAGGTTCGAATCGTTATCATGGCTCCTATTGATTATCTCATCGATAACAGCCCAGTATATGTTTAAATGTTAGTTAATTTATGGTACGTATTTTAAGCTTCGATTTTCTTAAATAAATGTAAACAAATTATCCTATGCATTGTCTCTACAAATAACTAATTCATAATGACTGTAAATTCAAAGGCAAAATTATATTATACAAAACATATAAATACGTATACCAAACAATAGGAAAGTTAATACGCATAAATTTAACTTTAAATAGAGGGTATAAACCCACAACCCGTCCTCGACTCAAGTCCATTCCATCCAGCGGTCGACCCCACAGACGTATTCATAATTTTTACATGCTGTTCATTCAAAACGGGGAATTTTCTCAAATATAACTTAATATTATAATATATTGGCATATTTTGCATATATAGGCATAGGTTAGTGTTTAGATTCTGTTGGCGATTATTTGTATTTGTAGTACGTGGGTGAAGCATTTACAGCGTAGTGGTTCGAACAAAATTCGTCAGTGAAGCACTTGTTCCGGAAGTGTTCGAACGTCAGCAGTTGTGAGTCGTGTGTAAACCACTTTTCATTCATAAACAGGGGTTTGGCGGGTGCATGGAATCACTTTTGGATCTTTGTTTGGAGGACGGGCTGTTCACAGCGTTGTGGTTCGAGCAAAATTCGTCAGTGAAGCACTTGTTCCGGAAGTGTTCGAATGAAATCAGTTGTGAGTCGTGTGTAAACCGCTTTTCATTCATAAACAGGGGGTTTGGCGGGTGCATGGAATCACTTTTTGGTCTTTGTTTGGAGGACGGGCTGAAAACCTAGTAAGAATCCTTTATCACTGAGCTGTTTCAATCATCAACACAGCAAGATACTGGACCAGCCTTCAACAAGCAGTTACACAAGCACTGACGAAGCTATCCATCTTTTCGTAATCCTTGGCGGCTTTGTTTACAAATATTAAACAGTTGGGCCGCCACCACGCCCCAGTGTGGTGTGTTGTCGCGGCGTGGACCAGGGCGGGCCGGGCCGCCACCACGCCCAGTGTGGTGTGTGTTTGCCATACCTCTGGCTGGGCTCAGAGTGGTCTGTGGCCCTCATGATGACCAACAGTGTAGTAAAATAATGAACTGTAGTGAAGTGTTCGCGTATTGGTTCACAAATTCACGTTAGGCTTCTGGAAAATGTAGAGGTNACAAACGTCTCTGTACGTTTTCTGCTTGATACATGCTTGATGGGGTTCTGGGAGGTCTTCTACTCCCAAGCCCGGCTCGAGGCCAGGCTTGACTTGTGAGAGCTTGGTCCACCAGGCTGTTGCTTGGAGCGGCTCGCAGGCCCACATATCCACCACAGCCCGATTGGTCCGGCACTCCTTGGAGAAAATGATGTGCTTTTTGTTTTGCTTCTCTGTACTGCTTATTAAACCAGGGTTTACTTGCATTTTTCATCTACCTCCTTCTTGAGTGGGATGTACAGCTCCGTTTATGAACAAGAACTTCTATAATTTAATTTGTCATCTTCCCTCCCAGTTCCCTCCCCATTGGGCCTAGAAAATCTCTCTCCCTTACTGTAGTCTCCTATATTCCTTAGCGTGTTTCTTTGTCTATCCATTTTCTTTAGCTCCATTATGCACTAAAGTACGATAATGGAGTGATTACTACGTAACCCCTCGGAGCATCTTATACTCTATCTCTCTCACCACATTTTGGGTCAACACCAAGTCTGGTGTCGCTGGTAAGGGCCTCTCCCCTTACTCTTGTTGCTTCAAGAAGTGCTTATCTGCTGCATCTACCAGTTTTGCTCTCCATGTCTCATCACCCTCCATGGGGGTCCTTACTCATACAGTCTGTTTCTCTGCGATTGAAATCCCCCATTAGTATTAGAATTCTGGCTTTGGCTCCCTTGACACCGTGACTGCTTGTTCTACTACCTTTAGGCAAGTTGCATTGATCATATCAAGTAGTGTGGTGGTGGTGGTGGTGGTAGCGATGGTGGTGGGAGTGACGGTGGTGGTAGTGATGGTGGTGGGAGTGATGGTGGTGTAGTGATGGTGGTGGTGGTGGTAGTGATGGAGGTGCTGCTGCTGGTGGTGGTCCACCTCACACCTGACCTGCATCATTGCCAACCCGCCCGCTGTAGCTCAGAGAGTGGGGTACCAGCAGGAACACGTACGTCTCTTTAACGACTGAGTCAAACACCAATGAAAGTGACACACGTAAGTTTCCTCACATATAATGACCTGAAGCAGCGCAGCTCTCGCTCTGTGTATTCATATATAACCGACTATGACACAAAGGGTTAGCTCACTTATTCTTGCACGAATCTTCTTCTATATTTCTTACGTTCTTCTTAAAGATACGTCTCGCTGAAGCTCTCTATCATTCTCGGAGGCAAAGAGGAAGTGGTTCTCTTTATAATATATCCGCAGGAAAGGTTTAGGCCTACCTTTTAACAGTCTATAAACATGTACATTGTTAAACATATTGGTCTTTAGAGGTAAATAATGAGTCCTCTGTCTACTTAACTATTATGTATTAATTAAAATATTCTCTCCTTCGTTTCAGGTGAGCTTGTTGATAGCCTGATATCCTGATACCCCTGGAGGATGCCAGGCCACAGGTGGGTGTGATATCCTTACAAAGTACCTGCAGGTCACAGGTAGGTGTGATATCTTAAGATTACCTCAAGTAAGCCTGCACCAATCTGAGGCTAATATAATACATATAGGTGCTATACTAGGCCTAGGAATATTTAAGTTGGTTTTTTAGCTTTATTTTTTTCGGACTCTATAAACAATAGTACAAAAAGTGGCTTATTGTGGCTTTATTACTACATAATGGTACTTTAGACCACATAGTCATAAAAAGTACTATAATTTAGGAGGTTGGGTTGTTCAGGTCGCTGAAGACCTCTTAAGCGAGGCCAATTCCAGCGTATGTCGCTCCATCCTGGATTCCCCCATATAAAAAACACATAAACAGACTCGAAAAACTTCAGAAGTTTGCAACGAGATTCATCCTAGAATTGTAAGGGATGGGGTATGAAGAGAGACTGAAGGAAGTAAACCTGACGACGCCAGAAAAAGAGGAGAGAGAGAGAGATAGGGAGACATCATAGAAACGTATAAAATGTTTAGCGGGATTGGCAGAGTGGAAAATTGCCAAATAGAACAAGAGCTTGAACTTCCACTAGATTGAAGAGGTCCGATTGATGGAAGCCTGAGACTCAGCTGAGTGATAGAAATGTTAGAAAGTTTTCTTTTTAGCGTAAGAGTATTGGGGAAACAGAATAAACTAAAGGGGCAGTTCATAACTTTATAAGTGAAATTGGCCTAGATTCATTACTTTAGACAACCGACGGCTAGAATGGCGGAGTCCAAGAGCTAACACGCAATCCTGCAGGCACAAATATGTGCATACACTTACACAAAACATATCTGACTCTCGAAACAAAGACTGTAGCCCTTGATATTTTAGTATAATGTAGCGATATAATCAGGAGTATACCTAAGTGTACCAGCACGACAAGTATGCCGAATGTTCTTGATACAAAAATACTGTTGCACCGAACACTGTGGAGGGAACACGTGCCTGAGCAGGACGCGTCTTTAACACAAGGAGGAGCAACAGCAGCAGCATCAGCAGCAGCAGCAGCAGCAACAACAGCAGCAGCAGCAGCAGCAGCAACAGCATCACATGCAAATAAAGCAGTGTTTCTTTAGCATCATTTTGTTCGTAAATGGCCGTACTTCGTAGGCAGGAAACCCGGTTCTCTCAACTGGATCTTATTCTTATCTTCCCGATCCTCTACTCATACTCGGCAGCGAATCTGATCCCCCTCCCTTGCTACAGTGCTCATTCCTACACCTAATCTCTCTAAAAGCTTAAGTTAGGGATCTCCTCAAGTACCAAGGGATACAGAGGGAACTACGCGCTTCTGATCCTTTCTCTGAAACACCAGCCGCTCCAAGAATACGTCGTCCATTACTTTCAGAATTAACAAATATTTCAACTCAACAGAGAACCTTTACATATATATAGTCTACAAGAGTGCTTTAAATCGCCTTAAATGTATCTCTTCAGTACAATACAAAATGAAAAACACTTTTGCAAACAAATCTCTCGAAAAATTCAGTGAAGTATTTCGAAACTGCAAATATCTCGTTGCCTCGCTGCCTTGCCCCTTATCTATCCCTCCAACCAATCATCTCCTTCCCTGTCTCTCTCTCTCTCTCTCTCACTTCCTCCCTTCCTCCCTCCCGCCTGCTAATTACTGAGATTCTCAAGCACTGGAGCAGATCTTTATCCTCACAGTAACCCAGCGATGGTTTACGTTGCAGCTGATTTTTCCCACCGAGTCCTCTGAGCAAGGCGAACTGGCATGTGAAAGCAGCTACACACGGGTCAGAGGGTTTGTGGGAAGCATGGTTCCCTTTTGAGAAGCACAGGTTACTTGTGAGTGGCGTGGGTAGGTTGTCAGTGGCGTGGGTAGCTTGTGAGTGGCTTGGACATTGGCGTGGGTAGTCTGTGAATAGCGTAAGTAGGCTGTGAATGGCTTGGTAGGATTTGAGTGCCGTAGGTAGGCTCTGAATATCGTGTGAAAGCTGAGTGGCGTGAGCAATAATTGTAGTACTTTCTCACGTTTGGTTATCTGACCTTTAAGGTAATTAATTCTCTTGCATACCCTGAGGTAAATATGTGGCCATTTTCACACAATATATAAAGTGGCAAGTGAACTAGTGTGTTCACCAGAGTCCAGCCGAGTCTGTGACACTTTGTCAATCACGGCGTTGTAGGCAGGACAGGTAAGATTATCACTCCAGGTGATAGTGTTACAAGGTGTGTTGATAGTGATGATTACTCGTGTTAGGGGTCATTTTGATCACGGTAATCATGAGCCTATAGTCCTGCAGGCTCATTATTTCTGCATGATCACGGCATGATGGGGTCTTTACTAGCTGTCAGAGGCGGAAAAAAAACACAAATTCGTCACATTAATGATAATTGATTTAATTGTATTATATAATTTAATTTGGTTCCCAGAGTAAAAGTATTATTCATCTGATGTGTTATTTATTTCATATTTATACTCACTTGAATTCAGGTAAAAGCTTTTAGTTTTAACCCTCTAAGCTTACTAACTCTACTTTTCAGCCTGTACTCCTAGCCTAACCTAAACAGCAAAGCTGTGGTTCAAACCGAAGTGCAAAGATTGGATGATCTAAGTCAAGATTTTACCCCATCCCATCCTCCACCCCGAGCTAATAATATAGATACTATCACCGATGTTAATAGCAGCCATATAATATATATAATAATGTTACAGCAGCCATATAGAAGGTTTAACTATCAAAGCTAACTATAACCTTCAAACCAATGTGCCAATGTTGTGTATCCTTACACGGAAAATAGGCTTACAGTAAACTGTAATTAAATAATCAAGAACATCAAACATTACAAAATATTTTTAGGCTGAGAAATATTTGAAATTAATGATGTGCTCCAGCGTGTCATAGAATAAAACACTTTTGGGGGAACGATTTTATAATTTAAACTTTTGAATCCTGGTTTCGAATTTGGATCTTTCGAGCACGAAGACCAAAGAAGCTATGCCGTGTTATACACAACGCACTTTCGTATATGATCACATTTATGGCTCTCATTGAGAGAGAGAGAGAGAGAGAGAGAGAGAGAGAGAGAGAGAGAGAGAGAGAGAGAGACAGACAGAGAGAGTATAAGCCTCTCGTTGCTTAGTCTAGAATCTCACAGACAGCCTAGTCACCTCAACACCCCCCTCCTAAATCTTGCCCACTCTGCTGACATTTGTACTTGGTCATATATGATATATTTATCACTGGAATTCATACTGATTCGTATTTTACTGAGGCGATTTTCTGTGGTTGCTGTGTATTTTAATATGTATGCTGTGTATTTTAATATGTATGCTGTGTAATTTACTGAGTTGCTGTGGCCTCTGGTAATTAAGTTACCATGGTGCTGCCATTTGGTAATAGATCACGTTGTCAACAGGTCGGCCGTGCGTTCGTTCGTGTGCTCACAATTGGGGAAGTAGCCGGTGATAATATCGATAATATTAGACTTCCTATCATCCTCCTAAGGACTTTCATCGCCAGTGGTCAAGTCAGCAATGCGTGACGTCATATGCATCCCTTGGCATCCCACAGAGATTGTAATATGTGGCGGTATTAGCGCCGCTTAATTAATTAGAGTTTGCCTCAAGTCGTTTGGACTCCGTATTGCAATTCCTTTCGTACAGCGTGTGTAAAATAATGTTATGCAGTGCAAGCACTGCTTTCCTATTCAATATATTTAGATATCTCAATGACGATATCAGTCATGAGGAAGGTTCGAATCGTTATCATGGCTCCTATTGATTATCTCATCGATAACAGCCCCAGTATATGTTTAAATGTTAGTTAATTTATGGTACGTATTTTATGCTTCGATTTTCTTAAATAAATGTAAACAAATTATCCTATGCATTGTCTCTACAAATAACTAATTCATAATGACTGTAAATTCAAAGGCAAAATTATATTATACAAAACATATAAATACGTATACCAAACAATAGGAAAGTAATACGCATAAATTTAACTTTAAATAGAGGGTATAAACCCACAATCAGTCCTCGACTCAAGTCCATTCCATACAGCGGTCGACCCCACAGACGTATTCATAAATTTTTACATGCTGTTCATTCAAACGGGAATTTCTCAAATATAACTTAATATTATAATATATTAGCATATTTTGCATATATAGGCATAGGTTAGTGTTTAGATTCTGTTGGCGATTATTGTATTTGTAGTACGTGGGTGAAGCATTTACAGCGTAGTGGTTCGACAAAATTCGTCAGTGAAGCACTTGTTCCGGAAGTGTTCGAACGTCAGCAGTTGTTGAGTCGTGTGTAAACCACTTTTCATTCATAAACGGGGTTTGGCGGGTGCATGGATCACTTTTTGGTCTTGTTTGGAGACGGGCTGAAAGCCTAGTAAGAATCCTTTATCACTGAGCTGTTTCAATCATCAACACAGCCAAGAAACTACACCAGTCTTCAACAAGCAGTTACACAAGCACTGACGAACCTATCCATCTTTTCGTAATCCTTGGCGGCTTTGTTTACAAATATAAAACAGTTGGGCCGCCACCACGCCCAGTGTGGTGTGTTTGTCGCGGCGTGGACCAGGGCGGGCCGGGCCGCACCACGTCCCAGTGTGTCGTTTCGCGGCGTGGACCAGGGCGGGCCGGGCCGCCACTACGCCCCAGTGTGTTTTGTCGCGGCGTGGACCAGGGCGGGCCGGGCCGCCACCACGCCCCAGTGTGGTGTGTTGTCGCGGCGTGGACCAGGGCGGGCCGGGCGCGCCACCACGTCCCAGTGTGTCGTCGCGGCGTGGACCAGGGCGGGCCAGGCCGCCACCACGCCTCAGTGTGTTGTCGCGGCGTGGACCAGGGCGGGCCGGGCCGCCACCACGTCCCAGTGTGTCGTCGCGGCGTGGACCAGGGCGGGCCAGGCCGCCACCACGCCCAGTGTGTTGTCGCGGCGTGGACCAGGGCGGGCCGGGCCGCCACCACGTCCCAGTGTGTCGTCGCGGCGTGGACCAGGGCGGGCCGGGCCGCCACCACGTCCCAGTGTGTCGTCGCGGCGTGGACCAGGGCGGGCCAGGCCGCCACCACGCCTCAGTGTGGTGTCGCGGCGTGGACCAGGGCAGGCCGGGCTGCCACCACGCCCCAGTGTGGTGTGTGTTTACCATACCTCTGGCTTTGCTCAGAGTGGTCTGTGCCCTCATGATGACCAACAGTGTAGTAAAAATAATGAACTGTAGTGAAGTGTTCGCGTATTGGTACACAAATTCACGTTAGGCTTCTGGAAAACTGTAGAGGTATTGCAAGGGATATTGACTATGTTGATATTTTTTTTTATTATCACGCCGAAAAGTGCCTGCCCAATGAAGACAGCTGAGTGCCACGGAGTGCTTCTTGGATATCAAATCATAGGCGAGATGAAATATTCCTTGTAATGTTTAGAGGTCAACTATCTTGGCAAACATATACCAATTACACAGTAACTTCCTTCAAAAATGTCCTGAAAGCTGGATAAAAATTTTTGTGTTGTGTGCCGTACTCTAGTGACTGTAATATCACATCTTCCTAGATCTCATGTCTGTTTTTGGACACTGCAAACAGACATGTTCCGAGTGAGCTAACAACAATGAATGTTGGACGATGTATTTTGACTAGAGGTTGTCGCGGTGTGGACCAGGGCGCCGAAGTCAGGAAAACAACAGGAAATCATATGTATTGTTCAGAGGCTGTAAGAGTGTAACAAGAGCTACTCACCCTACAGGGAGGTGCCAAACCCCACCGTATTTAATGCCTCATAGAAAATTGATTTTACATATTCATACATTAAACATTGACTGTAACCATGATATATATATATATATATATATAATATATATTTTCTGATTTAGGGCTTCTATCCCTCTAACTATTTTCTTAGCATCAGGGCTTAGCTGAAACAGGAGTTCTCCAAAACTCATTTTCGTAATTTCTGGGTGAAGAAAAGATGTGGATTACTATAGAATGTATTACACTTATTTAAACAATCACATGAGACAAGCCCATGACATCACCCTAACAAGAGAAATGTTGAACAAGAATACATGCATAATAGACAGAACCCAAGATGCAAGAAGATTACAAATTCTTGAAGCAATTCACATAAGAACAGAACAACCTACCATGAACACCCAAATCACGGAACTATTTACTCTTCCCACAATGAGAGTAAGGACAAGACCAGAACATAACGATGCCAACACAGAAGACAATGTTCAACATAACAGGCCAATTACACTGGATTAATCTTTGTATGTAGATGCCAGCTGCCTCGTATGGGCCAATAGGCCTTCTGCGGTTACCTCTATGTTTCACCCCATTTATCCCCTATGTATCCCCTATGTTTTCACCTTTATTGTTTTATCACCTGACCCAGTGCGGGTATATAATCAAACCACATTGTAACATTTCCTGACCATTTGGTCCGGGAGTCATCTCCGTCACGCAGGGTGCAGTTGCACCTCCACAGATCTCCAGTATCATCTTTTGATACTGGTAATGGCTCAAAAGGGCCACCACTTACGGGCTATTCATGCCCGTGCCACCTTTTGGGTGGCTTAATCTTTATCAATCAATCTAACATTTCCTCACTTGAAATGAACCATGGAGGTTCGAAACGTCGTGCAAATTGTTTAAATAAGTGTAATACATTCTATAGTAATCCACATCTTTTCTTCACCCAGAAATTACGAAAATGAGTTTTGGAGAACTCCTGTTTCAGCTAAGCCCTGATGCTAAGAAAATAGTTAGAGGGATAGAAGCCCTAAATCAGAAAATAGTAAATACAGAATATGCGGTCATATTCAATGAGACATGTGTAAAAGAAAACCTGCTGCCAGTATACACCAATATATATATATATATATATATATATATATATATATATATATATATATATATATATATATATATATATTTATATATATATATATATATATATATATATATATATATATATATATATATATATATTATTATATATATTTATATATATATATAATATATATATGTGTGTGTGCTTCAGCCTACAGTTTAGACTTATTGTCTTGTGTATGACCCTGTCCTGTGTGTCGGTGAATATCAGCATTACCTTTACTTTAATAAGACAATTGAAATCCTCAGACTAAGAAAATTGCTCAAACAATTATGTATCAGCGATAAGACCTACTATTAATGTATAATGACATACTATAAATGTATAGCTTTTGAAATAGAACATTCTCCATAAGTAGCTGACATTGTAACTATAAGATGTGAAGGATAGATGAAATTGTTTATGTAACAATCTAAGTGGAGGTTTGATAAAGGCCTTTTGTGCCCTCTGTAATGCATTTTGCGCTACCGCTCACAGGATGAGTATGGGGTGCAGCAATCGATCAAAAACCCCTAGGCAGGGTGAAGTAAAGGCGAGTCTCCAATAGTCACCTACTGTTTTCACGACGCGGTCCCCCCCTGGCCGTCCACCCACTCTGGGAGAGGCTGCTGGTGCCTTCACCGATGAGGTGTTTGGGCACTCTAACGCCCCCAAGTGCTCACAATTCTACTCTCACCCAACTATATCGACAGCGCCGTCCTTGCGTGTCCTCGGTCACCTGTAGTGGGTGAGGCTTTACCCCAAGAATAATTCGCCACTATGCCTGAGCAGTCGTGCCGTGAAAGTTGAGGGGCGGTGACGCTGTGGGTATTCCGTTGCTCTCAGAACCTGGTCATACTCTGGCCTGACCGTCAAATTGTGGAATGAATCGGCCTCGCCCCCACACACAATGTAATGTAAATCCTGTTGTCTCCCACAGTCATAGATACGTATAAACGTGTTGTGTTATTTGTGTACACTCAGTTTAATTTAGCAGATAGGCAGTTAGAAAATCGGAGACTAGAAATTCGAACACCCTAATAAAATAATTGCATTTACTGAAGAAATTACTCAAATTAATTGGCAAAATCTTGCCTTTTTAGAAAATCAAGCGGCGTCTGGCAACTCTCCGCCCGGCGCCAGCAACAACCGGAAATTACTGGTTATATATTTTAACAAATTAATCGGATAGTGCTAAGTGTTCCCAATATGAATTAAATAATTATCTACGTAGTTATTGTGTGAAACTCTAATATTAATCTTTCATGAAGCTTGATATCCAAATATCTTAGACTTGAGGTCTCACCATGTGTTCATTTTGTCACCAAATTCTGTCATTACTATAGACAGGCTTAGAAATAACTCACTAATACTCAAGAAATATAAAAAATATTATCAAAATCTTTATCCAACTATGGCAACAGTACTAATCGTCGATAGTTGCGAGTTCAAGTACATTTATTGAGAGAATAAGATACTCATATCAAAAGGATAGAGTAGCATAGACTATTACTACCGTTAGTGCACGCTCCTGTCTGTAGGCTTTTCACTGCCGCCCACTGGATGTGATTTGTCATTTAAATTTAAATTTTGCCCCGAGGGGCGAGTTTATTGGGCAGCGCCACTCATCTTGTGAGTGGACACACCGCCATAGCAACATGTACAACACTCCCCAATAGGAAGAAAACCTGCTGGGTTATTCATCCTGTCACTTGTACCCAGACACAGCTGGGACTTGCTTAATTAACTGTCTCCAGTGAACAGCTCCTCAAAGAAGAAGATTATGTCATGGTAGGCAAATTAACTCCGGATAAAACTAGTCTCACGACAAATGTTGATTACTTAGTGAACATTAGAGTCCAGTTTGTGAACATGATACACGACTTCTGCCTCCACACCGCCACCACCACCTGCACCTCAGATGTGTAAGGCATGGAGGAAATGTCTTACACATGGGGCAAAGCTGGACTACGGCCAGTGGTGTACAAGGTTAACCACCCCCAAACACCTAGGTATGATCACATGCCTATGAATGACCTGATAAAAATAGCACAAAAAATTTGTTAAACAAAAAATAATTTGCTTCTAATTACTTTGTCTTCAGCATACCTGGGGAGTGTATGCTCATACCTGAAGAGGGTTCTGGGAGTTCTTCTTCTCCCCGACCCGGCCTCTAGGCTAGCTTCGACTGGCGTCAGTCGCTGCTTTATCCGTAATGTTTCTTGGGAGCATATTAAACAGCAGATTAAGTCACACTGTACTTAAGCTAACACTGTCCTGGTCACAAGCAGAGGCACATAATCGGTTCAGGAACTGAACCCTCTAGTTCGGTTAGCTAAGCAAATAACAATTTTTTGACGCTAGTTACCAAATTATTAATGTTATATATACATGACACACTCTCATACATACATGTACATGCCGCGGGACCTTCACCCTCCGGAATCACCTCACGGTAACCTAACCTAACCTGTGCTAAGGGAAGTGGTAGAGGAAATAGAATACTAGTGATAGTGGTAGCGGAGGAAGTAGTGGTAGTAGTAGTAGTTTAGCGAGAGAGGTAGTTGTGTGCAGTAGTAAAGCCCCCAGGACCGTTCTAGATCTAAAAATGTGAGGACCACGTAAGGTCAAGGAGCGCGAATCACTGTTGACTTAAGATTAGTGAGAACACCAAGCCTGTGACAGTATCTCCTAATTTATGTCCAGTTTTCAGATAAAGTTATCCACACCGATCCGTTTTTTTTCCCCATCATTTTTGTTTAAGTTTCTTTGTTTGCCCATCTTGGTGCTTTCTTTTTGACAATTACTTACTTTGTTTGTCTCTTGGTATTTATTTTAATTAGATTTGCCTGTGACCTTCGAGTTTTGAGCCATGAACACGTGTATTCTATCTTATTCTCTTTCTCTATACACTGCATTTATTGCCTTTTNGACCTGTATCACTAACAAGCATCCCCTGCAAATACTTAAAAAAATAATCAGGCTAAGACTTGTTGCACACTTAGAGAACATTAGGGTTGCAAACAAACACCAACATGGTTCAGATAAGGGAAATCATGCCTAACAAACTTCTGGAATTCTATGATAAATACAAAACTAAGGCAGTACAGAGAAGGGTGGGCACACTGCATATTTCTGGACTGCCAAAAAGCCTTTGATACAGTACCAACAGGAGACTGCAATTCAAACTTGAGAGGCAGGCGAGAGTAAGTGGAAAGACCCTAGCAGGGGTAAGGATGGAGCCTAACAGGAAGGAAGTAACGATTAGGTGAGAAGTCTGAGGCGAAAAGTAAGCAGGGGAGTACCTCAAGGATTGATGCTGGGAACAGTTCTATTTCTAATATACGGAAATGACATTTTTACAGGAGTCGAGCCCTACATGTCGATATTCGCGGATGAGGCAAAATTAATGCGTAATCCGCTATGACAGATAATGATTGAAGAATCCTCCAAGAGGACTTGGACAGGTTGCAAAGATGGTCAGAGAAATGGCTACTGGAGTTCAACACGAGCAAATGTAAAATTAAGGAAATGGGTTTAGGTGATTGGAGACCAAAGGGACAGTACACAATGAAGGGAAACTACCTACCTGTAACGATTCGAGGAGACCTGGGAGTGGACGTAACACCTAATCTAACTCCTTAACCACATATAAATAGGATAACGACAGCAGCGTACTCTACACTGGCAAAAGTTAGAACATCATTCAGAAACCTAAGTGAGGAGGCTTTTAGGGCGCTTTACACTGTCTACGTGAGACCAGTCTTAGAGTATGCCGCCCCATCGTGGAGAAACACATAAGGAAACTGGAGAAGGTTCAGAAGTTTGCGACGAGGCTCGTCCCAGCGTTACGAGGGATGGAGGTATGAAGTGCGCCTGAAGGAACTGGACCTGACGACGACTTGAAAAAAGAAGGAAGAGGGTGGGATATGATAGGAACATATAAAATACTCAGGGGGATTGACAGAGTGGAAATAGAAGAAATGTTCACACGGAATACTAACAGAACGAGGGGACATGGGTGGAAGCTGGAAACTCAGATGAGTCAGAGAGATGTTAGGAAGTTTTCTTTTAGCGTGAGAGTAGTGGAAAATTGGAATGCACTTAAGGAACAGGTTGTAGAAGCAAACTCTGTTCGTAATTTTAAAACTAGGTATGATAGGGAAATAGGACAGGAGACATTGCTGTAAACAACCGATGGCTAGAAAGGCGGGATCCAAGAGTCAATGCTTGATCCTGCAGGCGCAAATAGGTGAGTACAAATAGGCGAGTACACACACACACACACACACACACACACACACACACACACACACACACACACACACACACACACACACACACACACACACACACACATACGCTCAATTTCTCCCTCTCCCTCTCCCTCTCCCTCTCTCCCCCACCCTCTCCTTCACGCTGTCCTTCACCCTATCCCTCACCCTCACTCTTAGCCTCCCGTGACAGGTTCTCCCGTCTAACTCGGCCTTTCATCGGAATTCATCAAAATGCAACATGGAAAACAGGAATTCTGGAAGGTGTTCCGAGAGCCTCGCCTGTCCGGCCACACACACACTCACACACACGCACACACACACACACACACACACACACACACACTGAGCCAGAGACAGCCATACTACCTAAGAGCCAGAGCTCAACCCCCGCAAGCACAATTAGGTGAGTACTCGTCTTTATGTATGTCCATACTGTCCAATATATATGCAAAGAGAGAAATCCAAGGAGATGAATAACATTTATTCAGTATTTGTAATACATTTTTACATTGTTTTGAGTCATGTGAGGGAAGTTGTGAGGGGGGGGGGAAGAGGGGGAAGTGAATTAGCATTTTAAAGAATATCTCATAATGCTTGTATTGTTGTATTGTATGTATTGTATTGTATGTATGTATTGTATGTATGTATTGTACAGTATTGTATGCTGGTAATAGGGATTGTAAATGCCTTTCTTCCTGCCTTCTATATGTTAAATTGTTAGTATCGATGTTATTTTTGAGAAAATCGGTAGAATTCGTGATTAGGATTCGAACCCAGGTTGCATTGCTTTTGACCATGTCGCAGTGTACTAGGCTAGGGCTAGAGTACCAAGTGAACGGGTTCGACGCCTCCTGATTTTCCTCGTTGATACACCACGATAACGTCATTTCATTGTGTCATTATCGTTATTAATATTTGTGTTCAGTCATCAACTGTCTGTTAACGTTCGCACCTAAAACCTTGACCAAACTCGCACGAGAATTATGATATTGCATTTTCGTCGATGATAATTAATGGTGCCAACATATCTAAACAAATTAGGTACATTATTAGTGCATGAAATATTTGACAGAAATATGGAATATTATAAGTTATAATCAAAAGTTGACACTACGCTTGGTCGACGACCGAGCCGCGGGAACGCGAAGCCCCGGAAGCACCTCAAGGCAAGGTATACTGGGGAGAGTATGGAAGGAAATGTAAGTCCTCGCATAAGATGTGGATGGAAGATAACGTGGGAGAGGAAGGACATGAGAGGAAAATGAGGAGGAAGAAGCAGAGGAGGAGAAAGAGATATAGGACTAGAAATATGAGAGAAATAAGTCGGATCAAGACTCGCTGGATGGGGGGGGGGGGTTAATATTAAGGCTTCCTATGAGGCGAAGTTATAATTTCCTTTTCGCCTTGAAACCCAAAAAATAAAATACTTGTAGAAGGGTGCGGGGAAAAGCCTTCCTGATCTAAGCATACGCCCTATTACCGGTATTAGGGCGACTTGTGGCGCTCTAATACCGGTATTAGGGCGACTTGTGGCGCCCTCGGCTCCGTTCCCAGAGCCAAGTTAGCTTAAGTTTAATGATGACCAACACCCGCAGTTTATTCCTAAAGTATTCTCGGCCCAACCACTTGGCCTGGACGGTAGAGCAACGGTCTCGCTTCATGGCACCATTACTTTCTTCCGTCCCATCCTAAACACTTACCCTAATCACTTGCTTGAGCTAGTTAGGGTCCTGCTTATGCTTGGATTGTGTGAAGAGTGTAAGCTAAACTTTGTTAATCTCTCTCTCTACATAAGGAAGCGTTCTAATTCCTGAGATTAATTCCTTCTTCTCTGCAAGCGTTCAAGTGAATTTATGTTCGTTTTGCAGTTCGGAAACCAGGACTTACATGGTCGTCTCAGTACTGTAGAATGATGGTATAACTGTTATTATACCAACATAATTGCTGTTATACCAACATAAGTTTTGTTATGCCAATATAATTGTTGTTATACCTGTATAACTTTTGGTATACCTAGATAATTGCAGTTATACCAACATAACCTGTTATACCAAGTGTTGTTATACCTGTTGATGTAACTTTTGCTGTATTAGATGCCGATGTATGCCGGTGTATGTTGTGTCTGCTGGCACACATGTTGTGTCTGCTGGCACACATGTTGTGTCTGCTGGCACACATGTTGTGTCTGCTGGCACACATGTTGTGTCTGCTGGCACCCATGTTGTGTCTGCTGGCACCCATGTTGTGTCTGCTGGCACACATGTTGGTGTCTGCTGGCACACATGTTGTGTCTGCTGGCACACATGTTGTGTCTGCTGGCACACATGTTGTGTCTGCTGGCACACATGTTGTGTCTGCTGGCACACATGTTGTGTCTGCTGGCACACATGTTGTGTCTGCTGGCACACATGTTGTGTCTGCTGGCACACATGTTGTGTCTGCTGGCACACATGTTGTGTCTGCTGGCACACATGTTGTGTCTGCTGGCACACATGTTGTGTCTGCTGGCACACATATTGTGTCTGCTGGCACACATGTTGTGTCTGCTGGCACACATGTTGTGTCTGCTGGCACACATGTTGTGTCTGCTGGCACACANTTAAGAACAAGAGGTCATAGATTTAAACTAAACGCAGATGCCGAAGAAATATAAAAATTCACTTTCGCAAACAGAGTGGTAGGCGGTTGGAACAAGTTAAGTGAGAAGGTGGTGGAGGCCAAGACCATCACTAGTTTCAAAGCGTTATATGACAAAGAGTACTGGGAAGACGGAACACCACGAGCGTAGCTCTCATCCTGTAACTACACTTAGGTAATTACTCTCTACGGTTGAGAGGCGGGACCAAAGATCCAGAGCTCAACCCCCGCAAACACAACTAGGTGAGTACACACGAGATAAATATATGTTGTAGATATAATAGAGGAAAAAAATTATTGGTTAGAAAGGCGTTTTTCAAATGTAGATATGATAGAGCTCGAGAAGCTCAGGAATCTGCACACCAGTAAATTGACGGTTGAGAGGCGTGACCAAAGAGCCGAAGCTCAACCCACGCAAGCACAATTAGGTGAGTACACACACACACACACACACACACACACACACACACACACACACACACACACACACACACACACACACACACACACACACACATGTAAAATGATGACATCGAGAGAGAACGGACGTCGTAGCACATCACCAACAGGGGTTCAGGGATGGCAAGTCGGGCCTCACAGGGTTAATAGGATTCCATGGTCAGGTGACAACAATTAAGTCAAGACAGAGAAGGGTGGGCAAACTATTTTCTTGGACTGTCGGGAAGCATTTGACACAGTACCCCATAAGAGGCTGGTGCATATGTTGTTTATATTTAAATAAATTGTAAAGTAACTCAGGAAATTGTCAAATTTTGTATAAAATCTCTATTGTTTAATAAAACTGAAAAAGAAATTCCTAATATCAAAACTGGCGTGTAGCAAATCTGTAGGACGAGTTTGTAACTTGAAAACAAAATATAACTTGGAATATATCACATATGTACTTATTAATAAGCTAAATAGTGATTACAAGCAATAAGTCATATATGTACTGTCTTGTGTGAGAGCGGGTTGAAAAAGCACATAAAGGAAACTCAAAAAGGTTTACAAGTTTGCGACAAGGCTCGGCCCGCAATTGGCAGAGATGGGGGTATGAAGAGAGACCGAAAGAACTAAAGCTGACGATGCAAGAAAATAGAGAGATATGATAGAAACGTCTGAAATACTCAGCAGGGATTGGCAAAGTGGAAGAGAGGAAATATTCACAATGAATTCTAATAGAACAAGAGGGCATGGATGGAAACTTGAGACTCAGATGAGTCACAGAGCTATAGGCAAGTGACTCATCTTTTAGTCACGTAACACTAAAAACAGCGTAAAAATTACGCTGCGATTAATAAATCCGAGTGTCCGATTTGCCTTATTACGAACATTTATGCATTGATCCTTTTGTTTTAAATTCTTACTAATTATAACTCTTTTATCGTAATAATGGGAAAATGGAATGAACTAAAGGATAAAGGAGCAGAAGCAAACTTTGTTTATAATGTTATAAACAGATATGATAGAGAAGTAGGTCAGGAATCACTGAATTACACAATCTTCGTCTAGGAAATCGGTGTCCAAGAGCTAATGCTCGATCCTACAGGCACAAGTAGGCAAGTATACATACACAAATGAGAATATATAAAAAAAATAGGGAGACATAATTACCACATATAAAATACTCAGGGGGAATTGACAGAACAGATTACAACAAACGACTTAAGCAAGGGTATTACACGAACAAGGGGGACACAGAGAGAAAGAAAGTACCCAAACAAACCACAGCGACATTAGAAAGATTTTTTTTATCAGTGTCAGAATGAGGAGCTGGAGGCAGACTCCACACACACACACACAGAGCTTTAAATATGTGTGTGTGTGTGTGTGTGTGTGTGTGTGTGTGTGTGTGTGTGTGTGTGTGTGTGTGTGTGTGTGTGTGTGGAGGCCAATATAATCTGGAATCTATATACACCAGTCGATTTAATATTGAGAGGCCGGACCAAAGAGCCAGAGCTCAACCCCCGCAAGCACAACTAGGTGAGTACACACACACACACTTCCGCATATACACTCATCACTAACACCATCAGCGACATTATCACTATCATCACCATAATTACCGCTCACTGTAATATCATCATCAAGGTGCTCATCACTGTCATCTCCATACAAATCATCACACCATCACTAACGATAGTACTAACATCATCATTATCATCATCATCACCATCACCATCATTAGCGCTCATATTACTACCATTAGCACTATTTTTAGCACTCATAACTATCACCATCATCAACGCTATCACCATCATCAACGCTGTCACCATCATCAACGCTATCACCATCATCACCGCTATCACCATCATCAACTCTGTCACCATCATCAACACTATCACCATCATCAACGCTATCACCATCATCACCATCATTAGCGCTCATATTACTATCATTAGCACTATTTTTAGCACTCATAACTATCACCATCATCAACGCTATCACCATCATCAACGCTATCACCATCATCACCGCTATCACCATCATCAACACTATCACCATCATCAACACTATCACCATCATCACCGCTATCACCATCATCAACACTATCACCATCATCAACGCTATCACCA
Source organism: Procambarus virginalis (assembly GCA_020271785.1). Lineage (NCBI taxonomy): Eukaryota > Metazoa > Arthropoda > Malacostraca > Decapoda > Cambaridae > Procambarus > Procambarus virginalis. The sequence continues at coordinate 53,414,071 of WNGS01113158.1, forward strand.
TCATCAACACTATCACCATCATCAACACTATCACCATCATCAACACTATCACCATCATCAACACTATCACCATCATCAACACTATCACCATCAACACTATCACCATCATCAACACTATCACCATCATCAACACTATCACCATCATCAACACTATCACCATCATCAACACTATCACCATCATCAACACTATCACCATCATCAACACTATCACCATCATCAACGCTATCACCATCATCAACGCTATCACCATCATCAACGCTATCACCATCATCAACGCTATCACCATCATCAACGCTATCACCATCATCAACACTATCACCATCATCAACGCTATCACCATCATCAACACTATCACCATCATCAACACTATCACCATCATCAACACTATCACCATCAACACTATCACCATCATCAACACTATCACCATCATCAACACTATCACCATCATCAACACTATCACCATCATCAACACTATCACCATCATCAACGCTATCACCATCATCAACGCTATCACCATCATCAACGCTATCACCATCATCAACGCTATTACCATCATCAACGCTATCACCATCATCAACACTATCACCATCATCAACGCTATCACCATCATCAACACTATCACCATCATCAACACTATCACCATCATCAACGCTGTCACCATCATCATCGCTATCACCATCATCAACGCTGACACCATCATCAACGCTACCACCATCATCAACGCTGACACCATCATCAACGCTATCACCATCATCAACGCTATCACCATCATCAACGCTATCACCATCATCAACGCTACCACCATCACCAACGCTATCACCATCATCAACGCTATCACCATCAACGCTATCACCATCATCAACGCTATCACCATCATCAACGCTACCACCATCATCAACGCTCTCACCATCATCAACGTTATCACCATCATCAACGCTATCACCATCATCAACGCTGTCACCATCATCAACGCTATCACCATCAACGCTATCACCATCATCAACGCTACCACCATCATCAACGCTATCACCATCATCAACGCTACCACCATCATCAACGCTGTCACCATCATCAACGCTATCACCATCATCAACGCTATCACCATCATCAACGCTACCACCATCATCAACGCTGTCACCATCATCAACGCTATTACCATCATCAACGCTACCACCATCATCAACGCTGTCACCATCATCAACGCTATCACCATCATCAACGCTACCACCATCATCAACGCTGTCACCATCATCAACGCTGTCACCATCATCAACGCTGTCACCATCATCAACGCTATCACCATCATCAACGCTACCACCATCATCAACGCTATCACCATCATCAACGCTATCACCATCATCAACGCTATCACCATCATCAACGCTATCACCATCATCAACGCTATCACCATCATCAACGCTACCACCATCATCAACGCTCTCACCATCATCAACGTTATCACCATCATCAACGCTATCACCATCATCAACGCTGTCACCATCATCAACGCTATCACCATCATCAACGCTATCACCATCATCAACGCTACCACCATCATCAACGCTGTCACCATCATCAACGCTATTACCATCATCAACGCTACCACCATCATCAACGCTGTCACCATCATCAACGCTATCACCATCATCAACGCTATCACCATCATCAACGCTACCACCATCATCAACGCTGTCACCATCATCAACGCTATCACCATCATCAACGCTACCACCATCATCAACGCTACCACCATCATCAACGCTGTCACCATCATCAACGCTACCACCATCATCAACGCTGTCACCATCATCAACGCTATCACCATAATCACCATCAACGTTATCATCATCCCTCCTCTAATTCCTTGAATACAGTTTAATACCGAATTGCACCATAATATATTTTCAGCAGTTAGGCTATATAGCCGTCCATTGATCAATTAAGTATTTTAAACTGAACAAAATAAATAAATAATAAATGTTCACCCCCCCCTCCCCCACCGTCATTAGTGAAACACAACACATTGAGCTTAGCATATTCATGCATTTGTGTAATTGATTTTTTTAATTTGCTTCCTAGTAAGTGGATTATCGAGTATAATTGCGTTACTAAAATTTGAATTGTTGTATATATATATATATATATATATATATATATATATATATATATATATATATATATATATATATATATTGTATGTTTTCTAACAATTAATTAATTGTATTATAATATTAATTATCATATTAATTGTTATAACTAATTATTACTCTGCTTTTGAGGTCTTGAAGGAAGTCGGCCTCGGGTGCAAGGGGCTGTGACGATCTCTGTCAGGAACCCGTAGGTGCGGGACCAGGCCGTCCACCTCCTGGGGCTCGTGCGGCCCCCCAGGCTCTGCTTCAGGAGGCTGGGGTCGTTCTTGCCCTTGCTGGGGTGGTTCTTCTCCGGCCCCGACCATGGCGGTCTCCGGGTTTTGTCCCTGTGCCTTCTTATACCAAATTCGAGGTCAACTCCGGCGCTGGAGTCCCTTAGGGGCAGTTCGTTGTTGCCTTCAGCCTCGTTCTGACATTTCCTGCGACGGCGCTGGAACCAACCGTATTGGCGGTTGCCTTTACATTAGAGGCTTTCGGCGCCGTGGAGAGGGGGGGGGGGACCTGCTGCATGGGTAACAGCTTCTCCCCCTTATCTACCTACCCTGGCTTTGCGCCCTGGAAAGGCCACTCCAGACCGACAACTAGAGCACAACTCCATAGTCTCCTGAGACTGATGGATGCCTACTACTATTACTACTATATACTACTACTATACTTCTATATATATATATATATATATATATATATATATATATATATCCCTGACAAAATCAAATCCTTTTTTTATGCATTTCTATGCTCTCTGAAAAAGGATGGAGGTAGACGGATTGCCGTTAGTAATTCCTTTCACAGACTCGTTGCAAAGGCCGTTGTCAGAAGGATGAGAATGGAAGCAGCCAGCATGCTGCAATCACACCAGCTGGGGTTTGGGGTCCCCCTGAAGCAGGGAAGCAGCAGTCCATGCAGCACCAGCCTATATCATTTCTCTCACCGAAAACAAAGAAGTAGTGAAATTAGATTTAAAAACTGTTTTAACTCTATCGTAAAGGGAAATAGTTTTCAAGACAGTCGAAGAATGTTCTTCTCGTTGTTACAGCAGGTTACAGCAGACTCAACGCTCGTGTTTGTCTGCTGTGACAAAGCTTTGACGAGCACAAAGTCAGCTCAGCAGAGGGAATTCAACAGGGATACTCCAGCCCCGTTACACCCCCTTCCTTTTATGCATAGCGGTTCATGCAATCACAAGCAGACTGTCCAGCGAGTTCAAACTCTGGTTCCTAGATGGCGGCACTGTGGCTGGTGCACCAGACTCCCTGCTGGGAGACCTTGGGTGTCGTCCTTCACCCCTTCACGCGGGAAATAATTTCACCCAACAAGAAGTCATTAATGCAGTGAAATCAACTTTACCCGAAGCCTCAACCATTGAACC
>WNGS01113158.1:53425728-53437558 GCA_020271785.1 Procambarus virginalis
ACGTTCCTCGCCAAACGACCATCTAAGAGCAAAAAACTCATCAAAATATCAAAAAAGATTTTTTTGTTATATTACAAGTGGTTTAAACTACATTTACAAAACAAGGTTATTTGGTTTAAATATATTTCCACCAAAAATATATATAAACAAGTTACATAGGAGAATCACCCCCCCCCCCCATACTAGGAATGAACACACCGGAAAACAGCGTCGTGAGAAGACTGCACACAAATGCTCGGTTGAATCTTCACCTCAAGATTGAAAAAAAAAAACTTAAGAGGTTGCAGAAATGGAGGCTGAGGAAAAAGTTGCCCTTTAGCACGCTTGCTTCTCCCGCGGTCAGTGTGACCAAGTAAAGGCATTTTCCTACTTCAGCGATAAAGGTATTTTGTTGTGGATGACGGAGGCTGGAAGGAGGAAGAGGGAGTCCAGTATGGCGTAGTTGACCAGAACACACACACTAGAAGGTGAAGGGACGACGACGTTTCGGTCCGTCTGGACCATTCTCAAGTCTCACAATCGACTTGAGAATGGTCCAGGACGGACCGAAACGTCGTTCGTCCCTTCACCTTCTAGTTTGTCAAGGTGAAGGGGCAACGACGTTCGGTCCGTCCTGGACCATTCTCAAGTCTCACAATCGACTTGAGAATGGTCCAGGACGGACCGAAACGTCGTCGTCCCTTACCTCTAGTTTGTCAAGGTGAAGGGGCAACGACGTTTCGGTCCGTCTGGACCATTCTCAAGTCTCATAATCGACTTGAGAATGGTCCAGGACGGACCGAAACGTCGTCGTCCCTTCACCTTCTAGTTTGTCAAGGTGAAGGGACACGACGTTTCGGTCCGTCCTAGACCATTCTCAAGTCTCACAATCGACTTGAGAATGGTCCAGGACGGACCGAAACGTCGTCGTCTCTTCACCTTCTAGTGTGTGGTCTGGTCAACTTACTTTAGCCACGTTATTGTGACTCATCGCCTGCAGTATGGCGTAGTATGTTACGTCAACGACTCACAATCAGGGCTCGTGGGTCCCATCAATGTGGCAGAATGGAAGCATTTGGTAAATAGGTACCTGGAAGTTAGACACCAGGGGCCAGATTCACGAAGCAGTTGCGCAAGAACTTACGACCTATACATCCTTTCTCAATCTTGGCGGCTTTGTTTACAATTATTAAACAGTAATGAGCTCCGAAGCACCAGGAGGCTGTTTATAACAATAACATCAGTTGATTGGAAGTTTTCATGCTTGTATAAATGTTTGTTTAATAAATGTAACCAAAGCCGTCAAAGATTGAGGAAAGGTGTACACGTTCGTAAGTACTTGCGTAACTGCTTCGTGAATCTGGCCCCTGATGTGGATTGCATCCTGGGAAGGGCCAGTAATTGGCCTATTAGTTAGATAATCACACACACACACACACACACACACACACACACACACACCACACACAAACACACACACACACACACACACACACACACACACACACACACAGGGGCCTCGCGGCTGAGTGGACAACCCTCGGGGATCGTAGTCCTAAGGGCCCGGGTTCGATTCTCGGCCGAGGCACAAAAAATGGGCTGAGTTTCCTTTACCCCTGATGCTCCTATTCACCTAGCAGTAAATAGGTACCTAGGAGTTAGACAGCTGCTACGGGCTGCTTCCTAGGGATGTGTGCGTGTGTATCAGAGAGAAATATATGTAGAAAAATAGACTGGTTTAAAAACCAGATAGAGGAAAATAGACTGGTTAGAAAGGCGGGGTCCAAGAGCTCATTCAGAACACGATAAGTTGTGGCCGCAATGGTTCAACCATCTAATAAATGGCTACCTTTACCTTGCGATGATTTCGGGGCTCAACGTCCCCGCGGCCCGGTCCTCGACCAGGCCTCCTCTTTGCTGAACTGGTCAACCAGGCTGTTGGACGCGGCTGCTCGCAGCCTGACGTATGAATCGCAACCTGGTTGATCAGCTATCAACACAAATAACACATCAGCAACACAATTTTTTTACACTAAATTTCGACCATGCCCCAGACTGCTACAGAAATTATACAGAAACAGTACAGTTTATACTTTCAAGAATAAACTACCATAAACTAATAAGTATCAAAATAAAACAATAACATGTTAACATTTTAGACCCAAGAGTGATGATTTGTAGACCCGAGCAGAATGGCGGCCGCCCCACGATACAACCCCCCCCCCAACCCCACCACCAAGGGTACAGGGATGCGATCCAAGTTCAAGTATGTTGTTATAGATTCAGCTACTCGGAACAAGTTCCAAGTAGCACGGGCTATGGTGAGCCCGTAACTTACCTGGCACAGGAGCTGGGCAAGAAGCACGGGCTATGGTTAGCCTCGTGGACAGGAGATGTCTCCCGTGAGTTCAAGTATGTTTATTGGATAAGCAAGAAATACAGCTCAAAGGGATAGAGTAGCTTAGGCTATTTCTACCCCCGATCAGTGTGTCCGTTTCGGGGGGCCAACGTGGAATTCGGGATAGGAACTGGTAGGGGACCCACAAATGCCCCGGAATAGGGATGCCCACCGTATCAGGGAGAGTAGTAGGTATCCATTAGTCTCAGGAGACTATGGTGTTACCCGGATAAGGTCCTCCAGAGTATCCGGTAAAGGGACCCCACAGTAACTGGGTTAAGGGCTCTAATAGTATCCAAATAATGGACCCCCTACAGAAACCGGAATATGTAGAGTGGCATCGAGAGGTCTTTCCTTGCCACAAGAGAATAACTTGGTCCAAAAGGCTGGTTGCTTGGAGAGGCCCTCAGGCCCACACGTCCACAACCTGCTTAGCCTGGCACCCCCCTGCAGCACTTGTCTAAGTGTTCCTTGAACACGTCCACTTTTGTTCCAGGAAACGTATCTTATGTTTGTTGGGAGGAGAATGACTAGCGGTAGACCTCTGATGTTCATAGTGTCTCTGACTGTGCCTATCGCACCTCTGTTCTTCAATGGGTCTATTCTGCATTTCGTATGACATCATTCGTCCAGAACTGTATATTGTTATTTTGCTGCGAAAATTTGGGACCTGGCCTTCCAGTAGCTTTCATTTTCATATTATGTGATACCTCTTCGGTCTACTTTCTAGAGAGTATTGGAGAGAGATCGAGACGGTTCCAATAATTTAGGTGCTTCATCGTGTCTATATTTGCCGTGTGTACGGACGCCAACAGTACCGGATTGTTGTTGTTGTTTTAGATTTAGCTACTCAGAACGAAGTGTCCACGTAGCACGGGCTATGGTGAGCCCGTAACGTACCCGGGTTAAGGACGTCCATTCACTACATTCCCAGTCACGTCGTTAACATGAGTCCCATATCTCTCTGGACCACCAAACTCTAAACGGTAATCTGCTGCCTTCTTCGCTTCATCTAAGTGGCGAGTTGAAAAAAATAATAAGATGTTTCATACCAGCAGACTGAGAGGCATTAGGAAACTTACAGAATTACTTTCGTCATTAAAACTTTTGAGTGGTAAATGGGAGAGGTCAGTAAAGTTAGACAGCAAGTTGGTCATGTTGACGGAGCCAAACCTATAGGGATCAGCTCTATATACCACACACCAACCTCTGAATCAACTCTTTATTATCACTCTCTCTCTCTCTCTCTCATGGTTCCAGACTTCGATTGTAATCAGATAAAGCTCTATGCCAACGCTAAACTTTCAACTATGCCAACGCTAACTTAATGTTAAGTTAATGTTGACAATTCTCCACTAATGCTTCAGACTGACCTTCGTAATGGCTTAGCGCTCTCTCCTGATAGGTCCCTTCCTTCAGATTGACCTGACAAACAGTTGTGATTTATATATAAGCAAACAGGAGGATCTAACGGCATCTTCAGCAGTCCCCGTGGCGTAGTGGTAAGACACTCGCCAATTAGCCTGGAGCCGTGAATAGCCTCCACTGACGGGCTATTCATGCCCGTGTCACCTCTAGGGTGGCTTAATCTTTATCTATCAAATCTCGCACAGTTACTACTTGATCAGAGTCCAAAGCGGACGGAACCCCTTTCACGTTATATGTGTAGGTTAGGTGTTCTCAGCCCCGCAGCTGTCATGAAATTCAAAATCAACGGTAGGCCTAAACTGGATTGAGATGGCTGAACAGCCCACTCTGAAAGGTCCTCGAACAGGCCACAGGAAAAGAGGGCGATGGATATTACATTTCCTGTCAAATAGAATGCAAAGTGTAACAGTCAATTCATAAATTCGTCAGAGCACAGTCAGGCCCAATTTCCCGGTACTTGCACCGTTGCTTTTACTCACTGGTACTGGGGCACCTGACAGCTGAATGGACAGCGCTTCGGATTCGTAGTCCTGAGGTTCCGGGTTCGATCCCCGGTAGAGGCGGAGAGAAATGGGCAAAATGTTCTTTCACCCTGATGCACCTGTTATCTAGCAGTCAATAGGTACCTGGGAGTTAGACAGCTGCTACGGGCTGCTCTTGGGGGTGTGTAACAAAAAGGAGGCCTGGTCGAGAACCGGGCCGCGGGGACGCTAAGCCCCGAAATTACCTTTGTAGAAGACACTAAACAAAATTAACAGCCAATATAATAAAACCTCTGAAAATAAAACGATATTTATAACAAACCAGCAGAAAATAACATGATTTTAACAGTGATACATTTCAGAAACTTGGGTATAGTAAAAATAAGAACTTAAACGAAAGACAAGATCCAAGACACAATCAGATCTCCTCATATGAAGACGACTTGTGAGGGGGAATAATGATGTCAGACGACCTGACTTAATGAACAGGCCAAATCAAACACATCGTCAAGCAGAACAATGAACAAGCAATTTTCCTGTAATAGACGTTAAGGTAAGTTAACGATAGTTCGACGCAATTGAACTACCTCACTTCTTAAAAAAAAAAAAAAAAAAAAAAACAACCCATGTTAGCAAACCCTCCACGAAACAAGGGCTCACTAATATACAAGACAAGGGCTCACTAATATACAAGATAAGGGCTCACTAAACTCTTGTGTACATTTACAAGAAACTGGCGAAAACTTCGTCTGGTCCTTGAACCGTATTTGGCTTTAATGTTCTATTCGTTAAATAACTTCACCCCGGGTAACGACTAGTTAACTTGACCGCTGCACCGCCTACATAAGATTTGTTCACCTGCAGGCATAATGTTCTTCTCTAGTAAATACGGAGACAAAGTAATTTTTTTTAAAAAGGCTCATTTCTTCGTCATTTTTGTTTCCTGACAAGTTTCGCTTTTAATGTCACAATCCGTTCCCCCTCGTCTTTGATTGATATATCTGAAAAAGATACTTTAGGATTTGTCTTTGCTTGCCTTACTTACGAACTTCATAGTTTCTTTTTGCTTTCCTTATTTTATTTGTTTAAATTCCTAACTAGTTTGACCCTGTAGCTTTAGATCGACTTCTTAAACCTTTGTCAAACTTTCTTTTTAATTATAAATTTCATAAGTCCGGATAATCTAATATCTGTAGATAAAATTGTTTATGTAATAATCTAAGATGAGGTCTAATAAAGACCTTTTGTGCCGTCTGTAATGCTTTTGCGCTACCGCTCACAGGATGAGTATGGGGGTGCGCATTAAACTAGCCGCCTCCAGCGGCAACCAAAAAAAAATCAATCTGAATCTCACCCATCAACATAACTAATTAGTATGCCAAGGCATATCATTCATTCACTCCCTCACCCAAATCTCTTCCCAAACTGCCTTTGGATGTGTTGTAATACTGTATAGTGAGGTCTGGGCGCCGCATGGTCCGAAGCCGACCTGCCTCTCGTACTCGACAGCGCCATAGGCTAGCGGCGGCGGCGGCGGTGATGTGTTCACTGGTGGAGATGGCCTCTGGTGAGTCATATCGCAAAATCCGTATCGTAGTTTATTGGCAATATGCGGATGGTTGGAGCAGCCGTTTTCATTGTAAATATTACTTGATATGAACACGGGAGATATTTAGGGCTGTGGTGGTGGTGATGGTGGTGGTGGTGGTGTTGTTGGGGTGGTGGTGATGGTACTGGCTGTGGTGGTGGTGGTACTAGCTATGGTTGTGGTGGAGGTGGTACTGGCCATGGTTGTCATGGTGTGTTGACGGTGCTGGCGATGGTAGTGCCAGGGGGAGGGGGAGGATGGTATTAGCTGTACCACTGATGGTGGTTCATATGGTTACTGTAGTGATACAAAACACAGTGATGGTAATTGCTTTGGTTCACGTGATGTATTTGTGCTAGTGGAGGAGAGAGGAGTTGTGCTTGTCCCCTAACTCCCCCTTGCCACTTCAGGGGGTGGGGGTAGGAAGGTTTTTATGTAGCTTCAGATCACCATTCCCCCAGCCACTGGGAATGGCAAGAAGGCACCCCTAAGCATACCTACTTCTTATCAACACGAACTAAAATATCTAAAACAAATGGTGGATGGGACATCTCAACCACAAGAGTTAAGATGATGATAATAACATGTACAAATGGACAATTATTTTGTATTTCGTTTCTTATACGGGACACAGCACACAAAGGGAGAGGTGCACAGTATATCATTACAAATAGATGCAGAACCAACAGTGCGCTGTGCCTTGCTCAAGATGGAAGCGGATGGACGAGAAACTGAGGAGAGTGCGGCAGGTCCCTTGCCAATAGGTCTCTGTAATGGTTATTTGGGATAGGTCCTCAAAGGGAAGGTGAACTGCCGTTTTACCACTGATGAGGATGAGGTCAACAGTGAGGAAGCTTTCCCACGCACAAAACAGCCCACGAGACGGAGGGTAAGAGTTCTGACAAGACATCATTCAGTAGAAACATCGATGTAGGGACATCGTGGCTCCAAACAACAATGGGAGAAGATGCAGCTTACTATATGCTGCAACAGGGGGAGAAGACCGCCCTTTACATGCCAACGTGGGGGGGACTGTCGGCCTCCGATCTTGAAATCAACTTAACCCAAATGAATGCAGGGCTCTAGGACGGGAGAGGGAAGTGGCGTTAGTTGGTTAAGGTCTCGGATATATTTGTGTTCTGGCAGTGGAAGTTCTAGGTGGTGCGCTAGTTGGGTGGCAGTGGATGGTGTGTTGGGTGGGTGGCACTGGGGTGATGAGGAGAGGTGGTTATGACAGGTAGATCGGCGAGTTGGTAGGCTGGTAGTGTGGCTGGCTGACTGGTTGGGAATGCTGATGTGAAGGTTGGTAGTCAAGATGCAGCATGCACGCGGATGTTGCCCGTGCTTCAGATAAATGATATCCTCCCCTCTCGCTGGCTGTCCTTCCCAGCTACATCCCGGTGCTTCCACTCACACTGCAGCAATGTCCAACAAATGGTTATTTCAGTTTACCCCCGAGCAAATGTGACGTAATGAAGATGGGTGTAGGGAGAAGGAGGCCAGGTACAAGGTATCATTTGGGAGATGAATCCTTCAAGAATCAGGGAGAGAGAAAGATCTGAGGCTGGATATCACGCCAGACCTGTCTCCTAAAGCCCACATCAGGAGGATATCATCAGCGGTATATGCTACTTTGGCCAACATACGAACTGCCTTTGGAAACTGGTGTAAGGAATCATTTAGAACCTTGTTATGCTACATATGTCAGACAAATTCTGGAGTATGCAGCTCTAGCATGGAGTCCTTAACTAGTTCAGGCACAAGACTAAATTGGAGAAGGTTCAAAAAGTACGCCACCAATCTAGTACACGAATTGAGGGGTATGAGCTACGAGAAGAGACTACGGGAACTAAATCTCACGCCTGGAAGAAAGAAGAGTTATTGGAGACATGATCACCCACATACAAGATTTCTCAGAAGAATTGATAGCGTAGATAAAGACATTATTTAACAAAAGGGGCTCACGCACAAGGGGACACCACAGGTGGAAGCTCAGTACCCAAATGAATCAAAGGCATTAGAAATAACTCTTTTAGTATCAGAGTAGTTTACAAATGTAATGCACTAGGCAGTGATGTGGTGGAGGCTGACTCCCATACGCAGTTTCAAATGTAAATATGATAGAGCCCAATAGGCTCAGGAATCTGTACACCAGTTGATTGACAGTTGAGAGGACGGGACCAAAGAGCCAAAACTCAACCCCCGCAACACAATTAGATGAGTACTTCTTAATGATTTCTCATTACAAACATTTATACACTTATTGCACTGGTATTTTTTGCTTAGTATTAATATATCCAGCTTACCCTTTGACTAACCACCAGCACAAATGACCTCGTTCCGGCATTAAAGAAATAGTAAATCTATCCTCCACCATCCCTACTCCAGTCAGTCATATCACAACCCTCCCGTCCACCACCATATTAGTCATCTGTACCTGTAAAATATAATATCTATCTGTCTGCCAGACACTAGAGGTATGTGAATACATAGGCCAGTCGGTATTGGCCCAAGTGCCATAACTTTAAGAAATATCGGAGGCATCTATGTTGGGGTGTGGAGACCCCTGCAATTTTCACGGTCTGAATAAAATCCGGAATTTAGTTTCCGTAGAGTTTTAATTCTTATTTAAAAGCCAGTGCAGGCTACTAAAACACATGGCCCTGTATGACTAACCATCCTGCGAGATGGGGACTTGTATTACCACTGCTACTTAATTTCAATCTTGTGTTGATGATATCCTCAAAAGGCTTCTGGATGTCTGCCAGTGCAGACTGCCCATCACTGCTCTGTATGACTAACCATCCTGTGTGATGGGGATTTTTATAGCATCACGTAGTTAACTTTTTTGACACACTGTACTCCACTTCATATAGTCTAGGTGAGCTGCACTAATGCAGATGTACCTCATGTATTAATAAAAAAAATTGAATAGGAATTTGATCTGAACAAATCTAAGCTTTTAATACTAGTACTTTCAGGTCGTTGGGAAACCTACATCTATGGCAGCACAAAACGTTCACCAGACTGTGCGACCACATTGGTTGCCAGGAATCAGGTGGGTTACCGTTACCTGTGGACAGGTGGCTACAGGTGACGGATATCCCCAATCCTGAGCACGTCCAGGGTGCAAACTCTGTGAGCAGGAACTGCGGCATGATCTCCCACACTACATCACCGAATGTTCCGGTTATTAGACCCATTCAGACCCGTTGGCATGCGTACCTGAAGCTTTGCAATTTTCTTTATTAACTCTCGTGTTCTTGAGGATATCTTCGTAATACAACCAAGAGTTTGCCAGTGCAGACTCCTGATCACATGGCCCTGTATGAATAACCATCCTGTGTGATGGGGACTTTAAGCATAACTTAGCCAGTTCTTGGTACACACATCTATACTTTCCTACATGTGACTACATTTGCAGGTGCCTATAGGGCAGCTGCACAAATGCATATGTATCTAAATGTGTCAATAAACAAAATTCATCCACCGCGCATTTTCATGGTTTATTCGGAAAACGATGAATGGGATTCATTTGGGTTACGGGTTTATATATTACGTTTTCTAGTGACAGAGAGAGAGAGAGTGGGAGAAGAAAAAGTGGGAGAGAGGAAGGGAAAGGGTGAGGGGGGGGGGGAGTCTTAGGGAAGAGAAAAGGAAAGAGGGGACAAAGGTGGAGAGGGGGGAGAGAGGAAAGGAAGCGGAGTGGGAAGCGGAAAGAGGGATGAGAGGAGGAAAGAGGTGAGAGGGGGAGCCGAGGAGAGAAAGGGGAGGGAAGAGGAAGATTAGGGAGAGAAGGAAGTAGGGAAGATATGAGGAGAGCGATAAGTAGGAGATTGCGAGGAGAGAGGGTAGAGAGAGGAGGGGGGGGCGCAGAAAGGTGGGATGGAGGACCAGAGATACGAGAGGAGGTAGAGAGGGCACGAAAGAGTGGAGGGGAGCAGGGGGGAAGTGAGAAAGGGGAGGGAATTGGAAAGAGATCCAGTAACCCCGGGTACCACAAGCTTGTAGTAAATTAACATTCAATAAACATCGGAGAATCGTGCAAATTGCAAATGTTGTGCCAATCTTTTAAAAAGAGGAATTGTGATGTTGTGAACTGTCACCGTGTATTGTCAGGAAATTGCTTGACGCAATAATCGCAAAGCCACTTGTTTGCATCTCGAAAAATAGATGGATAAATAACTCACACAACTAGTCTTATAAAACGGTTCGGATCATGCTTCACAAATTTGCTCTCATTCTTGTCTAGCATATTTAAGGCAGTTGATAGTGGAAAAGATGGTGACGTTCGTGTGTGCCTTCACTGTAGCCAAGCTTTTGATAGTGACACATGAAAGATCGGTTAGAAAGGCAGAAACTCCTGGTAATGGAGGGTGGTGGGTGTTATCTCAAAGTTGGATAAGGGCATAGTCATTTCAATAGAACAAAGAATTAGCGTACATGTTGAATTAAATCCAGGTAGGGAAACTGTTGTAACTAGAGGTGCCTTTGGGGGAGGCACTCCCCCAGGTTGTCCTGGGACCTCAGTTGTTTACCTTATATATATAATTTTATTTAGACAGGATTGAACAACAATATTTTTCAGGACAATTATGATGTATGATTGGAAATAATTCAGAAGATGACTCAACATCGCTTCAAAAACATCTAACAGGCTTTTTGAAATGGTGAAAGAGAGACAGATGCAGTTTAATGCTGAAAAAAAAATGTTGGGTTCTTAGGCTGGGTAATACGATAATAAATATCAATTGCAAAATCGGATTGCAAAAACACTCGGGAGTCAGGATTAACAAAGATCTAAAATAGCCCCCCAAAATATATGCGTGAATGTTGGTAATAAGAAAATTTCAGGAAATTTTCAGGAAACTGAGATTTTTGTCTAGGGGCATTTTCAATAAAACAACTAATGTTATTCTCAGCCTTATCTTGCTCTTATTAAGTCCTAGTTAGATTGTGCAGTTCCCTTATGGTTGTCATACTATACAATGGACATAGATTAACTTCAGCGCGTACAGAGGTGGATGACAAAGTTAATCCCAGGAATTAGAAAACCTCCTTTATGAAAAGAGATTAAAAGAACTCAATTAGCATTCCTTAGAAAGGCGAATAGTAAAGGGTGGTGGAAGTATAGAGATGAATGAAAGGGTATAACAAGGGGGAAATTAATAAGGTTATTAAATATGTATCACACAAAACAAAGTGAATGTATTTGAATAACTTTACATTCCTGAAGGACCTGGGTAAATACTGTTTTGAAAATAGGGTTGCTGATCTCTGGAACAAATTACCGGGTAACATAATAGGACAAGGGACCGTTGGATTGTTTCAAGCGTAGGTTAGACATTTATGTGAATGAATTTATGTGTATATAAATAGGAGCTGCCTGGTATTGGTCAATAGGCCATCTGCGGTATATTTTATTCTCATGTTACTTGAGATGTGCTCTGTTGAAAGCCCTAACCAGGACATATTCCATCTACAAAATATGGTCCAAGCCAAGGGGCAGAGCACCTTATTAGTCCCAGGATCACCAGTGCACAGGCATGCATAAGGGTCAATATAGTCTTGTTTAGGTGAATCGCAGCCAGATAGCTGGCAGCCAACTATCTAAGCAGAGTCGTCATCTGGAGCACCACTTCTTCCGAATGGTTCCTCACAAGAGGGTGGATGACCTGGCCGGAGCCCACGAGTCGGTAAGGCGGAGGCCGGATTGTTTGTTGTTGTTAAAGATTCGCTACCTGGAACAAAGTTCAAAGTAGCACGGGCTATGGTGAGCCCGTAACTTGATTGGGAGGCCGGATGGGACCCCTATGATGCATACATGACAACCCTTCCGCTCCGGGGCCTTGCTAAGAGCTTCCACTTTGAATAGTTTTTTCCATGTATGCTACTGTCTAAGTCACCAATGGTGCCGCTTAGGCAGCTTGTTGTTTTGCCCTCAGCTTTAGTTAT
>WNGS01113158.1:53457628-53471691 GCA_020271785.1 Procambarus virginalis
TTAAGGTTAGATTAGGTTTCATTATATTTGGTTGCGTTAATACGGTGTATTATTGACGATATGTGAAATATGGAATTCGAAAACTATTTCAGTGTGCCCGGGAATTCCGTTTACAGAAAACTAGATTATTCAAAGAAAACATTTTTTGCGCACATTTTATATTTTGTAAACCAACGATTTATAATACAATAACACTATAACTTGAGAATAATCTCTGTTTCAGGACAAAGGTTCACTTGGCAATTTACACGTAAACTATTACCAGGAGCCTTAATATACTTTCAGACCATCACAAATATCTAAAGAATTAACCAGGTGATTTGAGGGGGGGGGGCTATTGGACTTGGCTCCTGTTGGCCATTTAATTAATGTTGCTATTGAAATAAATGTCAACTATTAATTTATGAATGGTTGCCTTTAGCTACTGGAGCTTCCATCTTGAATTACCCTCAAGGCATTCGGGGCAAGACAGTGCAGGACACTCTCTGGAGACACCTCTAAGAGAACTAATCCACAAGGGCCGTGTCGAGGATTCGAACCTACGTCCGAGAGCATCCCAGACGCCTCTTAAGAGATTATAAGACCTTGCTGGCCAGTTTCTGATTTCAATGCTTGCAGTTATCACAGGTTATCGTCCCTTGGCGATAACGGATGCAAAGAGGCAGTTGCATATTTTTGTCTGTAATAAATGAATGGATGGTGGCAGCATCTTTTATCTTAAACTCTCGCTCCTTTTGCTCGGTGTCTCTCTCTTCCTCTCTTCTTCTACCTTCCGTCTTCCTCATCCTGATTCCTCCCTTCCTTTCCCCTCCTCTGTGCTCTTTCCTTCTTTACTCTTCCTGCATCCTCTAATCTCTTCCTTGGGTGATGGTGGACCCCCATGCCCATCCCGTGGCGGGGATGGAAAGGGTCACAGATGTACACCTCTTTAAGATATCCTGCACAGCTCTTTAAGATATCCTGCCCCCTCTTTAAGATGCTTCCTGCACCCAATATCCTGCCAAGATATCCTCCACCCCCTAAGATATCCTGCCGTAAGAATTCCTGCCACCTCTTTAAGACATCCTGCTAAACATATCCTTCAGGCGCCAGGAAAAGATAAACAGCCGATCAGCGAAGATAGATTTCCGGTCAGCGAACATGCTATATGTACCAAGCTGGGGGGGCGCGGGGTCCTCTTGGCACGGGTCCGGTCTTGGTCAGTTTGGGGGGGTGGGGGTGGTAAAGGGTACGCCCCTCCTCCTTTAACCCCTAAAGGGTGGGGTTAGGGGGGGCTGGGGAGAGAGTGCTGTATCAGTTACCACGCCTCACCTCCTGTGCTATAAAATTTCCCGTGAAAATGATGGAAAGTTTAATAAAGATAGTGGTGGGTGATGGTGGTTGGGTTAGGGGGGGTGGTGGTGGTTGGACTAGGGGGGGGGGGGGGTGGGGGTGGTGGGGTGGGGTGGGGGTGGTGGTGGTTTTCGACCAATTTACAAGAAAAGATCGGATTAATTTGCGTCTTTAACGTGTATTTATATTCAAGTTATAAACAAAACAATGACTACAGATAATTTAGAAGTATTTTGTTTTCCTAGATTTACAATTATACTCTAAATTACCTATTCACGATTCAGCTACAAATGGAGTCAGTCATCATGTTCCTGCTACTATAGTGTGCCAGTCTTGTATATTCCGGTAGAAGTGGTCCCCTTACTCTGAGTACGCTTCCATTGTCGCCTTTGATTTATCAAACTATACACCAAGGACATCCTGCAGCCTATTGTCATAGTTCTTCGCCAGACTCTCAACACCTCCTCATGGTTTTCGGCCTTGTGATTGCCCAGGAACCCCCCTAGACCACTGCGTCAAAGCTGTTCGAAGCTTCCTTCTCCTCTTTAGTGGACCTCTTGGGGCAGTTCCTTGCACTCCGCGGTTTTCTTTGATGCAACAAATACAAAGACTAACACGTCTTGAAGGTACTTGAAGGCTGCCAGCTCCTTTAATGGAGCTGCAACTATTGCATAAGACCCAATTTGATGTGCAGTGATGTCATCAGCACCTTCAAAGTCCATCAGTGGGTCGCACGTGATGATGTTCCTCCCCACAGTAAACCCAGTCCACTGCGGCCAGTGCCACCTGTGGGAGTGCACATTTATATCCCTGCTGTCCTGAAGTCAACTGCTAACAGGGAGACTTGGTAAAACTGCCTTGGAGACCCATCAGAAATGACACCATTTTGAAGTTTCCGAGGACCTCCTAGCGAAGGCTTGATGCTGTTGCAATTCTCTTTGAGGTGCAGCGAGTGAAGCAGGGGGCAGAGGCGGATATTTTTGTCTCCATTATAGAGCAGCGCAGCTCAGGGGCTCCTAAATGCTTTGTCAATGAAGAAGCTGTTCCCTCCATTTCACCTCAGGTCAGGTGCTTTTAACCTAACCTGTTCACTATTGACTCTTTAACCAGAAAGAAATATTGCACGTAGTTCAAGTTAGAGCCCCGCTCCTGTGCCAGGTAAGTTCACTACGGGCTCACCATAGCTCGTGCTACTTGGAACTTGTTCCGAGAACTCTGATAATGGTAGCTATGTACCCCGCCAAATTTATGGGATCATGGCAGTGCCACCGGTGACGGCGTACATCATGGAAATGGCGACATTAATGGCGATGGGAGACGATGATCTGGGTGTGGGTGGGTGTAGGGTGACAGGGGTTAGGTTAGGTTAGGGGGCGGGTGGTGGTGGAGCTGACCAAGCAGGTATGAGCGAGATAGGGCGGTCTAATGCAGGGTCAATACAACCCCCTCCACCCCTCCTCCTCCTCCTACCCTAATCACTGTCCAGACAAGCCAGGATACAACCCCCCCTCCCCCCCCCTCCCAAACACCACAAAGGACCTAGTCGACCCGAAAAACTGACAACCTTCCCCGTCTCGTTACTAACAAGCTCACCTCACGCACACAGGCACACTCACGTATGTGTCTGTGCACGCACACGCACGCACAGAGGGGGGGGGGGCCTGATAGCTGANTTTCATCACGTAATAACTATGGTTACATGAGTCGCCAAATGTACACCCCCCCCCCCCTCCCCTACGGCCCCCACCCGTGTTCCGCAGTATTGCCATGTATGCCCTGCTGCTGCTGACCACATGAGGAGGAGGAGGAGGAGGCCGCTCGTTTGTCCCCCTGGCTCTTGCACCGACAACGCCACTCTTATCTGACGTTCCAGCGGGGCAAATAATAGCTATAAAGTCTCACACACACACACACACACACACACACACACACACACACACACACACACACACACACACACACACACACACACACACACACCGGCGCATGCGTGTCGGCGGTGCGCGGTAGTTGGCGGGTTGTTGGCAATGTTTGGCCAGCGATTCGCTTCGCCCGTCCCGCCAACTCTGTGTAAATAACCGACCTCCCTGACTCCGTTTGCCGCGCCATTTCTTTCACTTGGGATTTAAAGCTTCTTAATTACTGTTGACACTCCAAGTGGATATCTGGTCATTAATACGTCGCTCAGATATATATCCAACTGGTATTTATATATTACAGGTTTATTGAACGCATCTGCGGGATTTATGGAAGGAGAAGACCAGAAGCAAGTCGAGGTGAAGGGGTCGGGACGCGGCGGCTGGGAGGATCAGCTGTGAGGAGGGCGCCACCTCGCGCCAGATCCAGGAACCAGTTCTTGTGATAACATATTCCCGCCCGAGCAACGCCTGCGAACTGACCTCTTTGTTTTAAGCTCACCTTGAAGCATACCGTAGATCCGATACGGATAAATAACCCCGGGTAATTTTTCAAGGGACGGATGTGGGTGGGTGGGGGGGGAGGGTGGATTTGGAGGAGGAGGAGGAGGAGGAGGGACAAGAGTGGCGGGAAGATAGGAGTAAATCATGTGGAGGCGTCCTGCTGAGTTGCCTGATAACCCACCGGCCGCTGGCTGCCCCGGCCCACCACCGGCCCACCCCCGGCCCACCCCCGGCCCACCACCGGCTCACTGATGGCTGCCTCGATGGTGGCCCTCTTGTTTATTGTTCTGCCGGGGACTATGCAAATTGAATTAATATCATCTGTTGTCTCACTCGGAGTAAATCGGTTTATGATTGAGTTTCAAGCAGACGAGGGGTTAGGGGTGGTGTTTGGCTCAGGCGACCGCTGCCCAAGGGATAATTTAGTCTTTAACAAGCCTGAGACCCGCGCGCGCGGGCCCTTACGCCCTATAATTTGACTTAACACCCATTGCTCACTATCACCCATTCTATTGTTTTGAGTTTTTAAACTTTTCGTCGCGTTTCTAGAGGGATTGTGTCATTCAAGTTTGTAATTTTGTTTTATGTATTCCTGTAAATGAGTTTTTTTTATGTTGGAGAGGTGTAGCGTCACCAGGGCCACAGGTGTAGCGTCACCAGGGCCACAGGTGTAGCGTCACCAGGGCCACAAAGGTGTAGCGTCACCAGGGCCACAAAGGTGTAGCGTCACCAGGGCCACAGGTGTAGCGTCACCAGGGCCACAAAGGTGTAGCGTCACCAGGGCCACAGGTGTAGCGTCACCAGGGCCACAGGTGTAGCACCACCAGGGCCACAGGTATAGCGTCACCAGGGCCACAGGTATAGCGTCACCAGGGCCACAGGTGTAGCACCACCAGGGCCACAGGTATAGCGTCACCAGGACCACAGGTGTATAGCGTCACCAGGGCCACAGGTGTAGCGTCACCAGGGCCACAGGTGTAGCACCACCAGGGCCACAGGTGTAGCGTCACCAGGGCCACAGGTGTAGCGTCACCAGGGCCACAGGTGTAGCGTCACCAGGGCCACAGGTGTAGCACCACCAGGGCCACAGGTGTAGCGTCACCAGGGCCACAGGTGTAGCGTCACCAGGGCCACAGGTGTAGCGTCAAAAGGGCCACAGGTATAGTGTCACCAGGGCCACAGGTGCAGCTTCACCAGGGCCACAGGTGCAGCTTCACCAGGGCCACAGGTGTAGCGTCACCAGGGCCACAGGTGTAGCACCACCAGGGCCACAGGTGTAGCGTCACCAGGGCCACAGGTGTAGCGTCACCAGGGCCACAGGTGTAGCGTCACCAGGGCCACAGGTGTAGCGTCACCAGGGCCACAGGTGTAGCGTCACCAGGGCCACAGGTGTAGCGTCACCAGGGCCACAGGTGTAGCACCACCAGGGCCACAGGTGTAGCGTCACCAGGGCCACAGGTGCTGGTGGTGCCTCTTGTAGTTTTTGATGCCTCGTCTGGTGGTGCCTATTGTCCTTTCTGGTGATGCCTCCTCCCCCGCCCATTAATAATGGGTTCTTCCTTGGCGCTGTTAATCAACGTTAAGCTCCGCCATTTGCATCGAACGAGTACATAATCTGCAATGTCGGGTTCACAGGCCATCGCGCAACAGGCCGCCGTAACCTGCCAAGATGACGCCGCTGATTGGTCTGTTTTCCCGCCGCGCGAATTCAAACTTCCCGCCCAATTCATCATGTTTGTGGGGATTACATCTTTGATCTTTCGAGAGATTGGCCTGACTTGCACAATGGCCTTTTGTATACAAAAAAAAAATATATCTCCTGGAGTTTGCGGAGGAAATTGCGCCCCCGGTATATAATGGTAAATTGTATAAAATTTGATGTATATTAACGAGTTGAAAATAGCTGGAAGGTGTCAATGGTCGGTTAAGGAGCGGGTTGGGGAAATGGAATGGATGGATCGACGTTATCACTAAATGTGTGCATATAATTACCAGGTGTGTAAAAGGTTCTCGAGTTCTTTTGTTGAGAGAGAGAGAGAGAGAGAGAGAGAGAGAGAGAGAGAGAGAGAGAGAGAGAGAGTGAGAATGTCTGCTCGTCTTTGAAGGGATCTCGCGACCGGTCGGAGCCGGTCGGCCGAGCGGACAGCACGCTGGACTTGTGATCCTGTGGTCCTGGGTTCGATCCCAGGCGCCGGCGAGAAACAATGGGCAGAGTTTCTTTCACCCTATGCCCCTGTTACCTAGCAGTAAAATAGGTACCTGGGTGTTAGTCAGCTGTCACAGGCTGCTTCCTGGGGGTGGAGGCCTGGTCGAGGACCGGGCCACTGAGACACTAAAGCCCCGAAATCATCTCAAGATAACCTCAAGATGACCCCCATCACCATTCCCATCCCCCCCTCTCCCCCTCCCTTCCTCCCCCTCACTGCTAATCTGGAAAAATGTGTTTTTAATTATCACATTATCAGAGGTTGTGAAGGGCACTCGCTTGCCTGTCGTGACTTGTGGAGAGGGAAAGTGAACGGAATTAATTCACTTTCTCTCTCGCTGAAATCATTTGACCGCACTACCTACCACCTACCACAACCACCACCACAACCACAACTACCACCACAACCACCACCACAACCACCACCACCACCTCAACCACCACCACCACCACCACCTCAACCACCACCACAACCACCACAATTACTACAACCACCACCACCACAACCAATCAGCCTGCCCCCAACCCTGGACCTCTGAACACCGGCCTCCCATTAACGAACATACCGAAATCTATTTAACTGAACAATGGATAATAATCGTCATTGTTTGTGTTAGTGATCCCCAGATGGTGGTGGGGGTGGGGGGGGGGGTTGTTACCAGGTGTTACACCATTGATCACCAGGTGTTACTGTGTACTCACTACACAAACCTCTCACAAGACAAGTTTATTCCCCAGGAAATAAGATCCCCCCCCCCAGAAACCCCACAGTCCCCCCCTCCCTCGCAGACACCCCCCCCCATATATCGCCCCCCCTCCCCTCCCCTTGTGTGACTCCCGGTGCCTCGAACCACCACCAGATAATATGCCATAACCCCCACCGATAACTTTAACCCATTCGTTGCAGTTGAAAGCACCACTCTCACCCCCATTAACCACTTGTAAGGGGGGGGAAGGGGAAGGTGTTTTTTTTTTGCCTGGTTTAGCCTTGACCATTTGAGTGACCATCGAGAGTTGTTACTGAAGACTGTGTGATTGGTCAGTGTGTGTTCGACTGTACAGTTGTTCTCTGATGTCGAGGGTGGAGGTGTATGGGACGGCGGGGGGGGGGGGGGGTATATGGGACGGGGGGGGGGGTATATGGGACGGAGGGTATATGGGACGGAGCTAGAGGGTTGTGAAGGGGATGGGAGAATGTTTTATGGAAGGGGTTGGGTGTGGAAAAATATCAGAAACTATAAGACAGGTTTCTTATCGTTGCATATGCAAGATTTCTGCCATATCTTGCATATGTTTTCGGTCTCCCTGGCCGGAGGGGGGGGGGTGCCAGGATCAGTGGGTGTGCAATGTTGCAGAGTTATCGGCTCGGTTGATCGGTCATATCGGCCGGCCCATTGTTGCAACCCTTGCAGCCATCAGACCGCCATAGGACAAGCCACATACAAGTACTGCAGACGAGAGGATAGCAGGATAGGAGGCGTGAGGTGGCTGTGTTGCACAGACTAGGGGGTGGGGGTGGGGTTGAGGGGAGAGATTCTGTGTGAGGGAGGAGAGGGAGAGTGAGAGAGAGGCCAAGACCGTCAGTAGTTTCAAAACGTTATACGACAAAGAGTACTGGGAAGACGGGACACCACGAGCGTGGCTCTCATCCTGTAACTACACCTAGGTAATTACACTTAAGCACTCACACTCTCTCACACACTCCTGTGAGTGTGTGAGAGAGTGTGAGAGAGTGAGTCTACTCACACACTCCTGTGAGTGTGTGGTAGACTCACTACATGAGTCACCACAAATCGATTAAAATCTCTCAAATCAATACAAAAATTAATCTACTTTTCATTTTACTGTGAATCCCGCATTATATATATACATCTTATATATTATACAACAAATACAATACGGTATATACATTATACACATTATACAGTCGTCGATAATGTATGTTGCTATTTGTAATAGTTTTATTTTTATTTAGGAATGTATCAGCTAAAAAAAAATATATGTAAACAATATATTAATCTAATAAACATTTCTACAATGTGTCTTTGTCTTAATGTTTATATGTGTTCATCAACACTATAAATGTTTATTTAAATTCAAGCTTTTTGGGGTCATGCCTAAATGTTTATCAAGTTCTGGAGGGTTATTAAGACCTATCAACCTCTGGAGGGTTATTAAGGTCTATCAACCTCTGGAGGGTTATTAAGGTCTATCAGCCTCTGGAGGGTTATTAAGATCTATCAACCTCTGGAGGGTTATTAAGATCTATCAACCTTTGGAGGGTTATTAAGATCTATCAACCTCTGGAGGTTTATTAAGATCTATCAACCTCTGGAGGGTTATTAAGGTCTATCAACCTCTGGAGGGTTATTACAACCTATCAACCTTTGGAGGGTTATTAAGACCTATCAACCTTTGGAGGGTTATTAAGACCTATCAACCTCTGGAGGGTTATTAAGACCTATCAACCTCTGGAGGGTTTTAAACCCCATCAACCTCTGGAGGGTTATTAAGATCTATCAACCTCTGGAGGGTTATTAACCCATCAACCTCTGGAGGGTTATTAAGACCTATCAACCTCTGGAGGGTTATTAAGACCTATCAACCTCTGGAGGGTTATTAAGATCTATCAACCTCTGGAGGGTTATTAAGATCTATCAACCTCTGGAGGGTTATTAAGGTCTACCAACCTCTGGAGGGTTATTAAGGTCTATCAACCTCTGGAGGGTTATTAAGACCTATCAACCTCTGGAGGGTTATTAAGACCTATCAACCTCTGGAGGGTTATTAAACCCCATCAACCTCTGGAGGGTTATTAAGGTCTATCAACCTCTGGAGGGTTATTAAGACCTATCAACCTCTGGAGGGTTATTAAGACCTATCAACCTCTGGAGGGTTATTAAGACCTATCAACCTCTGGAGGGTTTTTAAACCCCATCAACCTCTGGAGGGTTATTAAGACCTATCAACCTCTGGAGGGTTATTAAACCCCATCAACCTCTGGAGGGTTATTAAGACCTATCAACCTCTGGAGGGTTATTAAACCCATCAACCTCTGGAGGGTTATTAAGACCTATCAACCTCTGGAGGGTTATTAAACCCCATCAACCTCTGGAGGGTTATTAAGACCTATCAACCTCTGGAGGGTTATTACAACCTATCAACCTCTGGAGGGTTGTTGAGGCCAGCAAAATAACTTGATTGAACCTCCATGTATACCTAAGTCCTGAACATTGTCCACGACTGAAGTAAACTTAATCTACATATATGTACACTGAGAATCGGTTTACCTGTGTATATATAGCTCCTTTGGCCTTAATATTATTCAGTATACTTTGGTTAAACTGAATAATATAAAAGTATACCAGTCAGTGTATACTTTTGGCTACAACGAAGTATACCAAAACCGCAGTATACTGGTCAATTGAACGATCTTCCTGAAATTTTGTATATTTTCCATATCATTATGTTTGTATTCATATATGTAGAACTGACATGTTTTCCCTCTCCTGCAGGTATGTGATGCTTAATTAAGACCTGCAGGTGTGGATGCTGAGGGTAAGTAGCTTGTAGTGACAGGTGTGTACGAGCTGGCGTGTAACTGCAGGTGTGTAGTGACAGGTGTGTATCTACAGGTTTGGACCGAGGACCGTGCAACCCACACCCAGAGTTGCAAGGACATGACACGAACAGTCACAAAACTATATATCAAGTTTTTAAGACGCTCAAACGCCGCTTGATAAGGGCAAGATGTAAAGGTTTCGTATCTGGTTGCGTGTAGATGCTCGGTGAATCCTTGCAATGGATCGTATTACCGCCTTGCAACATCATGCAAGCTTACAGGACACACGTTGTTGACCCCAAGAGTAAGAACTCTGTGGGAAAGCTTGGTTGTGGGGGGGGAAGGTGTTGAATCAGTTGGGTTGGTATGTGGCTTGCCAACACCAATAGCCTGACTGATCAAGTTAGGCAAGTGGCAGGAGCGGAGAGGGAAATGAACGGTCAGAAGAAAGGAGAGAAGAAACACACACACACACACACCACACACACAACACACCACACACACACACACACACACACACACACACACACACACACACACACACACACACACACACACACACGGGGCCTCGTAGCCTGGTGGATAGCGCGCAGGACTCGCAATTCTGTGGCGCGGGTTCGATTCCCGCACCAGGCAGAAACAAATGGGCAAAGTTTCTTTCACCTGAATGTGTTACCTACCAGTTAATAGGTACCTGGGAGCTAGTCAGCTGTCACGGGCTGCTTCCTTGTGTGTGTGTGTGTGTGTGTGTGTGTGTGTGTGTGTGTGTGTGTGTAAAAAAAAAATTAGTAAACAGTTGATTGACAGTTGAGAGGCGGGCCGAAAGAGCAGAGCTCAACCCCCGCAAACACAAGTAGGTGAATACACACACACACACACACACACACACACACACACACACACACACACACACACACACACACACACACACACACACACACACACACACTGCTGGCACCAACAGTGTTGCCAGTACACTGACTGTTGGCACCAACAGTGTTGCCAGTACACTGACTGTTGGCACCACAGTGTTGCCAGTACACTGACTGTTGGCACCAACAGTGTTGCCAGTACACTGACTGTTGGCACCAACAGTGTTGTCAGTACACTGACTGTTGGCACCAACAGTGTTGTCAGTACACTGACTGTTGGCACCAACAGTGTTGCCAGTACACTGACTGTTGGCACCAACAGTGTTGCCAGTACACTGACTGTTGGCACCAACAGTGTTGCCAGTACACTGACTGTTTGCACCAACAGTGTTGCCAGTACACTGACTGTTGGCACCAACAGTGTTGCCAGTACACTGACTGTTGGCACCAACAGTGTTGCCAGTACACTGACTGTTGGCACCAACAGTGTTGCCAGTACACTGACTGTTGGCACCAACAGTGTTGCCAGTACACTGACTGCTGGCACCAACAGTGTTGCCAGTACACTGACTGCTGACACCAACAGTGTTGCCAGTACACTGACTGCTGACACCAACAGTGTTGCCAGTACACTGACTGCTGACACCAACAGTGTTGCCAGTACACTGACTGTTGACACCAACAGTGTTGCCAGTACACTGACTGTTGACACCAACAGTGTTGCCAGTACACTGACTGTTGGCACCAACAGTGTTGCCAGTACACTGACTGTTGGCACCAACAGTGTTGCCAGTACACTGACTGTTGGCACCAACAGTGTTGCCAGTACACTGACTGTTGGCACCAACAGTGTTGCCAGTACACTGACTGTTGGCACCAACAGTGTTGCCAGTACACTGACTGTTGGCACCTGTCTAATCTCATACGGTGGCATCATTCCCACCTGTTATTTCTTCCCCTCTCTCCCCTCCCCTCGGCCCACCTGTTTTCTTCCCCGGGTTTATTCCCTTCTTATCATCCTTCCTTTCCCCTCTATTGGTTCCCCTCGCATACATTTCCCTCCCGCTCTCATGTCTCCTCTTCTCCCCTGTTTACTCTCTCTGTCCCTTCCCTCCTATCCTTGCGGCCTTTTCCACCACCTTCCCTTCCCATTCTAGCCACCCCCCCCCCCAGCCACCCCCTCCCCCAGCCACCCCCTCCTAGCCACCCCCTCCCAGCCACCCCCTCCTAGACATCCCCTGCTAGTTATCGTGTTGAGTCCTCGTCTTATCGACGTTTTCAGTGTGATTTTTATATTGGTTGGTGAGTCTGGTATCATGGCTTCCACCTGATTGGCTCAGCCTGTCAGTCCCTGCACCATGATTGGCTCAGCCTGTCAGTCCCTGCACCATGATTGGCTCAGCCTGTCAGTCCCTGCACGATGATTGGCTCAGCCTGTCAGTCCCTGCACCATGATTGGCTCAGCCTGTCAATCCCTGCACCATGATTGGCTCAGCCTGTCAGTCCCTGCACCATGATTGGCTCAGCCTGTCAGTCCCTGCACCATGATTGGCTCAGCCTGTCAGTCCCTGCACCATGATTGGCTCAGCCTGTCAGTCCCTGCACCATGATTGGCTCAGCCTGTCAGTCCCTGCACCATGATTGGCTCAGCTTGTCAGTCCCTGCACCATGATTGGCTTAGCCTGTCAGTCCCTGCACGATGATTGGCTCAGCCTGTCAGTCCCTGCACCATGATTGGCTCAGCCTGTCAGTCCCTGTACGATGATTGGCTCAGCCTGTCAGTCCCTGCACCATGATTGGCTCAGCCTGTCAGTCCCTGCACCATGATTGGCTCAGCCTGTCAGTCCCTGCACGATGATTGGCTCAGCCTGTCAGTCCCTGCACGATGATTGGCTCAGCCTGTCAGTCCCTGCGCCATGATTGGCTCAGCCAGCCAGTCCTTGCTAGATGATTGGTTCAGCATGTCAATCCCTGCTGGATGATTGGTTCTGATGATGGATTGGGAGTTTTCAGGAGAGAATTAGAGGGAATACAGAGAACATATACGGCACGCATTGACACGATAAAACATCTAAATTATTGGGACCGTCCCAAAGCTCTCAAAATGTACTCTTTGGATAAGATACGAGAAAATGAATCAAATAATATATACATGAAGATACCGGAAGGCCAGGTCCAAGATTTGCACAGTAGAATAACAGGATACTGGAGCGAAAGGTACGGAAGGAAATGCAGAATAGAACCAGTGAGGAGTAGAGGTGCCATAGGCACAATTAGAGAACACTGAACATCAGAGGTCCACAGCTGTTCAACACCCTCCCAGCAAGCATTAGACATATTGCCGGAACAAAGGTGGATGTCTTCAAGATGCACTTAGACAAGTTCCTGCAAGACGTGCCGGACCATCTGGGCTGTAGTGGATATGTGGGCCTGCGGGCGGCTGCAAGCAACTGCCTGTTGGACCAAGTTATCACAAGTCGAGACTGGCTTCAGGCCGGGCTCAAGGAATAGAAGTACTCTCGAAACTCTCCCCAGGTATGCCCCAGGAGGCGGGGGTGGTCACTGCCGACACCCCACCACACAGCGGGGGGAGGGGAAGGGGAGGGGCAGAAGCAACAGGGAACTGCCCCCCAGCCGCCCCCCAGCCGCCCCCCGGCCGCTCCTGTCGTCCTGTGGACTATCAGATGAAGCAGGTATCCATCCGTTACGCTGCCATGACTCCTGCCAATACCAACAGCCTGGTGGACCATGTCGTCGACAAAGAACGGCATCAGTGACTGGTTCGTGCGTGCAACGACCTTCCAGTACACTCCGTCACGCGATTAACGAGCAGTTATCGTTAACTATAACAACAGCACGCACTCGGCGCCTTCTCTTCCAGTTGATCTTGGTTATCTTAATAATACTGTGGTTCACTGGTGGTTAGACCAGCCCCCCCCCCCTGCTTACTGTGTATTGGTAAGGCGGTGTGTGTGTGTGTAATTACCTAAGTGTAATTACCTAAGTGTAGTTACAGGATGAGAGCTACGCTCGTGGTGTCCCGTCTTCCCAGCACTCTTTGTCATATAACGCTTTGAAACTACTGACGGTCTTGGCCTCCACCACCTTCTCCCCCAACTTGTTCCAACCGTCTACCACTCTGTTTGCGAAAGTGAATTTTCTTATATTTCTTCGGCATCTGTGTTTAGCCAGTTTATATCTATGACCTCTTGTTCTTGAAGTTCCAGGTCTCGGGAAATCTTTCCTGTCGATTTTATCAATTCCTGTTACTATTTTGTATGTAGTGATCATATCACCTCTTTTTCTTCTGTCTTCTAGTTTTGGCATATTTAATGCTTCTAACCTTTCCTCGTAGCTCTTACCCTTCTGTTCTGGGAGCCACTTAGTAGCATGTCTTTGCACCTTTTCCAGTTTGTTGATGTGCTTCTTAAGATATGGGCACCAAACAACAAGATGTGTGTGTGTGTGTGTGTGTGTGTGTGTGTGTGTGTGTGTGTGTGTGTGTGTGTGTGTGTGTTATACTGTTTTTCTTCACTACCTTATGGGCTTGGTCAAAGCCCAAGGGTTTTTTGTGTGTGTGTGTGTGTGTGTGTGTGTGTGTGTGTGTGTGTGTGTGTGTGTGTGTGTGTGTGTGTGTGTTGTGCGTGTGTGTGTGTGCTTGGCCACTCAGG
>WNGS01113158.1:53512029-53529506 GCA_020271785.1 Procambarus virginalis
AACATTGGCTCCTACAGCCTCCTAGCGTTGTATTAACTTATGAGAGTGGCTTTATTGTGGATGGAGGTGGCTCTTACAACTTCTTCTTTCTCTTAGTATATTCCACCTTTGACCACCCGTACAGGGTTCGAGTATTCCTCGGCTCAGAGTGCCAGGAAATGCGGGCTATACGATGATGGGCCAGAGTGATGGAGAAAGTTTACAAGTAGAGTGCTGAGGGCGGATGTATAGTCCACGGTTTACCTTGTGTTGGTTCCGTGGATCAATGGCCCTGCGACCCCCCTGTCTCTTAACTTTGTCTCCCTGGCTGATGGACTGGTTATCCAAGCTGTTAAACGCACCTGTGAATTTGAAGATGAAGTGACAACGTAGATCGAGCACGCACGCACGCACGCACGCACGCACGCACGCACACACACACACACACACACACACACACACACACACACACACACACACACACACACACCGACACACACGAGCACGCACGCACACAAGTACATGTGACTACGGGAATTAAACCTCACGTCACTGCGAGACAGAAGAGTTAGGGGGGGACATGATCACCACGTACAAGATTCACAGAGGAATTGATAGGGTAGATAAAGACAGACTATTTAACACAAGCGGCAAACGCACTAAGGAATACAGGTGGAAATTGAGTGCCCAAATGAGCATAGAGACATTAGGAAGAATTTGTTCAATGTCAGAGTAGTAGACAAATGGAATGTATTAAGAAGTGATGTGATACCTGGTTGACGGGGTTCTGGGAGTTCTTCTACTCCCAAGCCCGGCCCAAGGCCAGGCTTGACTTGTGAGAGTTTGGTCCACTAGGCTGTTGCTTGGAGCGGCCCGCAGGCCCACATACCCACCACAGTCTGGTTGGTCCGGCACTTTTTTATAAAACAATCTAGTTTTCTCTTGAAGATGTCCTCGGTTGTTCCGGCAATATTTCTTATACTCGCTGGGAGGGTGTTGAACAACCGCGGACCTCTGATGTTTATACAGTGTTCTCTGATTGTGCCTATGGCACTATGCTCTTCACTGGTTCTATTCTGCATTTTCTTCCATATCGTTCACTCCAGTACGTTGTTATTTTACTGTGTAGATTTGGGACCTGGCCCTCCAGTATTTTCCATGTGTATATTATTTGGTATCTCTCTCGTCTCCTTTCTAGTGAGTACATTTGGAGAGCTTTGAGACGATCCAATAATTTAGGTGCTTTATCTCGTCTATGCGTGCCGTATATGTTCTCTGTATTCCCTCCATTTCAGCAATCTCTCCTGCTCTGAAGGGGGAAGTGAGTACCGAGCAGTACTCAAGACGGGACAGCACTAGTGATTTGAAAAGTACAACCATTGTGATGGGATTCCTGGATTTGAAAGTTCTCGTAATCCATCCTATAATTTTTCTGGCTGACGCAATATTTGCTTGGTTATGCTCCCTAAACGTTAGGTCGTCGGACATCATTATTCTCAAATCCTTGACATGCTGTTTTCCTACTATGGACAGATTCGATTGTATTTTGTTCCCTGTATTATGTTTCAGATCCTCATTTTTGCCGTACCTGAGTACCTGGAATTTATCTCCGTTAAACATCATGTTATTTCCTGCTGCCCAATCGAAAACTTTATTAATATCTGCTTGTAGTTTTTCAATGTTTTCAGTAGAGGTAATTTTCATGTTGATTTTTGTGTCATCTGCAAAGGATGACACGAAGCTGTGACTTGTATTTTTGTCTATATCTGATATGAGAATAAGGAACAGCAGTAGTGCAAGGACTGTACCTTGAGGTATGGAGCTTTTAACTGCGCTTGGACTCGATTTTATTTGATTGTTACTCTTTGTGTTCTGTTCGACAGGAAATTGAGTATCCAGCGTCCTACTTTACCAGTTATTCCCATTGACCTCATTTTGTTTGCTATCACCCCATGGTCACATTTGTCGAATGCCTTGGGCTGGACGGTAGAGCGACAGTCTCGCTACATGCAGGTCGGCGTTCAATTCCCGACCGTCCTTGTGGTTGGGCACCATTCCTTCCCCCCGTCCCATCCCAAATCTTTATCCTGACCCGTTCCAAGTGCTATATAGTCGTAATGGCGTGGCGCTTTCACTCTGATAGTTCCCTTCCCTTGACGAATGCCTTTGCAAAGTATGTGAATACAACATCTGCATTTTGCTTTTCTTCTAAAGCTTCTGTGATTTTGTCATAGTGGTTGAGTAACTGTGACAGACAGGATCTTCCAGCTCTAAATCCATGTTGTCCTGGTTTGTGTAGTTCATTATTTTCCATAAAACTAGGAATTTGATTCCTAATCACTCTTTCAAACACTTTTATTATGTGTGATGTTTGTACAACTGGTCTATAATTTTTTGCCAAGGCTTTACTCCCCCCCCCCCTTGTGCAGAGAAGCTATATCTGCAAATTTAAGTGCTGCTAGTATCTCCCCTGTATCCAGGCTCTTTCTCCGTATTACGCTGAGTGCTCGCGCTACTGATACTTCTTTATGAATATTGAATTCCACGAGTCAGGCCCAGGAGCTGAGTGCATGGGCATATTGTCAATTTCTCTTTTAAAGTCTTCCGAGTTCGTGTTAATATCCGTTATATTATCTGCAGCTTGAATGTCATTCATAAAGAAGCTGTCTGGGTCATCAACATTCATGTTGTTTATTGGTGTGCTAAACAGCCTCATACTGGCTTCTTAGAATGTCACTAATTTCTTTGTTGTCCTCTGTGTACGTACCTTATGTAGTGGAGGCTGACTCCATACACAGTTTCAAGTGTAGATATGATAGAGCCCAGTAGGCTCAGGAACCTGTACAACAGGGGCTAGATTCACGAAGAAATTACGCAAGCACTTACGAACCTGTACATCTTTTCTCAATCTTTGGCGGCTTTGTTTACAATTATTAAACAGTTAATGAACTCCGAAGCACCAGGAGGCTGTTTATGACAATACCAACAGTTGATTGAGAAGGTTTCATGCTTGTAAACTGTTTAATAAATGTAACCAAAGCCGTCAAAGACTGAAAAAAGATGTACACGTTCGTAAGTACTTGCGTAACTGCTTCGTGAATTTGGCCCCAGTTGCTTGACAGTTGAGAGGCGGGACCAAAGAGCCAGAGCTCAACCCCCCGCAAGCACAACCAGGTAAGTATACACAGACATCACGACTCCCTCTACCCTTCCGTTACGGTCACAAGTAAAATTGGGGTCGACGATCAAGGACTCCTGGTGATGTAGTCGCCTCAGCCGGGGCCGACGAGCCCAAGATGAACCCCGGCATCTTCATCTCTGAATGTCGGCCTCACCCTGTAATCTGGCATCCCCCCCCCCTCCTCCTCCATATGATCTGATTGTCAGTGGTCAGTTGAAGGTTTCTCCTGGACGTTGGTCACCAGAGGACTTCTGCCACCCGCATGTGTGCGTTACTGAGGCGTTGGTAGAGCTACATTAACGGCGCCGTTGTTTTGGTCGGCGATCATCCAGACGGGAGACATCTCCCGTCCACGAGGCTAACCATAGTCCGTGCTTCTTGTCCCGCTCTTGTGCCAGGTAAGTTACGGGCTCACCATAGCCCGTGCTACTTGCAACTTGTTCCGAGTAGCTGAATCTATAACAACAACAATTTTGGTCGGCCGGCCGCTTGGTGACGACGCCAGCTCTCTTGATTTGCTACTCCGTCAAAAATCCAGCCTTTCAGCCTAAGGATGGAATATAACCATATATAAGGTTATACGGTAAAATACGGTAAATATAACCGTATACGAACCGTATAAGACCCCAGTAACCGACCTCATGTATCGAGTCCAGTGCATAGAAAATGGGAATATTTGTGAGCCGTTACATTTCTTATAGGTTACATCTGTAACTTTGGTTACGATAGCGTAGAGAAACGCGAGGAATTAGTTGAGAGGACGGGTTGACCGCCTCTTTCATCGGCAGCCTCCAGGCCCTATACACAACAAAGGTGAGACCCACTCTTGAATATGCATCTCCAGCATGGAACCCCTCACCTGAAAAAAAATAAAAACACAAGGTAAAACTAGAAAAATTCCATAGATATGGAACGAGGCTCGTTCCTGAGGTGAAGGGATTGAGCTATGAGGAAAGACTGAGAGAACTGGACCTTACCACACTGGAGGGAAGGAGAAATACCTCTAGGGGAGGGACATGATAACAACATATATTATTCTAAGGGGAAATTAACAAAGTAGATACAACAACATTGTTTATAAAGATAAGAACAACAGAACTAAGAAACTAGAGAGAAATGAGTGACAGAGACGTCAGAACGGATGTTGTCAATATTAGAGCTGTCAGAAAGTGGAAAGGGTTCGACGAAGAAGTCATTGAAGCAAATTTAATTCAAGAATTTTAATATAAATATGACACAAGCGGGAGAAATGAGTCACTGTATTAATCTAAGAACATTCGGAAGGCGGGGCCAGGAGCCTAGCTCGACCCTGCAAGTACATCTAGGCGAGTGCCTGAGTGAGCACACACACACACACTTGTGTAAGGAATCATTCAGAATATTGTATACCACGTATGTCAGACCAGTCCTGGAGTATGCAGCACCAGCGTGGCGTCCATATCTCGTCAAGCATAAAACTAAATTCGAGAAAGCTCAAAGGTTTGCCACCAGACTAGTGCCCGAACTGAGGGGGCATGAGCTACGAGGAGAGACTACGGGAATTAAACCTCATTTCGTTGGAAGACAGAAGAGTTAGTGGGGACAT
Organism: Procambarus virginalis; assembly: GCA_020271785.1. NCBI lineage: Eukaryota > Metazoa > Arthropoda > Malacostraca > Decapoda > Cambaridae > Procambarus > Procambarus virginalis. The sequence continues at coordinate 53,516,775 of WNGS01113158.1, forward strand.
GATCACCACACACAAGATTTTCAAAGAAATTGATAGGGAAGACAAAGACTGTTTAACACAAGGGGCACACGCACTAGGTGACACAGGTGGAAATTGAGTGTCAAAATGAGCCATACAGACATTATAAATAATTTTTTTAATGTCAGAGTAGTTGACAAATAGAATGCATTAGGAAGTGATGTGGTGGAGGCTGACTCCATACACAGTTTCAAGTGTAGATATGATAGAGCCCAATAGGCTCAGGAACCTGTACATTAGTTTATTGACGGTTGAGAGGAGGAACCAAAGAGCCAGAGCTCAACCCCGCAAGCACAATTAGATGAGTACCTGTAGACTCGCTCGCTTACACTAAACACACAACCCACACACACACACACACACACACACACACACACACACACACACACACACACACACACCACACACACACACACACACGCACACGCACACAACCCACACACCAACCAGCACACACAACACACACACCACCCCACACACGCAACATACACACCACCCACACACACACAACACACCACACCACCCACACACCACAACACACACACACACCACACACACACAACACACACACCACCCCACACACAACCCACACACACAGCCCACACAACACCCCACACACACAACCCATAGCCACGTTATAATCTAACTCTCCCCAGCTGTTCAACAACAACAGTACCAGCTGACCTGGTTGTGGCAGTAACGTAAACTACAGGAGCCGTCAACGTAACATGACGTAGTGATCCACAGTCGCTGTCACCACGCTGCTGTGATCCGGGACCCCGGGCCAGATTCACGAAGCACTTACGCAAGTTCTTACGAACCTATTCATCTTTGGCGGCTTTGTTTACAAATATTAAACAGTTAATGACTCCGGAGCACCAGGAGGCTGTTTATAACAATAACGTCAGTTGATTGGGAGGTTTTCATGGTGGTAAACTGTTTAAATAAATGTAACCAAAGCCGTCAATGATTGAGGAAAGATGGACACGTTCGTAAGTACTTGCGTAACTGCTTCGTGAATCTGGACCCTGGAGTCGCCGAGCAGTTTTGTACCCAGTGTTTTCGTACCTGTTCGTCTTGTCTTTATCTTTGTGGCTTTGTTTACATTTGTTTAGCAATTGTTTACATTTGTTTAGCAATTTATGAGCTCTGAAGCACCAGGAGGCTGTTTATAACAATATCAACATTGGTCTGGGAAGTTTCCATGCTCGTAAACTGTTTACTAAATGTAAACACAGTCGCCCAAGATTGAGAAAAGATGGAGAGTTTCGTCAGTAGTTGAGTAACTACATGGTAAATCCTGACCCCTGCGTTTGTCCAGTCTATCCTCAGACTCGTCCAAACTGCGTCTAACCCCAACCGATAGATGTTCGAAGACAGGAAGTGTGTGAAGGTGATAGACAACAATTAACCGGAAGCTGCCTATCCTCATACTCAAGGCCGTCCAGTTCACACTCTACAAGTTATGTTACAATCGACTTGAGAATGGTCCAGGACGGACCGAAACGTCGTCGTCCCTTCACCTTCTAGTGTGTGGTCTGGTCAACAAGTTATGTTAGACTTTGATATTGACATAGAAAAGTCTACACAAGTCAGCATTTGATATACAATCCACTTAACTATCCTCGAAGCTTTGACTCGAAGCTTCAAGGATAGTTAAGCCAGAATGGTTCACTTCGAGTCGTTGATGTAATCACTCCCCTAAATCATCTTAACCAAAATCATTTCCCAACCCTGCATAGGCTGACCTCTACATAGGCCTACCTACACAAAGGCCAGTATATAATAGAAATTACATTTGAGAAAAAACCTCATTATACCTTATGGAGGATTTATCTTGTGGGTTGGTTGTATAAGTCAGCAATAATATAATTGTATATTAGTATAAGTCAATATAATAAGTCATCAATAAGTATAATTGATAACAAATTCACATGTCAGTATTTTGACTCATTACTGGAGTTAGAGAACACGTTGCTTGTGAGTGGTGAGGGAGAGGAGGTCTTGGTGTGTGAGTGAGAGGTGTGGGCGGGGGGTGAGTGAGAGGTGTGGGCGGGGGGTGAGTGAGAGGTGTGGGCGGGGGGTGAGTGAGGGATGAATGGAAGGGAGTTGTCAGCAGAAAGCGCCAAGCCATTACGACTATATAGCTCTGGGAAGGGGTCAGGATAAGGATTTGGGATGGGACGAGGGGGGGGGGGAAGGGAAAGGTGCCCAATCACTTATGGAGGGTTGGGGATTGAACGCCGACCTGCATGAAGCTCGTGTCTGACCGTGTTGTTGAGGCTGCAAGTAAAGTTGATTGATAATGACAGCTTTGATNTTTATCTAGAGATTATCTCCCGAGGACCTTCTCATATATCAGCTTCCGCTCCTCTCATCTCCCGCTCTCCCCCCCCCCCCCCGTTGTAACCCTCTACACCATGTGTGGGATAACACACTTCTCACCCCTTCTCACAGACGAAGATGTGTATATACTGGTTAGCACTGTATAGATGTATGTGGCTGTATGTTTATACATCTGCCCATGACCTGATCTCCCTCACTGCCCAGGACCTGATCTCCCTCACTGCCCAGGACCTGATCTCCCTCACTGCCCAGGACCTGATCTCCCTCACTGCCCAGGACCTGATCTCCCTCACTGCTCAGGACCTGATCTCCCTCACTGCCCAGGACCTGATCTCCCTCACTGCCCAGGACCTGATCTCCCTCACTGCCCAGGACCTGATCTCCCTCACTGCCCAGGACCTGATCTCCCTCACTGCCCAGGACCTGATCTCCCTCACTGCCCAGGACCTGATCTCCTCACTGCCCAGGACCTGATCTCCCTCACTGCCCAGGACCTGATCTCCCTCACTGCCCAGGACCTGATCTCCCTCACTGCCCAGGACCTGATCTCCCTCTCACCTAACCTAACAGTACTTACATAATAGAACCTACAGAGGCGTGAGGACTAAACCTGTTGTACAGTGTGTGTGTTTTTTAAATCTTTCTTGACGCTTAAAAAAATTACAAATTCATTGTCGAATCTGGCCTTAAAGTTGTGGATGGAGGTGTCTTCCACAACTTCTGCTTCCAGTGTTTCTTGGAAGTCACAGGCGAGCACGTATAATGGGTTCGAGTATTTGCTCGGGCGGCAAGAGCTAGAGCCTAACATGGCCTTAGTCAGCGACAGGTAAGTGTTGACAGGTGAGCGCCACCAGAGACAGACAGAGAGACAGAGATCATCATACCTCCATAATATTTAAGGCATTTCTAAAACCCAATTATTTTTTAATACAGATTTTTAATTAACGAGTAGCAATTACCGGAGTAATTGGTATCATTGCTCGTGTCATATACGGAGGACCTGCTGTGGGGGAATCACTTAGTGAACACCGGATAGAAGCTGTTTTAAACGGGTTGTGTAGCGTATAGTGTATAGTGCAACCAGCAACCAGGAGGCCTGGTCGACGACCGGGCCGCGGGGACACTAAGCCCCGGAAGCACCTCAAGGTAACCTCAAGGTAAGGTAGCGTCACGTTCATATAGAGTTGTGTATATCGTATTGTTTATAATGTAAATTGCGTATGTGGTTATAATTGACCTGGATTGTTTGAACTACATGAGAGTTGTGTGAGCGCCAAGGCATATAGCTGTAAGGCTGGAGAAGCTGTGTTTACACAGGTGTATTGAAGACAATGTTTTCTTCACCTGGAAGAACGGAAGACATCTTGACCGGAAAGAGGAAAATCCTGAGTACTTTTGTTGACGGCGGGAGGGGAAGGGAGGGAGGGTGATGAGAGAGGGGAGAGAGGAGGGGTGACGGAAGAGGGGAGGAGGAGCGAGGGGGGGGGCTAGCGGCCGGTGAGGGGGTGGGCGAGGTGTGTGGCAGTTAGGTGGCAGAGAGTTTGTGTGTGTGGTCGTGTGGCGGAGAGTCTGGTGTTGGTCCCCTGATCACTCGTCTTGTACCTGTCCTGTACCCGCCCTGTATCCGCCCTGTACCCGCCCTGTACCCGTCCTGTACCCGCCCACGCCATATAGCCTCCCAACGCCTAAGCTCTGACGTCGGATTTTCAACTTATGGACGTAAAGTAAGCGCCTCACGCCCCCACGTGGGCGGTGGACGGGGGCCGTAGCGCTCAGTGGTGGACAAGACTTGATACTGGATGCTTATAAGACTTGAAACAATGTGGTTGGTGATGAATAGCTGGTCGTGGTGAGGGGTACGACGTCTCGACCGACCAACCACTGGTCCCAAACGACCAGCCCCACACACCGTACAATCATGGTAGGTGATGCAACAATGCTCTCAACATCTACTGTGCAAAATAACAGCGGTTTACTGTAAACTCTCAAGTACAGGCCGCTCGAGGTGGTTGTAAATATCTTGTAACTAATGATCTTGTCACCTGTACCCAGGATATATATATATATATATATATATATATATATATATATATATATATATATATATATATATATATATATATATATATATATATATATATATCCCACGGTATCGTTGATTCGACGTTTATTAAACGTTGCTTAGTGTTGGTTTAACGTCTAACGAAGGTTTATAACGGCACACTGTGACCAATGCGGTTTTGGTCTGTTTGTAGAGAGTAACAGATCAGTACAGTAGGTCCTGTCTATATTGACTTAGTGTTTGCCAGAATCTGTCGACCTACTGGACACAATGTATAAGGTCTATAATGGCGTCTATAACTGTGACGTCTGTGATTACATACGTGACAGTGATTGGGGGCTTAAGTAGCGTCATTGAATTACCTCTTGTGAAACGTTTCTCATCTACGTCTCTTTTTGACGTTTCTAATTCGTGTGCTTAATTTGCATCGTGTGATTATGTCTCATGTGGAGCGCTTGTGGGTTGTGTTTGTTTGCATCTTGTGAGTGGTGAGTGTGTCTTTCTGAGTGTGTCTTGTGAGTGGTGAGTGTGTCTTGTGAGTGGTGAGTGTGTCTTGTGAGAGTGTGATGGTGAATGTGGCTTGTGAGCGGTGAGTGTATCTTGTGAGCGGTGAGGTGTCTTGTGAACGGTGAGCTTACGGGGGAAGGCTTCAGCTCTTGGGTCCCGCCTCTCAATATTCTGTGGACAGTGTAGGCGTACAGGTTCTCAAACATGCTAGGCTCGTTAAAGTGGCGGCCTGACCCCAAAGATATATTCATCAATTTTAACGTATTGTCCATTAAAAATAGGGTTATTTTCACATAAAAATTAATATTATTAATTTTTTTAAGTTCTAGGTATAGTTAGGCGTAGGTAAGGTTAGGTGGTTAGGTTCTATTGGTATTTGTAGTACGTGGGTGAAGCATTTACAGTGTTGTGGTTCGAACACCAGTCGTCAGCGAAGCATTGTTCCGGAAGTGTTCGAACGTCTTCAGTTGTGAGTCTTGTGTAAACCGATTTTCATTCATGAACAGCTGGGTTTATGGGCCTTATGTAAACCCTAATCTACATCTGAAATATATCAAAAGTACATATATATATATATATATATATATATATATATATATCTATATATATATATATATAAATATACAAAACAAATAGAGTACCACCTCTGGCTGGAAGAGGGGGACCCATAGCTCGGAGTATATACTATATATATATATTATATATAAATATATAATATATATATATAATATATAAATGGCGTTTATATTCAGTAAAGACCAGGTAAATACTGGTTCGGAACAGGGCGGTTTTTTATGGGACAAATACTGGGTTAAAAATAATATACTTAACATCAATAGAGGGTTTCACGCGTAGGTTAGACATTCACACGCCCCTAATGTTTTGTATATTGGCGGCTTATTAATAAGAATTTTTCTGGGCCTACTTTTTAGCCACTGTATCATGTTTCATATATATTTTATAATTATATTATATGCTTGTGGGGGGCCCACAGCCTCGGGGAAGAGGATAAGTGGCACTCAGGGTGGACCTTGCAGAGTNAGGAAGGAAGGATGGAAGGGAAGAAGGAAGAGGAAGACAACGTGGCAGAGGGTGCGTGTGAGGAAGATTATGAATGTGGGGGGGGAAGGAAGAAGGGGGGGGGAGTGGATTGTGGGTGATTGCTGATTGGTATCGCCTCTTTGCTATTGTGGTGGGAACGCGTCCGTCTTGGGATCACTGGTGATTGATTCCTCCAGGGGCGGGAAGCTGCTGTGATTACCCATTGTCAATATTCCAGGAGGACACGGCAAGCGCCTACCATAATACAAAATCACTATTCCTGAAAACTGGAAGGCGCTATAGTTCCCATTCCTGGGGAACTGGAACGGGCTGAAGCAGTCACCACTCCGGAACTGGAAGGGGCAGCAGCAGTCACCACTACGGAACTGGAAGGTGCTGCAGCAGTCACCACTCCGGAACTGGAAGGGGCAGCAGCAGTCACCACTCCGGAACTGGAAGGGGCAGCAGCAGTCACCACTCCGGAACTGGAAGGGGCAGCAGCAGTCACCACTCCGGAACTGGAAGGTGCTGCAACAGTCACCACTCCGGAACTGGAAGATGCTGCAGCAGTCACCACTCCGGAACTGGAAGGGGCAGCAGCAGTCAACACTCCGGAACTGGAAGGGGCTGCAGCAGTCACCACTCCGGAACTGGAAGGTGCAGCAGTCACCACTCCGGAACTGGAAGGGGCTGAAGCAGTCACCACTCCGGAACTGGAAGGGGCTGCAGCAGTCACCACTCCGGAACTGGAAGGGGCTGCAGTCACCACTCCGGAACTGGAAGGGGCTGCAGCAGTCACCACTCCGGAACTGGAAGGGGCAGCAGCAGTCACCACTCCGGAACTGGAAGGGGCAGCAGCAGTCACCACTCCGGAACTGGAAGGGGCAGCAGCAGTCACCACTCCGGAACTGGAAGGTGCTGCAGCAGTCACCACTCCGGAACTGGAAGGTGCTGCAGCAGTCACCACTCCGGAACTGGAAGGGGCAGCAGCAGTCACCACTCCGGAACTGGAAGGGGCAGCAGCAGTCACCACTCCGGAACTGGAAGGGGCAGCAGCAGTCACCACTCCGGAACTGGAAGGGGCAGCAGCAGTCACCACTCCGGAACTGGAAGGGGCAGCAGCAGTCACCACTCCGGAACTGGAAGGGGCTGCAGCAGTCAACACTCCGGAACTGTAAGGGGCTGCAGCAGTCACCACTCCGGAACTGTAAGGGGCTGCAGCAGTCAACACTCCGGAACTGGAAGGGGCTGCAGCAGTCAACACTCCGGAACTGGAAGGGGCAGCAGCAGTCACCACTCCGGAACTGGAAGGTGCTGCAGCAGTCACCACTCCGGAACTGGAAGGGGCAGCAGCAGTCAACACTCCGGAACTGGAAGGGGCTGCAGCAGTCACCACTCCGGAACTGGAAGGGGCAGCAGCAGTCACCACTCCGGAACTGGAAGGGGCTGCCAGTCAACACTCCAGGTGGACAACAGGGCTGGAAATGGCCAGTCCTACAGACAATTGCCGGTCGATCCAACAGCAATATTCACCGGTCTATAGCGGGTATTGTGACGGTCGCTGGTGCAAGCTGGAAACCCAGATTAGCTTCGGACACTCACTCTCTATGTTCTTACCTAAAAAAAAGCCGATTGCAGAAGGGCTTCAGCCCCTGGGTCCCGTCTCTCCAGCTATCGGATGCCAGATGCTATGACTCCTGAACACTCAGTTCTTTGTCAAATCTACGGTTAAATAATTGATGAAAGTAGAATTTGACTAGCGATCTTTCTAGATGGATCGCCCTGCTTGCTTGCAGTACAATGAAGACGTGTTTCCTCACATCCCTGTGGCTCACTCCAATGTCTTGACTACTAAACAGTATATCTTGAAGTATTTATGATAAATACTTCAAGATATACTGTTAGTAGTCAAGACATTGGAGTGAGCCACAGGGATGTGAGGAAACACGTCTTCATTGTACTGCAAGCAAGCAAGGGCGATCCATCTAGAAAGATCGCTAGTCAAATTCTACTTTCATCAATTATTTAACCGTAGATTTGACAAAGAACTGAGTGTTCAGGAGTCATAGCATCTGGCATCCGATAGCTGGAGAGACGGGACCCAGGGGCTGAAGCCCTTCTGCAATCGGCTTTTTTTTAGGTAAGAACATAGAGAGTGAGTGTCCGAAGCTAATCTGGGTTTCCAGCTTGCACCAGCGACCGTCACAATACCCGCTATAGACCGGTGAATATTGCTGTTGGATCGACCGGCAATTGTCTGTAGGACTGGCCATTTCCAGCCCTGTTGTCCACCTGGAGTGTTGACTGGCAGCCCTTCCAGTTCCGGAGTGGTGACTGCTGCTGCCCCTTCCAGTTCCGGAGTGGTGACTGCTGCAGCCCCTTCCAGTTCCGGAGTGTTGACTGCTGCTGCCCCTTCCAGTTCCGGAGTGGTGACTGCTGCAGCACCTTCCAGTTCCGGAGTGGTGACTGCTGCTGCCCCTTCCAGTTCCGGAGTGTTGACTGCTGCAGCCCCTTCCAGTTCCGGAGTGTTGACTGCTGCAGCCCCTTACAGTTCCGGAGTGGTGACTGCTGCAGCCCCTTACAGTTCCGGAGTGTTGACTGCTGCAGCCCCTTCCAGTTCCGGAGTGGTGACTGCTGCTGCCCCTTCCAGTTCCGGAGTGGTGACTGCTGCTGCCCCTTCCAGTTCCGGAGTGGTGACTGCTGCTGCCCCTTCCAGTTCCGGAGTGGTGACTGCTGCTGCCCCTTCCAGTTCCGGAGTGGTGACTGCTGCTGCCCCTTCCAGTTCCGGAGTGGTGACTGCTGCAGCACCTTCCAGTTCCGGAGTGGTGACTGCTGCAGCACCTTCCAGTTCCGGAGTGGTGACTGCTGCTGCCCCTTCCAGTTCCGGAGTGGTGACTGCTGCTGCCCCTTCCAGTTCCGGAGTGGTGACTGCTGCTGCCCCTTCCAGTTCCGGAGTGGTGACTGCTGCAGCCCCTTCCAGTTCCGGAGTGGTGACTGCAGCCCCTTCCAGTTCCGGAGTGGTGACTGCTGCAGCCCCTTCCAGTTCCGGAGTGGTGACTGCTTCAGCCCCTTCCAGTTCCGGAGTGGTGACTGCTGCACCTTCCAGTTCCGGAGTGGTGACTGCTGCAGCCCCTTCCAGTTCCGGAGTGTTGACTGCTGCTGCCCCTTCCAGTTCCGGAGTGGTGACTGCTGCAGCATCTTCCAGTTCCGGAGTGGTGACTGTTGCAGCACCTTCCAGTTCCGGAGTGGTGACTGCTGCTGCCCCTTCCAGTTCCGGAGTGGTGACTGCTGCTGCCCCTTCCAGTTCCGGAGTGGTGACTGCTGCTGCCCCTTCCAGTTCCGGAGTGGTGACTGCTGCAGCACCTTCCAGTTCCGTAGTGGTGACTGCTGCTGCCCCTTCCAGTTCCGGAGTGGTGACTGCTTCAGCCCGTTCCAGTTCCCCAGGAATGGGAACTATAGCGCCTTCCAGTTTTCAGGAATAGTGATTTTGTATTATGGTAGGCGCTTGCCGTGTCCTCCTGGAATATTGACAATGGGTAATCACAGCAGCTTCCCGCCCCTGGAGGAATCAATCACCAGTGATCCCAAGACGGACGCGTTCCCACCACAATAGCAAAGAGGCGATACCAATCAGCAATCACCCACAATCCACTCCCCCCCCCTTCTTCCTTCCCCCCCCACATTCATAATCTTCCTCACACGCACCCTCTGCCACGTTGTCTTCCTCTTCCTTCTTCCCTTCCATCCTTCCTTCCTTCCTTCCTTCCTTCCTTCCTCTTCGACTTCTAATATTAGCACGAATGATAATTCCTTGTCTTATTGTATTCATAGTAGCTTCCTCTTGGCCTCTGTGTTGACAGTCCATGAGGCCTCTGAGTACTCAGTCCTTCCTCACATGTATCCCAGCATACATGGATGTATATAGATAAATAATGTGTAGTATTCACCCCACACAATGGGGAGACATGATAACCGCCTACAAATTATCAGGGGAATTGACAGGGTGGACAAAAACAAACTCTTCAGCACGGGCGGAACACGAACAAGGGGACACAGATGGAAACTGAGTACCCAGATGAGCCACAGAGACATTAAAAAGATTTTTTTAAGTGTCAGAGTAGTTAACAGATGGAATGCATTAGGCAGTGATGTGGTGGAGGCTGACTCCATACACAGTTTCAAATGTAGATATGATAGAGCCCAGTAGGCTCAGGAACCGTACATCAGTTGATTGACGGTTGAGAGGCGGGACCAAAGAGCCAGAGCTCAACCCCCACAAGCACAACTAAGTGAGTTCAACTAGGTGATTATTGACATGATTATGTACATGTGTGTTATATGTTATGTTATCTATATGTTATCTTTTAACAAACAATATGTTATGTTTTAGGGTTTGTATTTTTCCGCGGGTCTTTAGTCAGTATTTCATCTTGAAATTATGTATTTTGGTGTATGATGCCCTCGTGTAGATCTAAGCTCTTGGGCTACCAGGTTGGGGGGTTAAGGTGACTCATCTTAGAGTAATCCTTCTAGTATTGGGTCATGTAACCTCTGGACGGTGTTCCACACACCCTGGTGTTCCACACACCCTGGTGTTCCACACACCCTGGTGTTCCACACACCCTGGTGTTCCACACACCCTGGTGTTCCACACACCCTGGTGGTCCACACACCCTGGTGTTCCAAACACCCTGGTGGTGTACTCTTGTTGTCTGGTGTGTAGTGGCTGCATGTTTAGGGCTTCGTGGAGACTCTGGAGTGTTTGGTCATACGGTGGACAGGGTTCTACTGCTCTTCTTAGTGCCTTAACTAAGGGGCATAGGGTGGGCAGAGTTTCTTTCACCCTATGCCCCTGTTACTTAGCAGTAAAATAGGTACCTGGGTGTTAGTCAGCTGTCACGGGCTGCTTCCTGGGGGTCGAGGCCTGGTCGAGGACCGGGCCGCGGGGACACTAAAAAAGCCCCGAAATCATCTCAAGATAACCTTCCTGTGTACTGTTTGTAATGTTTTCATGTTAGTTTTCTTTAAGGTGTGTTGTGGTACTGGAGGGTGTTGTTGATGGGGCCAGACTAGTGTTTTGTGTAAGTGTATGTTCATGCCATCTTGGTTATCTTGAGACGATTTCGGGGCTTTTTTAGTGTCCCCGCGGCCCGGTCCTCGACCAGGCCTACACCCCCAGGAAGCAGCAGTTGACAGCTGACTAACACCCAGGTACCTATTTTACTGCTAGGTAACAGGGGCATAGGGTGAAAGAAACTCTGCCCAATGTTTCTCGCCGGCGCCTGGGATCGAACCCAGGACCACAGGATCATAAGTCCAGCGTGCTGTCCGCTCGGCCGACCGGCTTCCGACCGACCGTGGTGTCTGAATCTGTGTTGTCTGATGTTATACTTTTGTTCCTCTTCCATGTACTTCATAAAAAAACTCTCCTTGTGAAGACTGCTCAATAGCACCGTGGATAGAGCTTCGACCTCTCACGCGTGTGGGCCACGGTTCGAGTCTCATAGAGCCCAATGGAATGTACTACATCTGTGAATGTTTATATTTTACCTGCAGTCTGGAGTAAGGAAATTGGTCTGTAATATCCAGTTTGAATTGGTGGTTTACTACTGGCTTAGGGATTACGCTGACAATAGGGATTACTCTGACAATAGGAATTACTCTGACAATAGGGATTACTCTTAGGGATTACCCTGACAATAGGGATTACTCTTAGGGATTACTCTGACATTCTTGAAATAGGTGGGAATAGGCCCATACAAGAGCTGCATTTAACATTCGAGTAAATTCTTTGATTGCCGCCAGTAAATTCGAGATTGCCGCCAGTTTGTCAAGTCCAGTTTGTTATGCTAATGTCCGGCGCTTTGGTCTTAAAAAAGTCTTAATTGTTTGATGGGCCTCTGCGATGGTTGTGTGGCAGGTAGTGTGGAGGTTGTTAAGGTCTGTTGTGAAGGTTGTTAAGGTCTGTTGTCAAGGTTGTTAAGGTCTGTTGTGGAGGTTGTTAAGGTCTGTTGTGAAGGTTGTTAAGGTCTGTTGTCAAGGTTGTTAAGGTCTGTTGTGGAGGTTGTTAAGGTCTGTTGTGGAGGTTGTTAAGGTCTGTTGTGGAGGTTGTTAAGGTCTGTTGTGAAGGTTGTTAAGGTCTGTTGTGAAGGTTGTTAAGGTCTGTTGTGGAGGTTGTTAAGGTCTGTTGTGGAGGTTGTTAAGGTCTGTTGTCAAGGTTGTTAAGGTCTGTTGTTGCTTGCGTGGGCAGTGTAGTGGCCGCTCTGTGCTCCACAACACTTGTAATTGTTTTTTTTTTTTATTGTTGGGGACAAAAGTTTACATTTTTGCCCCAGGCTTTAATCTGAATATATTTTTCCCCAATACTTCCTGAATTCTCATTCTGCTTGTTGACCAGACCACACTAGAAAGTGAAGGGACGACGACGTTTCGGTCCGTCCTGGACCATTCTCAAGTCGATTGTGGTTCTGGTTCATAAAGCTTATTTCCTGAGACGTCTTTGGTGTAAAATGTTTCCTCAGTTGAGGTTCTCAGCAGGTTTTTTTTTTTTTTACTTTTTTCCCCAAAGTTTCCAGAGGCTGTGTGATAGGTTTGGATTTTTGGCTAATTAGATCATCAAATTAGCCAAAAACGCACCAAATCCCTTGTTTGGTGCGTTCTGTTTGGCATACAATCTTGCAGAGCGCCTCTCCTGAAGTTCTTTCTGCGGTCTCTTGCGCTCATCTCTCCGCCACTTGTGACCCAACCACTTGGGCTGG
>WNGS01113158.1:53550711-53559672 GCA_020271785.1 Procambarus virginalis
CGCGTGATCATGTGGTCCTGGGTTCGATCCCGGGCGCCGGCGAGTAACAATGGGCAGAGTTTCTTTCACCCTGATGCCCCTGTTACCTAGCAGTAAATAGGTACCTGGTGTTAGTCAGCTGTCACGGGCTGCTTCCTGGGGGGTGGAGGCCTGGTCGAGGACCGGGCCGCGGGGACACTAAAGCCCCGAAATCATCTCAAGATAACGCTTGGCGCCTGACGCATCAGAGTCGATGACCCCCACCACTGTTATCTCAGGCACCGTCTAGGGTGTCTGTCTGTCTGTCTCTCTCTCCGGGTCCACTATACCAAGTTTACAAGTTTACCTTCGTGACGAGCGTCACCTTAACGCATTCTGCTTAGTTTTTGTTTTGAGAAGGAGAGGTGGGCGGTGGGTTAGGGGCGCAGAGGACTTATAGAGTTCTCTTCGTTGATTCTTTCATGATTTACCGTCAGTCACCCGGTGCAGATCCATCTTGGAGACGGGTCAATCCGCTCGCGAGTCGCTATATACAAAAACGGTCACCTATCAGCGGGAACAAGACAGCATGCTACCTATACGAACCACAGACAGAAGAGCATCGCCGCGAAGTTGAGGCTTCCGATTCAGCTTGGAGAAAAAAAAACTAATGATAAAAAAAGGCTCGAATCCTAGCGTTTCCTCTGGACCAATCACCAGCGATGGCAACATCAAAATGCCCATAAAATACGCCTATCGTCGACCGTTATCGCGTCTTGGCCAACTCTCTCGGCTTATCGAACAAGTCAGCATTTTATGCCGCTCATATCCTCCTCCATTTATATTGCAAAATTTATCTGAAAACTTGCAAAAACCCCGACCAGATGGTTATCTCCTGGTAGCCGTTTGTCGCTGCCATTCGACCAGTTTTCGCGCGCTTCTTGCGGCCGCTTCCCGCCAAATACGCCCCCGAGTGAGCGAAAGGTTCTGGAGGTTTGCGCGCGTCAAGCGCTAGAGTGAATCTGAAATAAGGGTTGAAGACATAACTCAAAATATCTCTAGTTGATGCTGACGAGAAGAAAATTGATGGAATATTCACGTATGTATCAGGTTCTATTTAAGCGTATCACCAGTAATTAAAATTTCCACCAAACAGCAATAAAGTGTTAAGGAGATGGATGTTGGGCCACTCCATCGTCCCGTCCATCCTCTCCGTCCATCCTCCCGTCCATCCTCTCTTCCATCCTCTCTTCCTCCCAGTTTGCCCTCAGGAGGAGGAGGAGGAGGAGGAGCGACCCGCGTACCTTGCCTCCCTAATTACTGCACTGTCCTCTCATCTGGTAGTTAATCTATTAAGTTTTAGTTGGATCGTTTAAGTGGTGAAATTAACGGGTGTTTGGGGTGGTTGGGCATGTGTGAGTGGCGCCCCCCGTGGGGGTAGTTTACCCCCCCTCACCTGTACCCACGCCTACCCTGTACCCACTCCTACCCTGTACCCCGCCTACCCTGTACCCACGCCTACCCTGTACCCAACGCCTCCCCCTGTACCCACGCCTACCCTGTACCCACTCCTACCCTGTACCCACGCCTACCCTGTACCCACGCCTACCCTGTACCCACGCCTACCCTGTACCCACTCCTACCCATCCATCCGCTATACCCACGTAGGCAAATGCCTATACATATATACGCACGCATAAACATACATATTCAGGAATGATAAGCGGGCGTATGTGTGAACATACATACATACATACATACGCTTGTCTACACATTCAGACTATCACTTGTTTTTCTCTCAGCTCCAAGGTCACCAGTTGTGTATATCCCCCCCCCTGGGGTATACAGGGTGGGGTATCCTTGGGTGTGTGTGTCCCAGGGAGTACCCTGGAGTGACTCTTCTGGGTTATCCTGCAGTTTATCCTAGGGGGGGGGGTCATATCCTTGAATGTATCCAATTGTGTATTCTGAGCTGTATCATTGAACGTTTCCTGAGGTATATCGGGTAAATCACTGGGGTGTAAGAGGGGGGTGGGGGGGGACGACCATTGGGTGGAAGTAGTTTAAGGGGGAGGGGGGAGGTGGGGGTGAGAGTGGGGGTGGGGGGTGAGTGGGGTGAGAGTGGGGTGAGAGTGGGTGATGCTCATTACCAGAGGTGGGGGTGAGAATGTGTTCAATCTTCCTTGTTTATTTACCACATTTGCATTTTTATTGGGGCTTGTGTAGTATCAGGGAGAGAGAGGAGAGAGAGAGAGGAGACGGACCAACCGGGCTGTGGTGGGGTATGTGGGCCTGCGCGGGCCGCTCCAAGCAACAGCCTAGTGGACCAAACTCTAACAAGTCAAGCCTGGCCTCGGGCCGGGCTTGGGGAGTAGAAGAACTCCCAGAACCCCATCAACCAGGTATCAACCAGGTATCAACCAGGTATCAACCAGGTATCAACCAGACAGAGACAGAGAGAGAGAGAGAGAGAGGTGAAATAAGGTAATTATAATGACAATTGCGAAGGTAGTGCTACTAACATTTGAAAGGGATATAACGAGAAGGAGCTGGGATATGACGAGAAGGAACTGGGATATGACGAGAAGGAACTGGGATATGACGACAAGGAACTGGGATATGACGACAGGGAGCTGGGATATGACGACAAGGAACTGGGATATGACGACAAGGAGCTGGGATATGACGACAAGGAGCTGGGATATGACGAGAAGGAACTGGGATATGACGAGAAGGAACTGGGATATGACGACAAGGAACTGGGATATGACGACAGGGAGCTGGGATATGACGACAAGGAACTGGGATATGACGACAAGGAGCTGGGATATGACGACAAGGAGCTGGGATATGACGAGAAGGAACTGGGATATGACGACAAGGAGCTGGGATATGACGACAAGGAGCTGGGATATGACGAGAAGGAACTGGGATATGACGACAAGGAGCTGGGATATGACGACAAGGAGCTGGGATATGACGAGAAGGAACTGGGATATGACGACAAGGAGCTGGGATATGACGACAAGGAGCTGGGATATGACGACAAGGAACTGGGATATGACGACAAGGAGCTGGGATATGACGACAAGGAGCTGGGATATGACGACAAGGAGCTGGGATATGACGACAAGGAGCTGGGATATGAGGATGGAGTGAAGAAACAGTACACCAGACCTCTTGGACCTTTGGGGATTGAACACCGGCCCGGCATGAAGCGAGGCCCTCCAAGCAGATCCCATACACCGGGATGTGTAGTGTGTATGGACCAAAATTATAAATGAACATCTATACAAATAAGGAAAATGTCTGTTTGTTCAAGGTAGGCGGCCAAGCTTTTCAGGGTGACTGGTCAGGGTTCGGGGTACTACATAAGATGATCCTGGCCGAGTCCCCCATATGTCAAAAAACGGGCTCACCATAGCCCGTGCTACTTGGAACTTTTTGTTCCAAATAGCGAATCTTAAACAACAACAACAACAACTCCATATGTCCCTTCTTTGCTGGAAAGCGACCTTCACTAAGATTCATGTATCATAATCAACGCTATGTCACCCTGCAAGTTGATGAATGTGTCTTGGGGGGGGGGGGAATCGGCCGCCGCTTGGACGAGCTTAGCAGGAAGACAAGTTGGAGTCGTAATGTGGCAACGTCGGAGAGTATAACATGGCAACATGGGGGAGGAGGTTATGGCACCATGTAAGGCTTGTAGGGTATGGGAGCGTGCGGTAAAGTATACCAGGAGAGGGGTATAGCAAGAGGGTATACCAGGAGGGGGGTATAGCAAGAGGGTATACCAGGGCGGGGTATAGCAAGAGACACCTTGCGGGGAAAATATATCTTCCACAGTGTTGTTGTTCTTTAGGGAAGTTTGTTGTTTCATAACCTTGTGTGCTCCTGGTGCGCACACGTGTGTCAGATGTGTGCTCCTGGCACACACGTGTCAGATGTGTGCTCTCTGGCGCACACACACACTTGTAAGATGTGTGCTCCTGGCGCACACATGTGTCAGATGTGTGCTCCCTGGCGCACACACACATGTATCAGATGTGTGCTCCTGGCGCACACACACATGTATCAGATGTGTGCTCCCTGGTGCACACACATGTGTCAGATGTGTGCGTAGGTCTGTAATGCACACAAATACGCGTGCCTTATTACCCGCCAGGCTTTGTTTACAAGCTCATATATTAGTATATAGTAGCAGTCTTTCTTGTAGACATATATTGCTGAATATGACCGAAAGCATCATATGAGAGGCGGAACCAAAGAGCCGAGGCTCAACCCTCCCCACAAGTACCACTAGGTGAGGAGAGTTAGAAGCGAGAGCAGGACTCATAATCCTCGGCGATTTCAACCACAGAAAATGTGAGTGGGCAGCGGAGGCTCCGCATGCTAGGGACCGTCGGTTAACTTCTACTGAATTCACCGCTCAGTACCGCCAAGGAGTGGGAGTGACGGGAGCCGACCAGCACGGCTAGACCGAACGTCCAGCCAGTGTTTACATTTGAAAATAGACAGGATAGAAGACTATATAGACGCCCCAATAACTGTAGAAGTGATGATATAGCTGAGTTGTTAATTCGACGGTGACTTTCTGACACCACTGGCCGTTTTTACAGTACCAATGACCTCGTTGAAAGCGGCAGTGACCTCGCTTTAAAGGCACCGCACCGACGACCTGGTTGGGGCATTAGACCAATTACTTGGGTCCATGTAAACACACTTCTTGATCTCCTTCACCACCCGACAGAAATAATCAGAAAGGGAAAATGGACGTTGGAAGTTTATAGAGTAAAGTACTCGGTATAGGCGCTATTTAGAGGATTTGAACCACTTATTACGAGAGCCAGGGGCGAGCGAATCCCCCTCCCACCCATCCCACCCCCCTCTGCGGGAGAGAGGGGGGGAAGGAGGATGGGTGGGAGGGGGATTCGCTCGCCCCTGGCTCTCGTAATAAGTGGTTCAAATCCTCTAAAATAGCGCCTATACCGAGTACTTTACTCTATAAACTTCCAACGTCCATTTTCCCTTTCTGATTATTTCTGTCGGGTGGTGAAGGAGATCAAGAAGTGTGTTTACATGGACCCAAGTAATTGGTCTAATGCCCCAACCAGGTCGTCGGTGCGGTGCCTTTAAAGCGAGGTCACTGCCGCTTTCAAACGAGGTCATTGGTACTGTAAAAACGGCCAGTGGTGTCAGAAAGTCACCGTCGAATTAACAACTCAGCTATATCATCACTTCTACAGTTATTGGGGCGTCTATATAGTCTTCTATCCTGTCTATTTCAAATGTAAACACTGGCTGGACGTTCGGTCTAGCCGTGCTGGTCGGCTCCCGTCACTCCCACTCCTTGGCGGTACTGAGCGGTGAATTCAGTAGAAGTAACCGACGGTCCCTAGCATGCGGAGCCTCCGCTGCCCACTCACATTTTCTGTGGTTGAAATCGCCGAGGATTATGAGTCCTGCTCTCGCTTCTAACTCTCCTCACCTAGTGGTACTTGTGGGGAGGGTTGAGCCTCGGCTCTTTGGTTCCGCCTCTCATATGATGCTTTCGGTCATATTCAGCAATATATGTCTACAAGAAAGACTGCTACTATATACTAATATATGAGCTTGTAAACAAAGCCTGGCGGGTAATAAGGCACGCGTATTTGTGTGCATTACAGACCTACGCACACATCTGACACATGTGTGTGCACCAGGGAGCACACATCTGATACATGTGTGTGTGCGCCAGGGAGCACACATCTGATACATGTGTGTGTGCGCCAGGGAGCACACATCTGACACATGTGTGCGCCAGGAGCACACATCTTACAAGTGTGTGTGTGCGCCAGAGAGCACACATCTGACACGTGTGTGCCAGGAGCACACATCTGACACACGTGTGCGCACCAGGAGCACACAAGGTTATGAAACAAACAAACTTCCCTAAAGAACAACAACACTGTGGAAGATATATTTTCCCGCAAGGTGTCTCTTGCTATACCCCGCCCTGGTATACCCTCTTGCTATACCCCTCCTGGTATACCCTCTTGCTATACCCCTCTCCTGGTATACTTTACCGCACGCTCCCATACCCTACAAGCCTTACATGGTGCCATAACCTCCTCCCCATGTTGCCATGTTATACTCTCCGACGTTGCCACATTACGACTCCAACTTGTCTTCCTGCTAAGCTCGTCCAAGCGGCGGCCGATTCCCCCCCCCCCAAGACACATTCATCAACTTGCAGGGTGACATAGCGTTGATTATGATACATGAATCTTAGTGAAGGTCGCTTTCCAGCAAAGAAGGGACATATGGAGTTGTTGTTGTTGTTGTTTAAGATTCGCTATTTGGAACAAAAAGTTCCAAGTAGCACGGGCTATGGTGAGCCGTTTTTGACATATGGGGGACTCGGCCAGGATCATCTTATGTAGTACCCCGAACCCTGACCAGTCACCCTGAAAAGCTTGGCCGCCTACCTTGAACAAACAGACATTTCCTTATTTGTATAGATGTTCATTTATAATTTTGGTCCATACACACTACACATCCCGGTGTATGGGATCTGCTTGGAGGGCCTCGCTTCATGCCGGGCCGGTGTTCAATCCCCAAAGGTCCAAGAGGTCTGGTGTACTGTTTCTTCACTCCATCCTCATATCCCAGCTCCTTGTCGTCATATCCCAGCTCCTTGTCGTCATATCCCAGCTCCTTGTCGTCATATCCAGCTCCTTGTCGTCATATCCCAGTTCCTTGTCGTCATATCCCAGCTCCTTGTCGTCATATCCCAGCTCCTTGTCGTCATATCCCAGTTCCTTCTCGTCATATCCCAGCTCCTTGTCGTCATATCCCAGCTCCTTGTCGTCATATCCCAGTTCCTTCTCGTCATATCCCAGCTCCTTGTCGTCATATCCCAGCTCCTTGTCGTCATATCCCAGTTCCTTCTCGTCATATCCCAGCTCCTTGTCGTCATATCCCAGCTCCTTGTCGTCATATCCCAGTTCCTTGTCGTCATATCCCAGCTCCCTGTCGTCATATCCCAGTTCCTTGTCGTCATATCCCAGTTCCTTCTCGTCATATCCCAGTTCCTTCTCGTCATATCCCAGCTCCTTGTCGTCATATCCCAGCTCCTTGTCGTCATATCCCAGTTCCTTGTCGTCATATCCCAGCTCCCTGTCGTCATATCCAGTTCCTTGTCGTCATATCCCAGTTCCTTCTCGTCATATCCCAGTTCCTTCTCGTCATATCCCAGCTCCTTCTCGTTATATCCCTTTCAAATGTTAGTAGCACTACCTTCGCAATTGTCATTATAATTACCTTATTTCACCTCTCTCTCTCTCTCTCTCTGTCTCTGTCTGGTTGATACCTGGTTGATACCTGGTTGATACCTGGTTGATACCTGGTTGATGGGGTTCTGGGAGTTCTTCTACTCCCCAAGCCCGGCCCGAGGCCAGGCTTGACTTGTTAGAGTTGGTCCACTAGGCTGTTGCTTGGAGCGGCCCGCAGGNTGTGTTTTTAATGTTCTTTTTCAGAGTATGGATTGTGTCTCGTGCGGGATTTCTGTAGTTCGTATTTCATTATGAAATTATGTATTGTGGGGTTTGGTTTCCATCGAGTAGATCGAAGCTCTTGGGCCCCAGCTGTGGGAGCGGGGCGTGTCGTCTTGAAGCAGTCGTTCAGGCGTTGGATCATCTAAGGTTTTGATTGTTCCACACACTGGTGGCTTGGTGCTGTAGTCTGGTGTTTTTGTTTGTGGAAAAAAAAACTATTCAGCTTGAGATAAATAATTAATGTATTTGCTTTCTGTATTCATCTCTCGACGCCTCAAATAAGCTCAAACTCGCCCCGCTCCTCACTTCCCTCAACCCTCACCTCTCACCTCGCCTCACCCCTCACTTCCCCTCAGCTCCTCTCACACCCCCTCACCCTCACCCCTCACCAACCCGCCAGGTAAAAGCCTCAGTCGTTGACCAGGTCGTGGACGGAGGTCAAGGCGGGTCACGCATGAGTGCTAACCTGACCCTCTTCCAATACTCAATCCCCGCTTGATCTGGTGGATGGGGGCCCTCCCCCTCCCTCCCCAACGACCCCCCATGGCCCTCGTCAACCCCCTTCCCCTGGCAGAGAGATGGAGGGGTCAGGTATCGCGCCCAGCTATCGGTGTATCGGTTATCGTGTCGGGTATCGGGAGGAGAGGCACGCCCAGGGAGGAGAGCAGAGACTTGAAGACGGCCTCAAGTGGTGACCCCTGCCCGTGATCTCTCTTGCGACGTGTGGCACTCAGCGGGTGTGGCCCTCAGCAGGTGTGGTCTCCAGCAGGTGTGGTCTCCAGCAGGTGTGGTCTCCGCCAGGTGTGGTCCTCAGTAGGTGTGGCCTCCAGCGCGAATGGCACTTACCAATGGAGTGCCACCCAGCACAAATGGCACTTAACAGGCGTTTGCTAGTTTTCCTTGGCCTTTAAACCATATCATAGTGATTTAGCAGAGACGAGAGTGTTTACGTCGTTCTTACACTGAAGTAGAGTGCCTTATTGGGTGGGGGGGGGGGGAAGAGTGCCTTATGGGGGGGGAGAGCCTTATGTGGGGGTGGAGAGTGCCTTATGGGGGAGAGTGCCTTATGGGGGGGAGAGAGCCTAATAGGGGGAGTGAAGGGGGGGGGTCAGTGTCTAGATATAGTGAGTTAGTAGCTAGCAAGCGGTGCCATGTGTAACTACGAGACTACAGTGAGAGGGGTGTAGCGGAGGGGGGGGTGCTACACTGAGAGGGGGGGTGCTACACTGAGAGGGGGGGTGCTACACTGAGAGGGGGGGTGCTACACTGAGAGGGGGGGGTGCTACACTGAGAGGGGGGGTGCTACACTGAGAGGGGGGGGGTGCTACACTGAGAGAGGGGGGAGGGGAGGGCCCTTCTGTGTGCTCGAACGCCCGAAGATGCGGGATGAGGTGGCCCTCGTAACCACCAGATTACACAAGTCCCACTGCACCTCTTCACCCCCCCCACCCCCACCACCAGCTAC
>WNGS01113158.1:53581278-53586278 GCA_020271785.1 Procambarus virginalis
CCATTTTGCTTTACCTTCAGACACTTTTTCATGTTTCCTCCGAGACAAGATCGTAGATGTTGTAGTAGATCTGTCTGACTTCGGTAGACGTTTCATTGAACATTCCGAATAGGCAGGCCCTCCTCATTTTTCTCCAGTCTGTGTTGATGTTGTCACTGATGGCTCGTTTGAAGTGAACCATCATTAGCTTTCCATTACCTTCAGCCTTCTCTTTTGACACCAAGTTGCAGAGCTCTATATGAAGTCTCTTGACTAAATAATTTTTACGCTCAGTCTTTTCCACCTTACGTTTCCATATGGTCCAGCACCGTAGTTCATTCCACAAACTTTATTGTAGGCAGAAGAGGAGAACATGTTATCCACCAAAGTTGTATACCTGAGTTTGATGCTTGGTGATCGACCCCACATCAACACTGCAGCATCCTCTTCCATATTTTTGGGACTGCTGTGGTAATTCTTTTCACAATGTGGTAGATGTTTAGCCATCTCATTATCAAACTGAGCCTCGTTTATTTCTCTAGTCCGTTCCCTACGTTCGAGAATTTGGCACTGAATGCATGTTTTTTTACTGAATACATTGAAATCACAACCATTCCTGTTAACATTTCCACAACGAAAGCAGTGCCAATTTGTGAATAAGGCCTCCTAGATCCGTCAAAAGACACATCAATGTTAAGGAAGCCATCAATGGGGTCTATATTTAACTGTTCTTTATAATGGTCAAATATTATACTGCGAGTGCTTTCTTGCACTTCTCCCATCTCTTATTAATCACATCTCTTATATGATTCTCGCACCTGCTATACACCAACGGTGACACAAATTTCATTCCATTTATGGCACACATACTCTTGTAGAACATGTATCTTTGCCATTATCATGTTGAAGTATACTAATGTCTTCAGAATCTCGAAATTTCCTATCAACACTCGTGAAAAATATGATTACAGTGGCTACAACTTTCTGTCACTTGCACATTATGTTGATCAACCTTGACTGTATGAAGTAGTGTATTATGCGAGCAATTTTGACATAATTTTAAAACATTATCATCTAAGTACTTTTCAAGTTCCTTATCTGTCACCATTAGTACTGTCTCATGTGATGTTAGCTCTTCGCTGTTTTCTTCTGTGTCTTGTCTAAATAATTTCAATCGTTTTGTGGCACTGCTCTCGGTATCTTTACGTCTTTTCAAACCACTGGAAGTACCTACAACATCACCATATTTATGATTTTCAGTCAATGTTTGTGTAACTGTAAGTTTACAATGACTACAGCTTTTGGTCACTTGTACATTATCATGTCGATCAGATATCTTGACTGTATGACATAGTTTAGCATGTAAACAATCACACACATAATTATCATCAAGGTACTTCTCAAGCTTCCTATCTGTTATTAACACTGTCTCCTGTGATTTTATTTTATAATTAATTTCTTGACACTGACTGTAATCTGGATCTTGTCTCAGATCTTGAGCTGAAGCAGCTTTCTGTTGTTGATAAATACGGCGAGCATATGCCGCTTGTGATTGTTTAATTTGTGAGTCTTGGATTTGCGTGGCATTGTGCAATCTCTTTGTATTACTGTATGACAGCATTCATCTTCTGTAACAGGAAACAAATATTAAAATGAATAAAAAAATAATGGTATGTTTTTGTGAGTCTGGTCGTATAAAAAGTTTCTCATTTCACAGGATATAGTTAGCCCTGAGTGGGACCTACTTGACACAGGAGCAGAGGGAAGGGTTCTAACAGGGAGGGGGGTAGCGGGCTGTGACTGAGTTGAACAGGATGTAAACACTTCTTATATACCCTAAATGTACAGCGTTTATCTGACATCTTTGTGGAATATCCGGTACTTATTATCAATGTTGGTGTGGTGTTTGTGTGTGTGTGTGTGTGTGTGTGTAATGATAAAAGCTCTGTCCTGAAGGCCTTTTCAGAAATTTTATTAAATTTTATTTAGTATCATTGTCTCATTTAATCGTCATGCGGTTATCGTAGGGAGATATTTATTGTTCAACTGTTAGACACCTTTTTTTTTTCTTTTACTTGGACTATGTGACTTCAAGGTGGTTCTTACAAGATTGTGAGTATCTCAACACAATGCCACCAATGCCACTGCCACAATCACCATCAACGTTGAATGTATATCATCAATACTATATTCTCTATTCTTTACTATCGAGTTCCTTCCTCCTTTTGGTTACAAAACTGGCCACTGTCTGTTTCTGAGGGACTATCGTGTCACTTACTATCAGGTCGTTCATCACATTAAAGTGTTTCATATGTTTATAACGGGAACCCCGGTGAGAGAACCTCTTGAAACACTTGTCACATTGGTAAGGCTTCTCCCCTGTATGTAGTCGACGGTGTTCTGTTAAGCTGTCTTTTCGTTTTAATACTTTTTGGCAAATATCACATATGAATCTGCATTGGTCTGAATAATTATACTGGTGTTGGGCAAGGAACGATTGTTGATTAAATAACTTATCATCCTCCTTCAGTCGCTTACTCTCCAATGGCTAGTCAACTTATATTTCAGCTTGCATTTTTTTTCAATCACAGTTGGCATCACAGAGTCTAATTTTGGCAATGCTAATGGTTTAGATTTAAAACCGGGTGGTGCCAACAGGGACGGGTAAAACGACGATTGTTGATTGGACTTATCATCATCCTTCAGTCGCTTTACTCCCCAATGGCGAATCAGTCTCAACTTATATTTCCACTTGCAATTTTGTTTTTCAATCACAGTAGGCATCACATTTGGCAATGCTGATGGTTTAGATTTAAGGGAGAGATCGATCGGTTGTATATCATCCATCAGTCGATCATCATCCTCATTTCCATCTGCTCTCATTGCATTCCTGAAAATTGTAGGGATAAAGATTGTTACATCAGACCATTATTAAATTTGGCTATAAACATCCAAACTATGAAACTTCGTCTGTGGAACCCCGTTAATTCCCTTGTCATCTGTTGTTTAATTAAAATCTCAATAAAAATTGTGCCACAAGAAAGGATAGCCATTAAATGTTACAATCCCTAGTCATTCCATAAAATTCAATTTTAGACAATTGATAGCAAAAATTACAGCAAAATTACACACACACAAAAAATTAAGACTTCGAATATAAACCTTAGAAGGAACGACGAGAATACCACTTCACTCACTATAATTAATAAATTTTTTCAAGGGTTTAAATATGTTGTCACTGGGCGTGAACCACGAGGTAGACTGAGGGAATAAGTGGCGATAAGATCCTTTATATTCTTTGAGGACAATCTAGTTGCCAGAGACGAAGAGCTCAGGTCTCGAAGTTTCGGCGAGTATTATGTTATCCGATATATATAGTAGCCAGAACACACTTCTCAGCCTACTATGAAAGGCCCGATTTGCCTAATAAGCCAAGTTTTAATAAATTAATTAGTTTCGTCTACCTAACCTAGCTAACCTAACCTAAGATAGGTTAGGTTAGGTTAGGTAGGATTGGATAGGTTCGGTCTTATATCTAGATTAATTTTAACTCCAATTAAAAAAAATTGATCTCATACATAATGAAATGGGTAGCTTTATCATTTGACAAGAAAAAAATTAGTGAAAATATATTAATTGATGAAAACTTGGCTTATTAGGCAAATTGGGCCTTGCATAGTAGGCTGAGAAGTGCGTTCTGGCTACTAGATACGACATATTATATATATATATATATATATATATATATATATATATATATATATATATAATATATATATATATATTATATATTTATGTTATCCGATACTCATATATGGAAGTATGGGGATGTTTGGGTTTTATATAAAAATATATATATATTTGGTAACTGTGGTTGATTTTGAAACTTCAAAGTTTCTAATGTATCCCTTTAGTTTCTATATTAAAAAATGATATGTAACCTATCAATTCAACTTTTGTAGGTTCTCATTTTTTTACTGTAATTCATATTTTTATAATTTTTTTAATTTTGGGACTAATTTAGTTGTATATCCTTGCTTTTTATAGCTTTGTCTTAGGTTCCTTGTGGCCCTTTTTATCTTAAAGCTAAAACATTAGAATGTACGTTTTTGAGAGAGAGAGAGAGAGAGAGAGAGGAGAGAGAGAGAGAGAGAGAGAGAGAGAGAGAGAGAGAGAGATAAGAGAGTGAGGAGAGAGAGAGTAAGAGAGTGAGAGCGATAAGAGGAAGAGAGAGATAAGAGAGTGAGAGGAGAGAGAGATGCCTCACCGTATTTGCTTTGACAATTTACAGCTCAGGATTTGGTCTTTCATATGTCAATCAGTGCCCACTGGATATTATAGTTACTCAAACTTAAATCTATTTACCAGAACATGACCATGATTTTGGTTGGATAACTTTACTACCCCCTCAAAATAAATCTTGGATTGATTATGAATGATTGTATATTAAGTATTTTTTGAAGTATTCAAAGGAATGACAGAAACGACTGCTAAATACTTTTATATATTATAAACATATTGATTAAGTTTGCCGAGCTCCATGGGTATCTATTGTTTTTTGTCGTATTTTATTTATCAATTCTATCTGGGGGCCTGGTTCTTGGTCTTTGTGTTGAGTTAAAATAACATAACGCCAACACCAATATTTATGAAAATGTTACCTAATGGGTAAAACGAAGAAAGGTGATGTAAAAAAAAGAGATTAAATTAACTAAAAATATACTATACAATACCTTTTGATAATTACTTACTTGATCAATGAGAGCCCCTTGTCAAAGGATTCCGAGGAGAAATCTTCATTCCTCAGATGAATCTTCGTCGTCCCGGTTCACTCCAAACCCACTTCGGTGGGTAATGTTTAGAAGGTTGGGTATTCTCTTATAAACCTGCTGCTGCATATTCTTAACCATATTCTTCACCCTATCCTTCTGCCAATTCTTCTTTCTTTTCTTTGAGGGTGAGTTAAGATCATTATTATCTGATGAGGGACCGATCTCATCAGAATATTCAGATGAATCTTC
>WNGS01113158.1:53588778-53592113 GCA_020271785.1 Procambarus virginalis
CTCCTGTTGCTTAGGTACTCCTGTATCCAACGGAGTACCTTCCCTTTCACTCCAGCCTGCATCTCCAGCTTTTTCACTAGCCTCTTGTGTGGCACTGTATCAAAGGCTTTCTGACATTCCCAAAATATGCAGTCTGCCCACCCTTCTCTCTCTTGCCTTATTTTTGTTGCCTGGTCGTAGAATTCAAGTAACCCTGTGAGGCAGGACCTGCCATCCCTGAATTCATGTTGATGCTGTGTTACAAAGTTCTTTCGCTCCAGGTGCTCCACTAGCTTTCTTCGCACAATCTTCTCCATCAGCTTGCATGGTATGCAGGTTAGGGACACTGGCCAGTAGTTCAGTGCCTCCTGTCTATCCCCTTTCTTGTATATCGGGACTACGTTAGCTGTTTTCCAAATTTCTGGCAGTTCCCCTGTTGTCAGTGATTTGTTATACACTATGGAGAGTGGGAGGCACAGTTCTTCTGCTCCTTCCTTTAGTATCCAAGGGGAGATTCCATCTGGGCCTATAGCCTTTGTCACATCCAACTCTAGTAAACACTTCCTTACTTCCCCGCTAGTAATCTCAAACTCTTCCAGTTGTTCCTGGTTAGCTATCCCCTCTCTTATCTATGGGATTTCTCCTAGTTCTAAGGTGAAGACCTCTTGGAATTTCTTATTCAGTTCCTCACACACTTCCTTGTCGTTTGTAGTTAATCCTTCTGCCCCTATCCTGTGTTTGTGTGTTTTTGTGTGTTTTTTGTATGTGTTTGTGTGTCTGTGTGTGTGTGTGTGTGTGTGTGTGTGTGTGTGTGTGTGTGTGTGTGTGTGTGTGTGTGTGTGTGTGTGTGTGTGTGTGTGTGTGTGTGTGTGTGTGTGTGTGTGTGTGTGTGTGTGTGTGTGAGAGAGAGAGAGAGAGAGGGGGGGGGGCTAGATGGTCCATTTGTTCCAGCCACATTATTGTGTGACTTAATATTCCAGGCTGTAATATAAATATCCCGCAGTAACTCTCAAGGCGTTATTAAGAATCGTAGTTTCTCGAGGTGACTTTATTGAGTTGATTGGAGTCATTCGTGTCACATTGCTCGGGAGTTATAGTTCTTGATGAAAATTACATGAGCGAGACTTGTGTGAGGAAATGAGAGTGTTTTGCATCTTATTAGAAGCGCTGAGGCCTCCAGTTTTACGCCGGCGCTCATCTTAATTTACATTCGCTATAAGACTTTGTGTTGTTTTGTCAGAGGTTTCTTGAAAGTGAAATGAGTTGGTATTTTTCTTCTTTGTGATGTATGTTGCTTGGGTATGGTGGTGTTTGTGGCTGATGTGGATTGATGATGGTGATTGAGGGTGACCGTTTGTTGGGGGAGAGCAGCATAGTTTGTGATGGAAGGGATGAGGGGGAGGGGGCGGGACAGTGAATGGAAGGTTGGGGGTGTGAGGGGAAGGAGCGGGTGTCAGTGTATGAGTGTATATTTCCGTACGTGCGATTATTCATGCACGGGAGACATCTCCACGAGGCTAACCATAGCCCGTGCTTCTTGCCCAGCTCCTGTGCCAGGTAAGTTACGGGCTCACCATAGCCCGTGCTACTTGGAACTTGTTCCGAGTAGCTGAATCTATAACAACAACAACAGATCATTCATGCATATATAGACGCATCATCAACATGAATGATATTGACCTATCCATGTCATTAGTGCCTTCATTAAGACCCCTTGTGCGCTGAAGGCTGCGATTGGTAAATAAGTTCCATTATTAATTAAGATAATTAGTGGCGATATGTTGTTCGTTAACCTCATTAGTACTGTAACTGCCCTCCTTTCTTCTTCCTTGTTTGTCTATCTCTTTATCACTCCTCTCTCTATGTGATGTTTGAAGCTAATTTTTATGATAGATTAGCTTAAAAAATGTTTTTCAAGATTCGAATTAGGTGACAATGCAATCTAGAAAATACGCTTCTAACTTCGAACAGTAACAACAATAATATTTTGTTTCTTCTTTTTTTACAGAATAAAGAGCGAGGAAGCTTTTGGGAAAGAGAAGAACCTAGAAATGTGTCCGGTTTGAAATACGCTCCTGATTAGAGGGGGAACATCGTATGAAACGTTTTGTTTATTGCGTGTGTTAAGTGCAGTGATATGTGCGTGTGTTGCGTGTACCAGTGTTGTCGGTCACTTGGGACCTGCCTGGTGCCCCAGTAGCCGGGACCTCCGGTACCTAAGATCTCTTGAGAGGCTCCAGGATCCCCGGTAGCCAGGCTCCCTGCGAGGCTCAAGGATCCCGTTCTCGAAGGCCCTTACCCGTCCCTCCTACACCACTTGGAGTCAGGACTCATAGGCGACCTCTCTGGCAGGTCACCCTCAACACCGTCAAGATTTATTGGTCAAACTCTCCCCAGATTTTTAAGGTAAGAAGTCCTGTCTTTCTTATATATGGAGCTACCCTTTTTTCTTTTTTCCCCTTATAGGTTATATAAGATTCAGAATAAACATATTTTAATTATTAGAATTCTGGCTCGTTTTAACCACGATGCCTCGACCCCGAGGAGCAACTGATCCCAGTGTTTGGGGCAAGGTTTTGGAGCCCTGTCTTCCCTCGCGTCGCCTGAACCAGCCAAGAGTCTCGTGACGTAAACATGTTTTTGCGCCTGGTGGCTCTTGTCATAAGAGTTGATGTGGTAGCATAGGATAGTGTCTGGGTAGTGTTGCGCGGGCTGCTGAGGCCAGGCCAGCGGAACAGCCTATTTGGCTCTCCTGGGCGGGAGAAAGAAAAGGTTTGGCGGGAAGTTGTCTACTGCACAAGTCCCTGGCGGAGACATTTCAGGGAACACGTGTGATACACGAACACAAAATTTGTATTAATTAATTATTGGTGACGATAATGCAGAATCCTCAACATGAGGGGGAATTCCAAACGATATCGAGTTAGCCGTAATTAGTTTGAGAACTTGGCATACTTGCCCGCCTCGCAGCATCCAGCAGAGGGACAATTGGAGTATTGGAAGCGCTGGTGCGTGACGCCTGGTGTGTGTTCTCTGGTGATTTGTACAGAGGCAAACTCTGAACGTTGAGCAGGTTGGGGACGGAGGGGGGGGAGGGGGGAGGTGGCTGGACTAACAACACCTGCCAGAAACTGATTGGAATTGATCTTGGGGGAAAGTAATTTCAAATTGAGCTTAAAAAGGCGAGTTGTGGATAAAAACACGCACACACACACACACACACACACACACACACACACCCACACACACACACACACACACACACACACACCAACACACACCACACACCCACACACACACACACAAAGTACACCCCACACACAGTAAGTGATGTGGTGGAGGCTGAATCCATACAC
>WNGS01113158.1:53593113-53598113 GCA_020271785.1 Procambarus virginalis
TGTTTATATATATATATATATATATATATATATATATATATATATATATATATATATATATATATATAATATATATATATATATATATATTAGTATATTTTGGTAGCAGTCTTTCCTGTAGACATATGTTATTAAATATGACCGAAAAAGTAAGATTAATAATTCTAACACGAATTTCTCAATTTCCTTATGTTTGTTTTTACTGATGACGGTAAATGAAAAATCAATTCTCCAAAATTCATTCTTTATTTCTTAGTCTGACGCGACACTTGAACGCGTTTCGTAATAACTAATTACATTTTCAAAGACTTTTAGTTTTCACACACAACTATAACCTTAAAGCACTAAACAGTTCTTTACTATGCTATGATTTAAACAGCTTTCATCTTTCATTTATACCCGCGTTTTGGGTGAGGTGATATGTTACAACAGTTTTTAATGAGGTGAACAAAACTTTCAACAAAGGACAGAACACGAAAACAATGGATATTAACTGGATATTAACTGGGTAAATTGAAGGTATGAATGGAAGTAACTGCGGAAGGGCCTATTGGCCCATATTTCTTGATGCTTCTATATTGGAGCGGGGTCTTGAAGTGGGTAGAATATAGTTGTGCATTAATTGACTGTTGATTGCTGGTGTTGACTTCTTGATGTGTAGTGCCTCGCAGATGTCAAGCCGCCTGCTATCGCTGTACCTATCGATGATTTCTGTGTTATTTGTTAAGATTTCTCTGGTGATGGTTTGGTTGTGGGAAGAGAGTATATGTTCCTTAATGGAGCCCTGTTGCTTATGCATCGTTAAACGCCTGGAAAGAGATGTTGTTGTCTTGCCTATATACTGAGTTTTTTGGGGCTTACAGTCCCCAAGTGGACATTTAAAGGCATAGACGACGTTTGTCTCTTTTAGGGCGTTCTGCTCCGTGTCTGGAGAGTTTTTCATTAGTAGGCTGGCTGTTTTTTTGGTTTTATAGTAAATCGTTAGTTGTATCTTCTGATTTTTGTCTGTAGGGATAACATTTCTATTAACAATATCTTTCAGGACCCTTTCCTCCGTTTTATGAGCGGTGGAGAAGAAGTTCCTGTAAAATAGTCTAATAGGGGGTATAGGTGTTGTATTAGTTGTTTCTTCAGAGGTTGCATGGCGTTCTACTTTCCTTCTTATGATGTCTTCAATGAAACCATTGGAGAAGCCGTTGTTGACTAGGACCTGCCTTACCCTACAGAGTTCTTCGTCGACTTGCTTCCATTCTGAGCTGTGGCTGAGAGCACGGTCGACATAAGCGTTAACAACACTCCTCTTGTACCTATCTGGGCAGTCACTGTTGGCATTTAGGCACATTCCTATGTTTGTTTCCTTAGTGTAGACTGCAGTGTGGAAACCTCCGCTCCTTTCCATGACTGTTACATCTAGAAAGGGCAGCTTCCCATCCTTCTCCATCTCGTAAGTGAAACGTAACACAGAATTCTGCTCAAACGCTTCTTTCAGCTCCTGCAGATGTCTGACATCAGGTACCTGTGTAAAAATGTCGTCAACATACCTGCAGTATATGGCCGGTTTCAAGTTTAAGTCGACTAAGACTTTTTCCTCGATAGTACCCATGTAGAAGTTTGCAAACAGGACGCCTAGGGGAGAACCCATGGCGACCCCATCTACTTGCTTATACATGTGCCCATCCGGGCTCAAGAAGGGTGCCTCCTTAGTACAAGCTTGGAGTAGTTTCCTCAGGATATTTTCTGGCATGTCAAGGGGAGTACAGGCCGGGTCTCGATACACTCGGTCCACTATCATCCCGATTGTTTCATCCACAGGTACGTTGGTGAACAGTGATTCTACGTCCAACGAGGCTCTTATCCCTGTAGCCCGTGTTCCCCGCAGTAAGTCAACAAATTCCTTCGGGGATTTCAGGCTGAAGTTGCACGGGACATAAGGAGTCAGTAAGCCGTTGAGTCGTTTCGCCAGTCTGTACGTGGGTGTGGGTATCTGGCTGATAATTCAATCAACTTGTGACCTTTGTTTTCAATTCGGCTGTATGTCCAGACCAAGTGCGTTGGCCCGGAAAGTGGAGTTGGAGATCCTGTTGGACGACATATTTGACCTCGAAGCACAAAAGAAGGTCACCACCAAAGACACCTTACAAGCTGAACTTATTGCAGAAGGAGGAAAGAATCGAGGCAACTACAGAAGTACCATACTGACCCCCGAGCTCAAAGCGGCAGCCAAGAGCCTTCGTGAGAACAAGGAGATAGTTGTCAGGAGAGGCGACAAGTCGCCAATATACGTCATCCTTAAGAAAGACGAATATCTGGCGAAAATGAACAGCATACTCTCTGACCAAACTAAATTCCAAAGGGTAACGAAGGACACTACAGCCGAATTGAAAACAAAGGTCAACAAGTTGATTGAAACTGTGAATGCCAAGAAATCCGGACTCCACCTGCCAAAGATTATTGGAGAATATAAACCTGGATATGCGTATGGAAACGTCAAGACGCATAAGCCTGGAAACCCACTTCGGCCAATTATCAGCCAGATACCCACACCCACGTACAGACTGGCGAAACGACTCAACGGCTTACTGACTCCTTATGTCCCGTGCAACTTCAGCCTGAAATCCCCGAAGGAATTTGTTGACTTACTGCGGGGAACACGGGCTACAGGGATAAGAGCCTCGTTGGACGTAGAATCACTGTTCACCAACGTACCTGTGGATGAAACAATCGGGATGATAGTGGACCGAGTGTATCGAGACCCGGCCTGTACTCCCCTTGACATGCCAGAAAATATCCTGAGGAAACTACTCCAAGCTTGTACTAAGGAGGCACCCTTCTTGAGCCCGGATGGGCACATGTATAAGCAAGTAGATGGGGTCGCCATGGGTTCTCCCCTAGGCGTCCTGTTTGCAAACTTCTACATGGGTACTATCGAGGAAAAAGTCTTAGTCGACTTAAACTTGAAACCGGCCATATACTGCAGGTATGTTGACGACATTTTTACACAGGTACCTGATGTCAGACATCTGCAGGAGCTGAAAGAAGCGTTTGAGCAGAATTCTGTGTTACGTTTCACTTACGAGATGGAGAAGGATGGGAAGCTGCCCTTTCTAGATGTAACAGTCATGGAAAGGAGCGGAGGTTTCCACACTGCAGTCTACACTAAGGAAACAAACATAGGAATGTGCCTAAATGCCAACAGTGACTGCCCAGATAGGTACAAGAGGAGTGTTGTTAACGCTTATGTCGACCGTGCTCTCAGCCACAGCTCAGAATGGAAGCAAGTCGACGAAGAACTCTGTAGGGTAAGGCAGGTCCTAGTCAACAACGGCTTCTCCAATGGTTTCATTGAAGACATCATAAGAAGGAAAGTAGAACGCCATGCAACCTCTGAAGAAACAACTAATACAACACCTATACCCCCTATTAGACTATTTTACAGGAACTTCTTCTCCACCGCTCATAAAACGGAGGAAAGGGTCCTGAAAGATATTGTTAATAGAAATGTTATCCCTACAGACAAAAATCAGAAGATACAACTAACGATTTACTATAAAACCAAAAAAACAGCCAGCCTACTAATGAAAAACTCTCCAGACACGGAGCAGAACGCCCTAAAAGAGACAAACGTCGTCTATGCCTTTAAATGTCCACTTGGGGACTGTAAGCCCCAAAAAACTCAGTATATAGGCAAGACAACAACATCTCTTTCCAGGCGTTTAACGATGCATAAGCAACAGGGCTCCATTAAGGAACATATACTCTCTTCCCACAACCAAACCATCACCAGAGAAATCTTAACAAATAACACAGAAATCATCGATAGGTACAGCGATAGCAGGCGGCTTGACATCTGCGAGGCACTACACATCAAGAAGTCAACACCAGCAATCAACAGTCAATTAATGCACAACTATATTCTACCCACTTCAAGACCCCGCTCCAATATAGAAGCATCAAGAAATATGGGCCAATAGGCCCTTCCGCAGTTACTTCCATTCATACCTTCAATTTACCCAGTTAATATCCAGTTAATATCCATTGTTTTCGTGTTCTGTCCTTTGTTGAAAGTTTTGTTCACCTCATTAAAAACTGTTGTAACATATCACCTCACCCAAAACGCGGGTATAAAATGAAAGATGAAAGCTGTTTAAATCATAGCATAGTAAAGAACTGTTTAGTGCTTTAAGGTTATAGTTGTGTGTGAAAACT
The DNA here is from genome assembly GCA_020271785.1 of Procambarus virginalis. NCBI lineage: Eukaryota > Metazoa > Arthropoda > Malacostraca > Decapoda > Cambaridae > Procambarus > Procambarus virginalis. Next base: position 53,597,320 of record WNGS01113158.1, read on the forward strand.
AAAAGTCTTTGAAAATGTAATTAGTTATTACGAAACGCGTTCAAGTGTCGCGTCAGACTAAGAAATAAAGAATGAATTTTGGAGAATTGATTTTTCATTTACCGTCATCAGTAAAAACAAACATAAGGAAAATTGAGAAAATTCGTGTTAGAATTATTAATCTTACTTTTTCGGTCATATTTAATAACATATATATATATATATATATATATATATATATATATATATATATATATTATATATATATAATATATATATATATATATATTATATATATATATATATTAGACTGGAACATTAGCTATGAGTTCAGACCTATCGGGATGCCTCACCGTATTTGCTTTGACAATTTACAGCTCAGGATTTGGTCTTTCATATGTCAATCAGTGCCCACAGGATATTATATTTACTCAAACTTAAATCTATTTACCAGAACATGACCATGATTTTGGTTGGATAACTTTACTACCCCCCTCAAAATAAATCTTGGATTGATTATGAATGATTGTATATTAAGTATTTTTTGAAGTATTCAAAGGAATGACAGAAACGACTGCTAAATACTTTTATATATTATAAACATATTGATTAAGTTTGCCGAGCTCCATGGGTATCTATTGTTTTTTGTCGTATTTTATTTATCAATTCTATCTGGGGGCCTGGTTCTTGGTCTTTGTGTTGAGTTAAAATAACATAACGCCAACACCAATATTTATGAAAAATGTTACCTAATGGGTAAAAAGAAGAAAGATGATGTAAAAAAAAGAGATTAAATTAACTAAAAATATACTATA
>WNGS01113158.1:53600613-53603710 GCA_020271785.1 Procambarus virginalis
TCCTGTTTCCACTGCCTAGTTTCATTACTTTGCATTTACTCGGGTTGAACTTCAACAGCCATTTGTTGTACCATTCACTCAGTCTGTTTAGGTCATTCTGTAGCCTCCTACTATCGTCCTCGGTTTCAATCCTCCTCATAATTTTTGCATCATCGGCAAACATTGAGAGAAACTATTCTATACCCTCTGGGAGATCATTTACATATATCAGAAACAGTATATGTCCAAGGACTGACCCCTGCGGGACTCCACTCGTAACGTCTCGCCAATCTGAGACCTCAGCCCTCACACTGACTCGTTGTCTCCTGTTGCTTAGGTACTCCTGTATCCAACGGAGTACCTTCCCTTTCACTCCAGCCAGCATCTCCAGCTTTTTCACTAGCCTCTTGTGTGGCTCTGTATCAAAGGCTTTCTGACAATCCAAAAATATGCAGTCTGCCCACCCTTCTCTCTCTTGCCTTATTTTTGTTGCCTGGTCGTAGAATTCAAGTAACCCTGTGAGGCAGGACCTGCCATCCCTGAATTCATGTTGATGCTGTGTTACAAAGTTCTTTCGCTCCAGGTGCTCCACTAGCTTTCTTCGCACAATCTTCTCCATCAGCTTGCATGGTATGCAGGTTAGGGACACTGGCCAGTAGTTCAGTGCCTCCTGTCTATCCCCTTTCTTGTATATCGGGACTACGTTAGCTGTTTTCCAAATTTCTGGCAGTTCCCCTGTTGTCAGTGATTTGTATTTACATGAGCGAGACTTGTGTGAGGAAATGAGAGTGTTTTGCATCTTATTAGAAGCGCTGAGGCCTCCAGTTTTACGCCGGCGCTCATCTTAATTTACATTCGCTATAAGACTTTGTGTTGTTTTGTCAGAGGTTTCTTGAAAGTGAAATGAGTTGGTATTTTTCTTCTTTGTGATGTATGTTGCTTGGGTATGGTGGTGTTTGTGGCTGATGTGGATTGATGATGGTGATTGAGGGTGACCGTTTGTTGGGGGAGAGCAGCATAGTTTGTGATGGAAGGGATGAGGGGGAGGGGGCGGGACAGTGAATGGAAGGTTGGGGGTGTGAGGGGAAGGAGCGGGTGTCAGTGTATGAGTGTATATTTCCGTACGTGCGATTATTCATGCACGGGAGACATCTCCACGAGGCTAACTATAGCCCGTGCTTCTTGCCCAGCTCCTGTGCCAGGTAAGTTACGGGCTCACCATAGCCCGTGCTACTTGGAACTTGTTCCGAGTAGCTGAATCTATAACAACAACAACAGATCATTCATGCATATATAGACGCATCATCAACATGAATGATATTGACCTATCCATGTCATTAGTGCCTTCATTAAGACCCCTTGTGCGCTGAAGGCTGCGATTGGTAAATAAGTTCCATTATTAATTAAGATAATTAGTGGCGATATGTTGTTCGTTAACCTTATTAGTACTGTAACTGCCCTCCTTTCTTCTTCCTTGTTTGTCTATCTCTTTATCACTCCTCTCTCTATGTGATGTTTGAAGCTAATTTTTATGATAGATTAGCTTAAAAAATGTTTTTCAAGATTCGAATTAGGTGACAATGCAATCTAGAAAATACGCTTCTAACTTCGAACAGTAACAACAATAATATTTTGTTTCTTCTTTTTTTACAGAATAAAGAGCGAGGAAGCTTTTGGGAAAGAGAAGAACCTAGAAATGTGTCCGGTTTGAAATACGCTCCTGATTAGAGGGGGAACATCGTATGAAACGTTTTGTTTATTGCGTGTGTTAAGTGCAGTGATATGTGCGTGTGTTGCGTGTACCAGTGTTGTCGGTCACTTGGGACCTGCCTGGTGCCCCAGTAGCCGGGACCTCCGGTACCTAAGATCTCTTGAGAGGCTCCAGGATCCCCGGTAGCCAGGCTCCCTGCGAGGCTCAAGGATCCCGTTCTCGAAGGCCCTTACCCGTCCCTCCTACACCACTTGGAGTCAGGACTCATAGGCGACCTCTCTGGCAGGTCACCCTCAACACCGTCAAGATTTATTGGTCAAACTCTCCCCAGATTTTTAAGGTAAGAAGTCCTGTCTTTCTTATATATGGAGCTACCCTTTTTCTTTTTCCCCTTATAGGTTATATAAGATTCAGAATAAACATATTTTAATTATTAGAATTCTGGCTCGTTTTAACCACGATGCCTCGACCCCGAGGAGCAACTGATCCCAGTGTTTGGGGCAAGGTTTTGGAGCCCTGTCTTCCCTCGCGTCGCCTGAACCAGCCAAGAGTCTCGTGACGTAAACATGTTTTTGCGCCTGGTGGCTCTTGTCATAAGAGTTGATGTGGTAGCATAGGATAGTGTCTGGGTAGTGTTGCGCGGGCTGCTGAGGCCAGGCCAGCGGAACAGCCTATTTGGCTCTGCTGGGCGGGAGAAAGAAAAGGTTTGGCGGGAAGTTGTCTACTGCACAAGTCCCTGGCGGAGACATTTCAGGGAACACGTGTGATACACGAACACAAAATTTGTATTAATTAATTATTGGTGACGATAATGCAGAATCCTCAACATGAGGGGGAATTCCAAACGATATCGAGTTAGCCGTAATTAGTTTGAGAACTTGGCATACTTGCCCGCCTCGCAGCATCCAGCAGAGGGACAATTGGTGTATTGGAAGCGCTGGTGCGTGACGCCTGGTGTGTGTTCTCTGGTGATTTGTACAGAGGCAAACTCTGAACGTTGAGCAGGTTGGGGACGGAGTGGGGGGGGGGGGAGGTGGCTGGACTAACAACACCTGCCAGAAACTGATTGGAATTGATCTTGGGGGGAAAGTAATTTCAAATTGAGCTTAAAAAGGCGAGTTGTGGATAAAAACACGCACACACACACACACACACACACACACACACACACACACACACACACACACACACACACACACACACACACACACACACACACACACACACACACACACACACACACACACACACAAAGTACACCCACACACACAAAGTACACCCACACACACAGAAGTGATGTGGTGGAGGCTGAATCCATACACAGTTTCAAATGTAGATATAATAGAGCCCAGTAGGCTCTATCTCTCTCTCTCTCTATCTCTCTCTCTCTCTCTCTCTCTCTCTCTC
>WNGS01113158.1:53633033-53640533 GCA_020271785.1 Procambarus virginalis
TTATCTATAGATAGTTAAAAAGCCAGAACTGACTTCTGAAGTTCGATCGTACATTTAGGTGAGTGTATCTAGATGAAGTACACCTTAGGTGAGTACACAGCCAGGGGAGGTTATCTTGAGGTTATCTTGAGATGATTTCGGGGCTTTAGTATCCCCGCGGCCCGGTCCTCGACCAGGCCTCCACCCCTAGGAAGCAGCCGTGACAGCTGACTAACTCCCAGGTACCTATTTACTGCTAGGTAACAGGAGCATCAGGGTGAAATAAACTCTGGCCATTGTTTCTCTCCGGCGCCCGGGATCGAAACCCGGGACCACAGGATCACGCGTCCAGTGTTCGTGTCCGCTCAGCGCCGGCTCCCCTGATGGGGGAGAGGAAGTATTGACTACATCGAGGTGAGTACATCCAGGTGAGCACATCCAGGTGACTACATCCAGGTGAGTACATCCAGGTGAGTACATCCAGGTGAGTACACCTAGGTGAGTACACAGACCAATTATATTAACGAGGTGTATCAGTGAGAAATACACTGATACTTACTAATATCAGTGAGCAGTAAATACTCCCATACAATGAATAGTGGAACAAATACTTCTCGCCCGAGCCTGAGGCCAGGCTTGGGGAGTTATTATTATTATTTTATAGTATTATTATTATTATTATTATTTTATTATAAATATATTTATTATCTACCACAGACGTGCCCCACATTTACAATGCTAACCAGCATATATATATATTTTCTTCTGTCCTCCATGGACAGGGTTGGAGATCTGTTAAACATATAGTTCAGGGATTTATTGAACAATATAATGAGCAATCTAAGAAACTCCCGAGACCCTCTTCAGGTAAGACCAAAGAAGGGGTACAGGAGCTACGAGGAGGAATCATCGTATCTCTTGGGTAGTCGCAAGCAAGCGCCTTCGACCGCTATAAGGCGTCTGCTTGGGGGTTTGAAGATACTCGTAAGCCATCCGAACATTGTCCTGGCCGCCGCTGTATATGCTTGGTTTTGTTCACTAAACATTTGGTTGGTGAATATAAGAAATATTGCCGGGACAACCGTGGACATCTTCAAGAGACAACTAGATTGTTTTTTCCAAGGAGCGCCGGACCGACCGGGCTGTGGTGGGCCTGTGGGCCGCTCCAAGCAACAGCCTGGTGGACCAAACTCTCACAAGTCAAGCCTGGCCTTGGGCCGGGCTTGGGGAGTAGAACAACTCCCAGAACCCCATCAACCAGGTATCAACCAGGTATGTCGGCATTATATTCCCAGATTCCTTGTATATTATTTTCCTTCTATGAGTAGATGTGATTGTCTTGTAGTCAGTCTTTTGTTTAAATTCTTCAACTCTACCATCTTGAGGTTATCTTAAGATGATTTCGGGGCTTAGTGTCCCCGCGACCCGGTCCTCGACCAGGCCTCCACCTCCAGGAAGCAGCCCGTAGCAACTGTCTTAACTCCCAGGTACCTATTTACTGCTAGGTAACAGGAGCATCAGGGTGAAAGAAACATTTTGCTCACCTCCAGTCTCCACCTCCACCGGGGATCGAACCCGGAACCTCAGGACTACGATTAATCACTGTTAAACTTACTGTCATTTTTTTCTTTTGCCCAGCTGAAGACGTTATTGATATCGGGTTGCATTTTTTTCAATGTATTCTAGTTATTTTTATATAAATTTATGTATCGTCCGCAAAGGAAGCTGTGACCTGTATTTTTGTCTATGTATAAGAATGAGAAAAAAGCGGTGGTACCAGGACTGTGCCCTGAGGTACAGAACGTTTCACTGTGCTTAGAGTTGATTTTGTTTGGTTATTATTCTTTGCCTTCGGTTTGACAGGAAACTGAACATCCATTACCCACATTGGCTCTCAGTGGTGGAAGTGAGCGCAGGATGGCTGACGACCACAGCCATGGCCCACAGCCATTTGAATTGAAGCGTCGTCCAGACTTGTTCTTAGACTCAAAAAGCAACACTATTGGAGGAGAGCAGCGCAGGGGTCTCCTGAGATGCGGGGATTTGGTTCTTTTTCGTCACTGTGAGAAAGTGAGCAACGCTACAAGTGGGCATCGTCACTACTGGCTGCCACAGTAGCGTTCGGCGCCAGGATGTGCGTCGGAGTCATCCCTCGCCATGAGGAAACCCTCTCCGCCTTAAAGATTATGGTTGTGTGTGAGAGCAGCCGTCGCTATCATCCGGAGAAGGATGATAAGTGAAGGATGATGAGTGTGGACAGTTAGGTCACCACACCATCTCCACGAGTGGCCATTTCCTCCTGTGTGACACGCGACAAGATCACCACAGTTTCGCAGTTTCAAGTGTAGATATGATAGAGCCCAATAGGCTTACGAAATGTACACCTGTTGATTGACGGTTGAGAGGCGGGACCAAAGAGCCAGAGCTCAACCGCCGCAAGCACAACTAGGTGAGTACAGCCGGGCACCAGGTGCTTACACACTCACACATCACACTAACGTTAATACATCATTGAGAACATCAACTGGAGCTCTTAGGTGATTCGAACCCGCGACTAGCAGACTGCCAGCCGCGTCCTCTACCACTGTACCACCCTGACCTGCTTGCTACAAGTTGATGTAAGTTGCATAATTTACCAACTGTTTGTAATTGGCTCCCGTGAAGGCAGTTCTGAAGGAAGCTGTTTTCTGGCCGCAAAGTGTAAAAACGTTAGGGTAAAATCAAGTTGTATAATTATATATATGTCGTACCTAGTAGCCTGAACGCACTTCTCGGCCTACTATGCAAGGCCCGATTTGCCTAATAGGCCGAGTGATTTTCTTTATTTTCAATAAATTGTTTACAATTGGTTTTATTTGAAATATTATTAATATATTATATAAAGAACATAAATTATTGATTTAGTTATGTTAGTTTAGGTTAGGTTAAGATAGGCTAGGTTAGGTTAAGTTAGGTTAGGTAGGGTTGGTTAGGTTCGGTCATATATCTACGTTAGTTTTAACTCAAATTTAAAAAAAATTTGCTCATACATAATGAAATGAATAGCTTTATCATTGCCGGAGTGATGAGCCGGTCGGCCGAGCGGACAACACACTGCACTTGTGATCCTGTGGTCCTGGGTTCGATCCCAGGCGCCGGCGAGAAACAATGGGCAGAGTTTATTTCACCCTATGCCCCTGTTACCTAGCAGTAAAATAGGTACCCGGGTGTTAGCCAGCTGTCACGGGCTGCTTCCTGGGGGGTGGAGGCCTAGTCGAGGACCGGGCCACGGGGACACTAAAGCCCCGAAATGATCTCAAGATAAGAACTTGTGTTCTGGCTACTAGGTACAACATATATATATAATATATATATATATATATATATATATATATTATATATATATATATATATATATAAGAACTGTGTTCTGGCTATAGGTACAACATATATTATATATATATATATATATATATATATATATATATATATATATATATATATTAGTATATTTGGTAGCAGTCTTTCCTGTAGACATATGTTATTAAATATGACCGAAAAAGTAAGATTAATAATTCTAACACGAATTTTCTCAATTTTCCTTATGTTTGTTTTTACTGATGACGGTAAATTAAAAATCAATTCTCCAAAATTCATTCTTTATTTCTTAGTCTGACGCGACACTTGAGCGCGTTTCGTAAAACTTATTACATTTTCAAAGACTTTAGTTACACACACACAGAACAACTATAACTGAACAGAGTTTAAATACCTGCATTTGGGTGAGGTGACATGTTACAATGGTTTGGGGTGAGGTGAGAACAAACACAGAACACGAAACAATGGGTATAAGGGAAGAATAGATCTGTAACTGCAGAAGGCCTATTGGCCCGTATTTCTTGATGTTTCTATATTGGAGCGGAGTCTTGAAGTGGGTAGAATATAGTAGTGCGTTAATTGGCTGTTGATTGCTGGTGTTGACTTCTTGATGTGTAGTGCCTCGCAGATGTCAAGCCGCCTGTTGTCGCTGTATCTATCAATGATTTCTGTGTTGTTTGTTAAGATTTCTCTGGTGATGGTTTGGTTGTGGGAAGAGATTATATGTTCCTTGATAGAGCCCTGTTGCTTATGCATCGTTAATCGCCTGGAAAGAGATGTTGTTGTCTTGCCTATATATTGAGTTCTTTGGGGCTTACAGTCCCCAAGTGGCATTTGAAGGCATAGACGACATTGGTCTCTTTCAAAGCGTTCTGCTTTGTGTCTGGAGAGTTTCTCATGAGTAGGTTGGCAGTTTTCTTGGTTTTATAGTAAATCGTCAATTGTATCTTCTGATTTTTGTCTGTAGGGATAACGTTTCTATTAACAATATCTTTCAGGACCCTTTCCTCCGTTTTATGAGCTGTGGAGAAGAAGTTCCTGTAAAATAGTCTAATAGGGGGTATAGGTGTTGTGTTAGTTGTATCTTCAGAGGTTGCATGGCGTTTCACTTTCCTTCTTATGATGTCTTCAATGAAACCATTGGAGAAGCCGTTGTTGACTAGGACCTGCCTTACTCTACAGAGTTCTTCGTCGACTTGCTTCCATTCTGAGCTGTGGCTGAGAGCACGGTCGACATAAGCGTTAACAACACTCCTCTTGTACCTATCTGGGCAGTCACTGTTGGCATTTAGGCACATTCCTATGTTTGTTTCCTTAGTGTAGACTGTAGTGTGGAAACCTCCGCTCCTTTCCATGACTGTTACATCTAGAAAGGGCAGCTTCCCATCCTTCTCCATCTCGTAAGTGAAACGTAACACAGAATTCTGCTCAAACGCTTCTTTCAGCTCCTGCAGATGTCTGACATCAGGTACCTGTGTAAAAATGTCGTCAACATACCTGCAGTATATGGCCGGTTTCAAGTTCAAGTCGACTAAGACTTTTTCCTCATAGTACCCATGTAGAAGTTTGCAAACAGGACGCCTAGGGGAGAACCCATAGCGACCCCATCTACTTGCTTATACATGTGCCCATCCGGGCTCAAGAAGGGTGCCTCCTTAGTACAAGCTTGGAGTAGTTTCCTCAGGATATTTTCTGGCATGTCAAGGGGAGTACAGGCCGGGTCTCGATACACTCGGTCCATTATCATCCCGATTGTTTCATCCACAGGTACGTTGGTGAACAGTGATTCTACGTCCAACGATGCTCTTATCCCTGTAGCCCGTGTTCCCCGCAGTAAGTCAACAAATTCCTTCGGGGATTTCAGGCTGAAGTTGCACGGGACATAAGGAGTCAGTAAGCCGTTGAGTCGTTTCGCCAGTCTGTACGTGGGTGTGGGTATCTGGCTGATAATTGGCCGAAGTGGGTTTCCAGGCTTATGCTTCTTGACGTTTCCTATCNGTGCTTCGCAGCTCATTAACTGTTTAATAATTGTAACCAAAGGCTTAAAAGATTGAGGAAGATGGACACGTTCGTAAGTACTTCCGTAACTGCTTCGTGAATCTGGCCCCCTTGTCTGCGTCGAGGCGCTGGTAAGCGTTCACATTCTGCCGTAACTCATGTCCTTGTTATTGTTAAAGTTAAGACGAGTACAGTGCCACGGGGCACTCCCTGGGCACTCCCTGGGTCACTCCCTGGGACACTCCCTGGTTCACTCCAGGGGCACTCCTGGGTCACTCCCTGGGCACTCGAGACGTTACCCTCACCTCAGTCTTCAATTACTCTTAACTCAACCTCTTTTTTCTTCTTTTACAGGTGGGTATAAGAGCGGACGACTTGAGACTTCTGCTAGCGGGCTGAGAGCTGTCACTTGTCACAGGCGTGGTAAGTCTAATCTACTACTTTCACGACCCGCATATCGCTAACTCCAGGTACCCAATTATATTGGTCGGTAACGTTAAGGATTGGCGCCCAGTCAATCCTTCAATCTGTCCTCAGACAGGGTCATTGTGGTACAGTATATTCAAAATCTTTATTTTTTTTCCTCGTATAGTATTTCAATATAATAAAATGTTTGGTATAATTAAGTATAGATCAGCTTAGCTTAGGTTAGGTTACGTTAGGTTAGGTTAAGTTTGGTTAGGTTAGGTTAGATTAGGTTACGTTAGGTTAGGTTATGTTAGGTTAGGTTAGGTATCTAGCTTCTGCTGATAAATTGTATTTTTGTACGTGGGTTTAAAGGTACAGGAACCCACGTACTAAATAATTGTGACACTAGCTCTCCACATATGTCAGTTGCTTAATTTAGAACCTGTACTTGAGGTCGATCTCGAACCCTTGTTGATGTGACGACTTACATTGAATTTTGTAACTAGCTCATCAAGATTGTAACTTGCTTAGCTAAATGAATTGTGGGGTTCAGTCCCCTGAGCCCATTATGTGCCTCTGAACCTTTCCACTACCGCCCACAAGACGATATGGGGTGCATAATAATGAACTAAACTAAACTAACTAGTACGTGGTGAAGCATTTAGGAAGCGCGATCCCAACTGAGGTCGTCGGCTCAGCACTGTTCGATAAAATGTCAAACGTCTTCAGTTGTGAATCGTGTGTAATTTTGTTCATTCATAAAGAGTGGGTTTGGCGGCTGGATTAACGACCATTGGTCATTGTAACGAGGGCGGGCTACACTCCTTCCTGGCCACGATTCGAACCAGACCAGATCGGTGGCGAGACGCGGGGCGAGTGTGTACCATTATACTCGGTATATTCATACTTCAGTATGAATATACAATCTGTTGTGGGTCTTTTATTCTATTCAGTTCGGTGTTACCTGGGATGATTTCGGGGCTTAGCGTCCCCGCGGCCCGGTCGTCGACAGGCCTCCTGGTTTGCTGGACTGGTCAACCAGGCCGTTTGACGCGGCTGCTCGCAGCCTGACGTATGAGTCACAGCCTGGATGATCAGGTATCCTTTGGAGGTGTTTATCGAGTTCTCTCTTGAACACTGAGGGGTCGGTCAGTTATGTCCCATATGTGTAGTGGAAGTGTGTTGAACTGTCTCGGGCCTCTGATGTTGATAGTTCTCTCTCAGAGTACCAGTTGCACCTCTGCTCTTCAACGGGGGGTATTCTGCACATCCTGCCATGTCTTCTGGTCTCATGTGATGTTATTTCTGTGTTTGGGCAGCCACTCTACTATTTTCCACGTGTAAATTATTATGTATTTCTCCCGCCTGCGCTCAAGAGAATACAGATTTAGGCACTTTAGTCGGTCCCAATAGTTAGATATTTACTGAGTGGATTCTAGCATTAAAGGATCTCCGCACGCTCTCCAGGTCAGCAATTTCTCCAGCTTTGAAAGGGCTGTCATTGTGCAGCAATACCCACTCTAGAGAGCACTAGCGTCTTGAAGAGTTCATCATCGGTATAGCATCTCTAGTGTGAAGGTTCTTGTTATCCAACCTGTCATTTTTCTTGCAGTTGTGACGGCTACTTTATGTGTTCTGTATTTTAACCCTCATCTATTATGTAAATAGGCTCTTGTTTCATTAATTCATTTGTTCATATATTTGGCTAAAAAGTTATTTGAAACTTTAGATTAGACACTCCGTGAAAAATACATCTGT
>WNGS01113158.1:53643033-53657938 GCA_020271785.1 Procambarus virginalis
TGTGTCTGTTAGTCCGATTGATTGTGTCAGCTGCCCGACGTCTAGGAATTGTTCCTGTTACCTCTAAATGGTAATTTAACAATACGTTGTGTTAAAGTTAAAAGTGGTAAACATTCACCAAGCATAGACCCAACGGCTTACGAAACCTCTATATCATTTAACCATCACTGTGACTGTGTTTTACATTTATTAAACCGTGTACGCGCTTCGAAACTTCACAACCCGAGGTTATTATTGTTATAAACATCTCATGGTGCCTAGGCGTTTATAAACTGCTTCATAAATGTAAACAAAGCCGCCATGATTAACGAAAGATGTACAGATTTCGTAAATTGTTGTGTTCGGGACTGGCACACCGATATCACTGTCTGCCCAGTCAGTCCTCCTCAAGGGTAGTATCCCAACATGAAGAAACTGTCGTGTTAACGTAGCCTAGCTTACCCTAACCTACCAGAGGACCTAAAACAGAAAACGGACAGTGTGTCAATTTCGCGAGCCGCTACCATTTTCTAGAGCGACAATTTTTGGCCTTAGGGCATACGTCAAAATGCGACGTTATATTAGCAGGATGGGACGCAGCCGTCTCCCGTGGTGTGACGTCACAGCCTTCCCCATTATGAGACGTCACTGCCTCACCTGTTGTATGCAGCGATGTCAATTACACATTTTGATGTCAGCGTTGAGCACTGTACAGAGTTCCTTTATACGATGACAACAGACAACTGCTGATGGCTTTCTATCTAGATCGTTGGATCGATCGTCACACTGGCCGTGGTGCTGCGTACCTTACACAAGATGGGAAATACTTGGCCTCATACAGGAATCAACCAGGTATCAACAGTGTTTACACAGCCTCACCTCCCTCCTGCAGGGCAGCCTAAGAGAGCTCTCACCAAGTGGTACCGGAGCACCTTCCTCAAGGTGGGCCCCGGCAGCAGCCTGGAGGTCCTGGCCGTCTCCGGTGACAGCTGGAGAAACACCCTCACCAAAACACAATTTTTACGCGACAATTTCCAAAGAGCCATACGTGAGATAAGCAACCGCTCCGCACCCGCCTGGCGCTAAAACCACGTTTTCTATATTAATGACTGCTGACCCAGGCTCTTATATTATCTCTCCTATGTTAGTATGGATGACAAGATGATAATAATTTCAAGCTGTTTTATTGAGAGAAATAGGTTAATAAATTTGAGTTTTATAATAAAATAACCGATTTATCTGTACTCTTGTGGATTCAGAAGGCACTAAACTGTAACCCGAGAGAGCAGGTTCCCGACTTCTATCTGATGAGTGAATACGGGTTTGTGAGGAGGGGGGGGGAGGAGGGGTAACTCTAGTTAAAAATAATTTTTAGTGTAGCAGGTATATTCTCATTTTCTTTCAGGTGGGGCTAATTCAGTTTTTAGACGACATTATCTGTGTACTTTATCTCAGTGTGGGCTTTTATTGAGCGGACAGTGCTTGGGGGAAGGGGGGGGCTCTGCCGGTGGTGTAGGGGTGGTTGTAGTTTGGTGCTTGTAGGTTGTGGAGATTGTGTAGGGAGGGGGGTGGTAGAGGTGCCATGAAAGCAGTGTCACACACCTCAAACATGACTCATGGCAACACATTGCCATTTATATGACTGCCGCGGTAAAATTCCATATAAACCACACTTTATTTTTCCAATATAGATCACCTTTCGAACTGTAAGTTGCTTGTTGCAGGGTTAATTTAACCGAAATGTAAATGTTGATTTGGAATGTTTATTTTTAAGTTTTGCCCCGAGGGCGAGTTTATTGGGCAGCGTCACTCATCTTGTGAGTGGACACACCGCCATAGTGACAGTATTGGGCAGCGTCACTTATCCTGAGTGGACACACCGTCATAGTGACAGTATTGGGCAGTGCCACTCATCCTGGGAGTGACACACCGCCATAGTGACAGTATTGGGCAGCGTCACTCATCCTGTGAGTGGACACACCACCATAGTGACAGTATTGGGCAGCGCCACTCATCCTGTGAGTGGACACACCGCCATAGTGACAGTATTGGGCAGCGTCACTCATCCTGTGAGTGGACACACCGTCATAGTGAACAGTATTGGGCAGTGCCACTCATCCTGTGAGTGGACACACCGCCATAGTGACAGTATTGGGCAGCGCCACTCATCCTGTGAGTGGACACACCGCCATAGTGACAGTATTGGGCAGCGCCACTCATCTTGTGAGTGGACACACCGCCATAGTGACAGTATTGGGCAGCGCCACTCATCCTGTGAGTGGACACACCGCCATAGTGACAGTATTGGGCAGCGCCACTCATCTTGTGAGTGGACACACCGCCATAGTGACAGTATTGGGCAGTGCCACTCATCCTGTGAGTGGACACACCGCCATAGTGACAGTATTGGGCAGCGCCACTCATCTTGTGAGTGGACACACCGCCATAGTGATAGTATTGGGCAGCGCCACTCGTCCTGTGAGTGGACACACCGCCATAGTGACAGTATTGGCAGCGCACTCATCCTGTGAGTGACGCTCTCTTCTTCAATGTGTAAAACAATTATAAACAAGTATTCAAATTACAATTTAAGAAAAANGAGTAGTGTGAGGGGAGGTATTAGTGAATATGAGAGAGGGATTAGCGAGGGTGAGAGAAGAGGTGGGAGGAATATAGCGAGTGTGAGTGAGGGGAAGGGTTGGCAGCCATGCTGGTGGTAGAGGCACCAACCGGCTTATCAACAGATACCCACGGCGGCGCCCTCGCCCGGCTGATATCAACACCCAGGGGGGGGGGAGCACTGCTGATAAGTACGCCTGCACCCCTCACCAGCACACAGGATTGGCACCCCATTGGCACCCCTCACACTCCTTCTCTTGTGTCTTGCCACCCCCAGGGGTGTGGCTCCCAGCCCCCCTCACACCACCCCAGGGTGTGGCTCCCAGCCCCCCCCTCACACCACCCCGGGTGTGGCTCCCAGCATCCCCCCTCACACTACCCAGGGGTGTGGCTTCCAGCCCCCCCACACCACCCCAGGGGTGTGGCTCCCAGCCCCCCCCCCTCACTACCCCAGGGTGTGGCTCCAGCCCCCCCTCACACCCCCAGGGGTGTGGCTCCCAGCCCCCCCCTCACCTACCCCAGGGGTGTGGCTCCCAGCCCCCCCCCTCACACTACCCCAAGGGTGTGGCTCCCAGCCCGCGCTCATACTACCCCAGGGGTGTGGCTCCCAGCACCCCCCCCACACCACCCCAGGGGTGTGGCTCCCAGCCCCCCCATCACACTACCCCAGGGGTGTGGCTCCAGCCCCCCCTCACACCACCCCCAGGGGTGTGGCTTCCAGCCCCCCCCACACCACCCCAGGGGTGTGGCTCCCAGCCCCCCCTCACACCACCCCCAGGGGTGTGGCTCTCAGCCCCCCCCACACCACCCCAGGGTGTGGCTCCCAGCCCCCCCCACACTACCCCAGGGGTGTGGCTCCCAGCCCCCCCCCTCACACTCCCCAGGGGTGTGGTTCCCAGCCCCCCACCCCTCACACGACCCCAGGGGTGTGGCTCCCAGCCCCCCCTCACACACCCAGGGGTGTGGCTCCCAGCAAACCCCCCCCCCCACACCACCCCAGGGGTGTGGCTCCCAGCCCCCCCTCACACTAAACCAGGGGTGTGGCTCCCAGCCCCCCCTCACACTACCCCAGGGGTGTGGCTCCCAGCCCCCCTCACACCACCCCCAGGGGTGTGGCTCCCAGCCCCCCCCCTCACACCACACCAGGGGTGTGGCTCCAGCCCCCTCCACTCACACTACCCAGGGTGTGGCTCCCAGCCCCCCCCCACACCACCCAGGGGTTGGCTCCCAGCCCCTCCCCACACCACCCCAGGGTGTGGCTCCCAGCCCCCCCCCACACCACCCCAGGGGTGTGGCTCCCAGCACCCTCCCCACACCACCCCAGGGGTGTGGCTCCCGCCCCCTCCCCTCACACTACCCCAGGGGTGTGGCTCCCAGCCCCCCCCCCACACCACCCAGGGGTGTGGCTCCCAGCACCCTCCCCACACCACCCCAGGGGTGTGGCTCCCAGCCCCCCCTCACACCACCCCAGGGGTGTGGTTCCCAGCAACCCCCCCACACCACCCCAGGGGTGTGGCTCCCAGCCCCCCCCCTCACACTACCCCAGGGGTGTGCCTCCCAGCCCCCCCTCACACCACCCCAGGGGTGTGCCTCCAGCCCCCCCCCACACCACCCCAGGGGTGTGGCTCCCAGCCCCCTCACACCACCCCAGGGGTATGGCTCCCAGCCCCCCTCACACCACCCCAGGGGTGTGGCTCCCAGCACCCCCCCTCACACACCCCAGGGGTGTGCCTCCCAGCCCCCCCTCACACCACCCCAGGGTGTGGCTCCCAGCCCCCCCTCACACCACCCCAGGGGTGTGGCTCCCAGCCCCCCCTCACACCACCCCAGGGTATGGCTCCCAGCCCCCCTCACACCACCCCAGGGGTGTGGCTCCCAGCCCCCCACACCACCCCAGGGGTGTGGCTCCCAGCCCCCCACACCACCCCAGGGGTGTGGCTCCCAGCACCCCCCCCTCACACCACCCCAGGGGTGTGGCTCCCAGCCCCCCCCTCACACCACCCCAGGGGTGTGGCTCCCAGCCCCCCCTCACACTACCCCAGGGGTATGGCTCCCAGCCCCCCTCACACCACCCCAGGGGTGTGGCTCCCAGCCCCCCACACCACCCCAGGGGTGTGGCTCCCAGCCCCCCCTCACACCACCCCAGGGTGTGGCTCCCAGCCCCCCACACCACCCCAGGGGTGTGGCTCCCAGCCCCCCCTCACACCACCCCAGGGGTGTGGCTCCCAGCCCCCCCCCCTCACACCACCCCCAGGGGTGTGGCTCCCAGCCCCCCCCCCTCACACAACAGCTATACTACATATGCGGACTATGTATAAATATATGTATAACAATGTAACTCAAACGTCAGGCTGCGCATCAAACATCCTGGTGGATCAGTCCAGCAGCAGCAGCCAGGAGACCTGGTCAGAGACCGGGCCGCGGGGACATTACCCCCTGGGAATCTTCGAGAGGTAGCCAACAGGTGTGACAAAGTTAATCCCAGGCGATGCCAACGTTCCAGATAAAGAACGATAAGAAAAAAAACATTATTGATTTTCCTCTAGTAAAGCGAAAAGCATGGGAGAGGATTCTTAAAGAATACTCAAAGATGGAAGTGTATTCTTAGTATACTTCCCTTCATGAACCCCCTACCAGCCCCTTCAACCCGGTTCCCCCTCTCAATCCCCTCGCCAACCGGCCACCACCCTCCCTCCCTGGTGGCGGCATCCGGCAGCGAGTCAGAGACAGATTGCCAGTCTTAAAGTGTCCGGCCGGCGGGCTATCGTCGCTGGTATCGGGAGCTGCAGACTGGTTCAGCTTATCGGCGTTGCCCACTGGACCAATCGCGCGCTCGTCCGGTTATCTCCGATACTCCAGCATCCTCCCCCCCTTCCCCCCCCCCTCCCCCAACCTCGGTTCTAATACCATCCACGTCGACCACATGGCCACATGGCCACATATATATACAGTCGCCTGTCGCTCACATAGTCACATATGCACGTCCAGCTGACGCCAAAATGGTCATACGTATGCCAGCATGCCCTCCTTTGCATCATGTTATGCTCGCATATGTGCCAACATGCCCACGTATATGCCACTATGCCCACATATAAATGCCAGCATGCCCACACACACATATATGCCAATATGCTCATATATACATATATGCCAGCATGCTCATACATACATATATGCCAGCATGCTCATACATACATATATGCCAGCATGCTCATACATACATATATGCCAACGCACATATGTGCCAAGATGCCCACACACACACACACATATATATGACAACATAGCGCAATACGGCCGAAGAAGTCAGCTAAGACAAAGGATATCTGAAAGCCGGGGCCCAGGAAATGTAGCTCATTCTTCTCATTCAGAAGCACACAGCCACACACACACATGTTGTGTACTTCTCATTCAATTGCACAGATATGGTGTACAGGAGACCGCTGTTCAGCACATACGCAATGTTAATACCAGAATACAACTACATGAAGCCCTGCACACATTACCAACCACAACAGTTGAGAGGTGTGGAACAAGGCTGACCACCTGTGACAGTCGTAAGAACAGTGGTACTCGGAGGAGACCTGCTCACTGCATTAAAGATACTCAAATTTACATATAGGTTGTGCTGAGAGAAAGTGAACAGAAGAGCGGTATCATAAGGGACATGGAAGTAGGGAATAGAGACAAGCCTAAAGAAAGAGAGGAAGATAGGAACAAGTGAATAATTGAGAATATAGGCAATGGGCGGAAGGCTTCAGGGGATCGTCTGTTCATCATGTGATGAGTCAGGTCACATGTAGATGGGCAGAGGCTCAGAAGATCTACATGTCACCACTTTGGGGTAGATATCATCTTTACTAATACATACCATCAGTTTGGGAAACATATTATCACTAAGAGGTATATATCATCATGATCACCACATACAAAATTCTCAGGGGAAATTGACAGGGTAGACAAGGATGGATTATTTAACACGGTACACGAACAAGTGGACACAGAAGCCGAGTACCCAGATGAGCCACAGAGACGCTAGAAAGAACTTTTTCAGTGCCAGAGTAGTTAGTAAATGGAATGCATTAGGCAGTGTTGTGGTGGAGGCTGACTCCATACACAGTTTCAAATGTAGATATGATAGAGCCCAGTAGGCTCAGGAACCTGTACAATTAGTTGATTGAGGCGGGACCAAAGAGCCAGAGCTCAACCCCCTCAAGTACAACTAGGTAAGTACACACACCACACACACACACACACACACACACACCACACACACACACACACACACACACACACACACACACACACACACACACACACGCACATATACACACACACACACACACACACACACACACACGCACATACACACACACACACACACACACACACACACACACACACACACACACACACACACACACACACACACACGCACATACACACACACACACACACACACACACACACACACACACACACACACACACACACACACACACACACACGCACATATACACACACCACACACACACACACACACACACACACACACACACACACACACACACACACGATGCAAAATTAACGAGTGGAGCTGACAGAGATGGTACGAGATGTGGCTTCTTGATATCAACACCAGCAAGTGTATATATATTTACCTGAATTTACCTAAGGGTCCCCCCCCTCAGCTTTTTAGTGGCCACGAGGGGAACAGGAAGCCGGCGTCTTGCCGAAGGATCCCCCACACCCCCCCAAGGTAGGATCGACAGAGTGGAAAAGAGAAAATGTTCACATTGAACACCAATAGAACAAAATGACACGGATGGAAGCTAGAGTCTCACACGAGTCACAGAGACGCTGAAAAGTTTTCTTTTAGCGTAAGATTAATAGGAAAACGGGATGAACCGAAGCAGGTTATGGAAACAACATTCCAGTCAGTCATTTGATCGTAGATACGCGAGGGAAATAGGTCAGAAGTCATTGCTTTATTAGCCAACCGGCGGGTGGAAAGCGGGGCCCAAGAGATGAAACACAATCCTGCAGACACTCAAATAGGTGAGTACATACCCACATGCTTGCCCACATCTCCCTTCTCCCCCCCCCCGACACACAACCATTTGAGAACCACATGACCACCCACGTCCACATGCAAATACCCACCCACATGCCCACGCCCACCCACATGCCCATACCCACCCACTTGATACCACAACACTCAGCCCAAGCTGATACCTGCTTGTCTGACGTCACCGTCAGCTGGTGCTGCAGGTGGTGTGTGGTTCACCAGGTGGTGCTGCAGGTGGTGTGTGGTTCACCAGGTGGTGCTGCAGGTGGTGTGTGGTTCACCAGGTGGTGCTGCAGGTGGTGTGTGGTTCACCAGGTGGTGCTGTAGGTGGTGTGTGGTTCACCAGGTGGTGCTGCAGGTGGTGTGTGGTTCACCAGGTGGTGCTGCAGGTGGTGTGTGGTTCACCAGGTGGTTCTGTGCGTGTTCAACAGTCAGCGCTTGAGCGGGAGTTCAACAGCGAGTGGTTGAGCAGGTGAGGTGAACAATGAGACGTATGAAGTGTTCCTTCAAGTTCATCTCTGTTTAAAATGAAGCCGTTTAAATACTCGAATTAACCGTTAGTTGTATAAAGCGGTCAGCCGTGTGACGAGTCGTGTATTAATAATGTGAGTGGTCGAGGTTGCCAGAGCGCCAGGGAGGGCCAGGGAGGGCCAGGGAGGGCCAGACGAACAGCTGAAGTGCTGGTATCAAGAGCATCATCGCCCGCTATCTGACTGGCAGCCCTCACCCCGCCTGGCCTTTCCCGCGCGCGCGCTGCACGCCTCCATCGTCACATCACTGGCCAAAACCCACCAATTTTAGACACGAAGTCCTTCACGTGCGTCGTAAGGTAGAGGGCGTTATCATAGCTGTTAATATTCTCAGAGAGAGGGAGGGAGGAGGAGGAGGTGGGGTTGCTCCCTGACAATCCCCCGTGTGTATTCCTCGCTCAGATTCAAAGACTTCTCCCCAGGTGTCTCTGGGGGCGATCTGGGCCGCCAGGAGAAAGCCGTCATTCTCAACACAAACACAACGAAGATATCATCGCGGGGAGGGCGGCGGCCCGGGGGGGGGGGGGGGTGCTAGCTTGCTCTTCATCATTTGGCATCGTTTCGTTTAGACCGCTTCTCCGTACCTCTCACACCGGGACGAGGAGCCCTATGAACACCCGCCCCCACCTCGAACGGGTATTAATCGCGGATCTGGCCGACAAATGGCGGTGGCGCTGCGAGCACTTGCATTCGTATAAACTCACTGTTCGCCGAATTATCTCGACGCCTCTGACGGCATAGTCGGCTCCCTTTGATGGGTCGGAGGGGCAGGGAGGAGGGGCAGGGAGGCAGTAGAGACGGGCAGACTGGGAGGGGAGGGCTGGTTGTGGAAGGTCGGGTTGAAGAGAGAGAGAGAGTGGGAAGTAACGCCATGGATGTTGAAAAGTCTATTAACTCGAAATAAGGGAAATTGTTAAAGCTATTCCCACCGTGCTAGTGAGGGACCTACTAACCGTCAAGGACTAATGTATGCGTGTTGCCAACTCATTATGAGAAGGGATTGGTAGTCGCTTACCGAATAAGGAAGCAAGGTCACCCACACCTGTGTATTCATTAACTTTAATTTGTGAAACCGACAAATATTATTTAAATTTGTCTTCGTCTTGTGTAGGAAGGACAACCAGTGTTTGTAACGTGTTGTAAGCCCGAGTCTCATACCTCAAGTGCAGCGCTTGTTACTCGTTACCAGCAGTCTCGGGAACTGCGTGTTACCTTGAGGTTACCTTGAGGTGCTTCCGGGGCTTAGCGTCCCCGCGGCCCGGTCGTCGACCAGGCCTCCTCCAGCTGAGCTGAGTCCATGGTGTACAAGCTTCTTATGCCTCGTGTGTTGATTTGGACGAGTGCATGACCCCAGTCACATGTCTGGTTTGTACAACGACGGCTTCGTTTCCTGCAGGGGTTGGTGTTCGATCCCCGAGGCTGCCAGTGTTTGGTCGCAGGGACGTCACTACTTCGTCCTCCTTGTGAGTGGTATATGTATCCTGGCTGGCTTACCGCTTTCTCCTCGTGATTGCCTTACTGGGCATGGCGGAGGCTTTTATCCACATTAAAATGTTGTGTTGCTTGTGTCTGCTATTGAGCTTGTTTGGTCGAGTCTCTCATTACCCGTGGTTTACCTGTGGCTAGTATTGAGAGTTGTACAGGGCCAAAGGCCAGGATTTCCTGGTGATGAATTAAAAACGAACCAAGAAGAGGCACAGGCGAGGGTGGCGCCCATCTTGATCAACGCCCGGCGTACCCTGGGTATCGATCAGCCTATTTTTAAAGCTTGGTGCACCATTTGCGTCAGTTGTGTTGGCCGGCACCCTATTATGTTCACCTAGCACCCTCTTGCCCCACCAGTACTCCCCACCCCCCCATATCCTTCCTGACTCTGAACCTCTCCAGCAGACAGTCCCCTACATGGGGAGTTCCGACCTGGTCTGATCGCTGCAGTTTCATTCTTGCGTGTTGATACCTGTCATGTACTTGAAGGCCTCGAGCCGTCGTCGCCCTCCACCTCCCCAGGGAGTGTAGGCCCAGCGCCCTCAGCCTCCCCAGGGAGTGTAGGCCCAGCGCCCTCAGCCTCCCCAGGGAGTGTAGGCCCAGCGCCCTCAGCCTCCCCAGGGAGTGTAGGCCCAGCGCCCTCAACCGCCGCTCCTGCTGGAGGCTGCCGCCACCAGCGGCTGATCTTCTCATCTTACGGGGGATGTTCTTGAGAGACTGTGTAATACCGTCACCAAGATGGGACGGTGCACTCTGCGTCGGGTCTTATATAATTAGAGGATGATGTTTGTGTACTCACCTAGCTGTGCTTGCGTTGGGGTTGAGCTTCAGCTCTTTGGTCCCGCCTCCCAACTGTCAATCAACTGGTGTACAGGTTCCTGAGCCTACTGGGCTCTATTATATCTATATTTGAAACTGTGTATGGAGTCAGCCTCCACCACATCACTGCCTAATGCATTCCATCTGTTACCTACTCTGACACGGAAAAAAAAGTTCTTTCTACCGTCTCTGTGGCTCAGTTGACTACTAAGTTTCCACCTGTTTCCCCTTGTTCGCGTTCCACCCAAGGTAAATATTTTGTTTTTGTTATTTTTTTGTCTAAGGGAGCCGGTCGGCCGAGCGGACAGCACGCTGGACTAGTGATCCTGTGGTCCTGGGTTCGATCCCAGGCGCCGGCGAGAAACAATGGGCAGAGTTTCTTTCACCCTATGCCCCTGTTACCTAGCAGTAAAATAGGTACCTGGGTGTTTGCCAGTTGTCACGGGCTGCTTCCTGGGGGTGGAGGCCTGGTCAAGGAACGGGCCGCGGGGACACTAAAGCCCCGAAATCATCTCAAGATAACCCTGTCCAACCACTTGGATTGGACGGTAGAGCGACGGTCTTGCTTCATGCAGGTCGGCGTTCAATCCCCGACCGTCCAAGTTGTTGGGCACCATTCCTTTCCCCCCGTCCCATCCGAAATCCTTATCCTGGCCCCTTCCCAGGGCTATATAATCGTAAAGACTTGGCGCTTTCCCCTTATAATCACCTCACCACCCTGCCAATTCCTCTGAGAATTTTGTAGGTGGTGATCATGTCTCCCCTAACTCCTCTGTCTTCCAGGGATGTGAGGTTTAATTCCTGAAGCCTTTCCTCGTTACTCATACCTTTCAGCTCTGGGACTAGTCCGGTGGCAGACCTGAGAGGTATGAGTTACAAGGAAAGGCTGTAATGTGTATTGAAAGGCTGTAAATGTGTATATATTAATCATTGCATATATGTTAATCGGTTCATAAACACACACACACACACACACACACACACACATACTCATGGCATCAAGTCACCTATTCCACCTTACAGTATCCACATAGGACCATCCATCCATCCATAATGGATGGATGGGATGATCCACCAGCATAGGGAGACACTCTTGGCATGGTCACCCACGGCCACTGGCTCCCGCCGACAAGATCTGATCCTCCAACCATCCTTGAACCAATATACCGCCTCTCCCGCCCCACGTCTGGGACATTCCCTCTGGCTCTCCACTACAACTCCTGTTTGTGGCTATAATTTCTAGTCGCTGACGGTCATTGAAGTTCCCGCCAGCCTCACAGGACTGGCGGACGCTCTCAGGAGTCCGGCATGTGCTTGGCGCCCCAGCACAGTCTGGCCGACCTCAACCCATACGCCACCCATTCTAGCAACACACCCATCAACACTCTCGTAATTTAGGTGTTTACTATGTTTATGTGTACAGGATGTGTCCTTTGTTAGGCCTATTCGTGCCCACCCCATACACCCCCCCCTCCTCCCTCGCCCCTAGATCAACTACTCATCTTCCCTAGAATACAACCCACACAACAGTTGCCTAACTCCTGAGTACCTGTTCTAATATTAGGTGCCCAACCGTTTATTTCCTACCCGGGAGTCGAACCCGGTGCCCAGAGTTAAGAGGCGAGGATGTAGATCACTGTTTGTTATGATCTTTCCCACAAAGACTGGCATTCCGACTCATAATTACCCTCTCAAGGACTGTAATAACGTCTGGTTGATGGGGCCAGATTCACGAAGCAGTTACGCAAGTACTTACGAACCTGTACATCTTTCCTCAATCTTTGACGGCTTTGGTTACATTTATTAACCACTTTACAAGCATGAAAACTTGCCAATCAACTGTTGTTATTGTTATAAACAGCCTCCTGGTGCTTCGCAGCTCATTAACTGTTTAATAAATGTAACCAAAAGGCTTCAAAGATTGAGGAAAGATGGACACGTTCGTAAGTACTTGCGTAACGGCTTCGTGAATCTGGCCCCCTTGTCTGCGTCGAGGCGCTGGTAAGCGTTCACATTCTTGCCGTAACTCATGTCCTTGCTATTGTTAAAGATTAAGACGAGTACAGTGCCACGGGGCACTCCCTGGGGCACTCCCTGGGTCACTCCCTGGGACACTCCCTGGGTCACTCCCTGGGGCACTCCCTGGGTCACTCCCTGGGTCACTCCCTGGGGCACTCCCTGGGGCACTCCCTGGGGCACTCCCTGGGGCACTCCCTGGGGCACTCGAGACGTTACCCTCACCTCAGTCTTCAATTAACTCTTAACTCAACCTCTTTTTTCTTCTTTTACAGGTGGGTATAAGAGCGGACGACTTGAGACTTCTGCTAGCGGGCTGAGAGCTGTCACTTGTCACAGGTCGTGGTAAGTCTTAATCTACTACTTTTCCACGACCCGCATATCGCTTAACATCCAGGTACCCAATTATATTGGTAGGTAACGTTAAGGATTGGCGCCCAGTCAATCCTTCAATCTGTCCTCAGACAGGGTTCATTGTGGTACAGTATATTCAAAATCTTTATTTTTTTTCCTCGTATAGTATTTCAATATAATAAAATGTTGGTTATAATTAAGTATAGATCAGCTTAGCTTAGGTTAGGTTAGGTTAAGTTAGGTTAGGTATCTAGCTTCTGCTGATAAATTGTATTTTTAGTATGTGGGTGAAGCATTTAGAAGCGCGATCCCAACTGAGGTCGTCCGCTCAGCACTGTTCGATAAAATGTCAAACGTCTTCAGTTGTGAATCGTGTGTAATTTTGTTCATTCATAAAGAGTGGGGTTTGGCGGCTGGATTAACGACCATTTGGTCTTTGTTAACGAGGGCGGGCTACACTCCTTCCTGGCCACGATTCGCACCCAGACCAGATCGGTGGCGAGACGCGGGGCGAGTGTGTTACCATTATACTCGGTATATTCATACTTCAGTATGAATATACAATCTGTTGTGGGTCTTTTATTCTATTCAGTTCGGTGTTACCTTGAGATGATTTCGGGGCTTAGCGACCCCGCGGCCCGGTCGTCGACCAGGCCTCCTGGTTGCTGGACTGGTCAACCAGGCCGTTTGACGCGGTTGCTCACAACCTGACGTATGAGTCACAGCCTGGATGATCAGGTATCCTTTGGAGGTGTTTATCCAGTTCTCTCTTGAACACTGTGAGGGGTCGGCCAGTTATGTCCCATATGTGTAGTGGAAGCGTGTTGAACAGTCTCGGGCCTCTGATGTTGATAGTTCTCTCTCAGAGTACCAGTTGCACCTCTGCTCTTCAACGGGGGGTATTCTGCACATCCTGCCATGTCTTCTGGTCTCATGTGATGTTATTTCTGTGTTTGGGACCAGCCACTCTACTATTTTCCACGTGTAAATTATTATGTATTTCTCCCGCCTGCGCTCAAGAGAATACAGATTTAGGCACTTTAGTCGGTCCCAATAGTTTAGATATTTTACTGAGTGGATTCTAGCATTAAAGGATCTCCGCACGCTCTCCAGGTCAGCAATTTCTCCAGCTTTGAAAGGGGCTGTCATTGTGCAGCAGTACTCCACTCTAGAGAGCACTAGCGTCTTGAAAAGTATCATCATTGGTGTAGCATCGCTAGTGTGAAAGGTTCTTGTTATCCAACCTGTTATTTTTCTTGCAGTTGTGACGGCTACTTTATTGCGAGCTTGTATTTTAACCATCATCTAATATGTAAATAGGCTCTTGTTTCATTAATTCATTTGTTCATATATTTGGCTAAAAAGTTATTTGATACTTTAGATTAGACACTCCGTGAAAAATTCAACTGTTTTGCCTTTGCCTACACGAGGACGTGATGATTTAAACCCTGCAGAACCATTTATGAAATATTTATACGAAACCTGTACATCTTTCCTAAATCACGGCGGTTAACATGTTTTAAATCCTGGTCCCGGGGGTTGGGGGGAGGTGGCTCGTTCATCTCGTCTACGCGTTTATTTTTACCCTTTATATATATATATATATCTAAATACTTTCAAAAATAGTTTTGAACCTCGCAAGATGTCCTACAGCTGAGGTGGAGAAGGTCTGGTCGACGACCGGGCCGCGGGGACGCTAAGACCCGGAAGCACCTCAAGGTAGGAGAATGTTCGTTGTTGTGGTGGTGTTGTGAGGTGTTCAGTCGTGGTGTTGTGAGGTGTTCAGTCGTGGTGTTGTGAGGTGTTCAGTCGTGGTGTTGTGAGGTGTTCAGTCGTGGTGTTGTGAGGTGTTCAGTCGTGGTGTTGTGAGGTGTTCAGTCGTGGTGTTGTGAGGTGTTGTGGTGGTGTTGTGAGGTGTTGTGGAGGTGTTGTGAGGTGTTGTCCCTCTTTGTACCTTGTCATGGTATAGTTGATTAAGTCAGCGTTTGGGAGCATCCCGGGCGTTGGTTCGATCCCTCATCACGGGCCCTTGTGG
>WNGS01113158.1:53659691-53678320 GCA_020271785.1 Procambarus virginalis
GTTTGTTCATGTGAGGCTTTGTGTTTATTGCTGTCAAGTCACACTACACAGACGCACACAAACCGTGCGTCACACTACACAGACGCACACAAACCGTGCGTCACACTACACAGACGCACACAAACCGTGCGCCACACTACACAGACGCACACAAACCGTGCGTCACACTACACAGACGCACACAAACCGTGCGTCACACTACACAGACGCACACAAACCGTGCGTCACACTACACAGACGGACACACAAACCGTGCGTCACACTACACAGACGCACACAAACCGTGCGTCACACTACACAGACGCACACAAACTGTGCGTCACACTACACAGACGCACACAAACCGTGCGTCACACTACACAGACGCACACAAACCGTGCGTCACACTACACAGACGCACACAAACCGTGCGTCACACTACACAGACGCACACAAACCATGCGTCACACTACACAAACGCACACAAACCGTGCGTCACACTACACAGACGGACACAAACCGTGCGTCACACTACACAGACGGACACAAACCGTGCGTCACACTACACAGACGGACACAAACCGTGCGTCACACTACACAGACGCACACAAACCGTGCGTCACACTACACAGACGGACACAAACCGTGCGTCACACTACACTGACGCACAGTTGGTGTGCGCGTGTGTAGACGCACATAAACGGAGACAGAGCACAGACTAGCGGTGGTAAATGAGAGCCATGAGAAGTGGGAGGAGCTCAGGTCAATGAGGTGACGCTTGCAACACTTGCAACGGTGTGCAAGGACGCCTTGCATCACACACACACATAGGGAGACCTGGTAGCTGAGTGGACAGCGCTTGGGGCTCGTAATCCTATGGCAAAAGGGATCGATCCCCGGCGATGGCGGAAACAAATGGGCAGAGTTTGTTTCATCTTAATGGCATGAGCCTTCGGGCTATTCTTGCCTGTACCACCTTTGGGTGACTTAATCTTTTCAATCAATTAATACCTAGTAGTAAATAGGTACCTGGGAGTTAGGACAGCTACTAATGGCTGCATCCTGTGTGTGTGTGCGTGTGTGTGTGTGTGTGTGTGTGTGTTGTGTGTGTGTACTACCTATTTGTACTCACTTATTTGTGCTTGCGGGGGTTGAGCTTTGGCTTTTTGGTCCCGCCTCTCAACTGTCAATCAACTGTCTGTGTGGTGAAAAAACAACTGGAACCGTAATATGATTTCAGACCATCACATATATATTTAGTTAACTATCCAGGTAGTTTGATGGGGGGGGGGGGAGGATAACGTTACCCCCGTCTAACGTGACGTTACTGTCACGTAGTGTGACGTGCCGCCCCACCTGGGGGAGGCACCAAGCCAGTGCTCACTACCGCCACACAAACAAACAAACACACACCTGCTCTCCTCACACACACATGTTCTCACAGTTCTTCACCAACCCGGTGCACCAACAACCTGCCTGCGCCGCCACCTACAATCACCTGCTCGGTGATTGTAGGTGGCGGCGAGGCTGCAGGTGTTCATATTGTTATCTTGCCTCTTGTGCTCATATTTTAGTTAATGGCGATTGTGTCTGTTGGTCCGATTGATTGTAGTTAACGGTGATTGTGTCTGTTAGCCGATTGATTGTGTCAGCTGCCCGACGTCTAGGAATTGTTCCTGTTACCTCTAAATGGTAATTTAACAATACGTTGTGTTAAAGTTAAAAAGTGGTAAACATTCACCAAGCATAGACCCAACGCTTACGAAACCTCTAACAGCTCCTATTTATCTACCCATATATATATATATATATATATATATATATATATATATACAGTATATAATATATATATATATATATATAATATAATATATATATATATATATATATATATATATATATATATATATATATATATATATATAATATTCATCATATATGCTTTGTTTATATACTTGTCTTGGTTGTCAACATTATGAAATGTTGATATCGTGGGTTATATCGTGGCTTGTGATGTACGTGTTGGTTCACGACGTCACTAAACTGATGTACTAAATTGCCCGAACTTGACCTACCGGAGGACCCGCGAAAAGAAAACGGGACATCACCTCAATTGTGTGAGCCGCGGTGATGTTTAACACATACAGTTATTAGGCTTAGGACGATTTATACGTCAAAATATGATGTGCTATCCGAGAGATAGCAACCAACCTGCTCTCTCAAAATAATACGTCACATACTGACGTCATCAAACTCACTCCACAACGGACAAATAACGGTGTTCTATACTGGCTTAGGAACTCACTTTTGTTTCCTATGCGTGTGGGAGTGTTAGGTTACGCGCGGTTAGGGTTAAAGTCTCGCGTTTTAATACCTCGTTTCACGTCCGTTGTGACGGCGCGAGAGGCCGCCGGGGGGCTGTTCAGCCAACCATACCGGCCAATCACATTGAACAAACAGCTTGTGGAGGCTCCAGAGCCGCCCCATCCCCCCCACCACCACCCAAGAGGCTCTGGGTATATACTATAAGGTCTTACGTCTCCCCCTCATTAAAACGCTTTATCTTACTCCTGTCGTAAGTCTGGGAATGGATGGGTTAAAATATGAGTTTTGTCCTGGACATGACAGTTGGCAGGAGCACGACCCCTTGTGGCAAGCCCCAACACCAGCGCTGGACAGGTGCGCATGCTGAGCCTCGTTTGTCTCCGTCTACCGCCCGCCTCCACTTGTCCCGAACACTTAACAACCCATACCTTGCTGGTGTGTGTGTGCGTGTGTGTGTGTGTGTGTGTGTGTGTGTGTGTGTACTCACCTAGTTGTGTTTGCGGGGGTTGAGCTCTGGCTCTATGGTCCCGCCTCTCAACCGTCAATCAACAGGTGTACAGATTCCTGAGCCTATTGGGCTCTATCATATCAACACTTGTGTACTCACCTAGTTGTACTCACCTAGTTGTGCTTGCGGGGGTTGAGCTCTGGCTCTTTGGTCCCGCCTCTCAACCGTCAATCAACAGGTGTACAGTTTCCTGAGCCTAATGGGCTCTATCATATCTACATTTGAAACTGTGTATGGAGTCAGCCTCCACCACATCGCTTCCTAATGCATTCCATTTGTCAACCACTCTGACACTAAAAAAGTTCTTTCTAATATCTCTGTGGCTCATTTGGGCACTCAGCTTCCACCTGTCCCCTAGTGCGTGTGCCCCTTGTGTTAAACAGTGTGTGTGTGTGTGTGTGTGTGTGTGTGTGTGTGTGTGTGTGTGTGTGTGTGTGTGTGTGTGTGTGTGTGTGTGTGTACATCCATGCATGCAGGTGTATGTGTGTATATTGCCAAGACCGCTTCCCTCTCTGCCACACGAGTATAGCAGCTAAACAAAGGTGTTTTACGCGGAACTTTTAAGAAGTTCTCAAGGCTCCACAACATCACCATTCGTAGACTAACTATATCTACCATTTATTTCAAGTTATGTCTGCCGTGTGGAGGGTTGGAGGAGGAGGAAGCTAGGAGGGGGGGGGGAAGTTATGGAGTGTGACAAAGTCGTCCTCAGGGTTCAACAAGGACGACGTCACATCAGAAAAGTAAACTGTAGTTGTACATCTCGAGGAAAACACATTCCTTGAGGTGAACAGCTGTCAAGGGTGAACTGAGGGCTCGATCCCTCAGCCCTGGATTTACCTTCCAGCACATACGTGTGTTCTCGAGGCACAGGAGACGGTCTTCACCCTCTGAAGGTCATAATGAAGAAGGACAGAAAGAAAAATGAAGTTATTGCACAAGAAGTAAGATGGAATAAGAAGGAGAACGTGGAGGGAAACAGAGAGAGACAAACAAAGCATCTCAAATGCTGTAAAATAGATATAAAAATAGATATAAAGTATTTAAGAACTCGTTGACGCAACAGGTGTTGTCTTCCTGTTTATATTTCCCCGTTAAGATGTGTCCACTCCTACGTTAACCCGTTAAGACCAGGCACCATAATGGCAGCGCCCCCCCCCCCGCCCCCCCTCACAGTGCCAGTTCTGTTGCATCAAGTTCTCATTGTTGCATTAAAACGCATATTTTAAGAAACCAGAAAACAGCGGAGATAGCGAGCACGGAAGAGCCATTGTTATCAAGAATCTGAGTTACTAGCGTGAGTAAATTGTTGTGCGTGTGTCAGCTGGCGCCTCTTTAGTGCTTTAGGTCATTCATGCACTCAGTTGACTGGCATTCGTGAATCTCTCTTTGTTGGTGAACAGTTTCTCGGGTCGTGTAAGCTGTCTGTTACCTCTTAGGGCGAGGGGCCGGGGCTCGTGATTGTCGGTATTGCCAGACCCACTGGTGTCCTTGTTCAACGGCACCCACTGGTGTACTTGTTCAACGACACCCACTGGTGTCCTTGTTCAACGACTCCCACTGGTGTCCTTGTTCAACGACTCCCACTGGTGTCCTTGTTTAACGACTCCCACTAGTGTCCTTGTTCAACGACACCCACTAGTGTCCTTGTTCAACGACTCCCACTGGTGTCCTTGTTCAACGACACCACTAGTGTCCTTGTTCAACGACACCCACTGGTGTCCTTGTTCAGCGACGCCCACTGGTGTCCTTGTGTCAACGACACCCACTGGTGTCCTTGTTCAACGGCACCCACTGGTGTACTTGTTCAACGACACCCACTGGTGTCCTTGTTCAACGACCCCCACTGGTGTCCTTGTTCAACGACACCCACTGGTGTCCTTGTTCAACGACCCCCACTGGTGTCCTTGTTCAACGACACCCACTGGTGTCCTTGTTCAACGACACCCACTGGTGTCCTTGTTCAACGACACCCACTGGTGTCCTTGTGTCAACGACACCCACTGGTGTCCTTGTTCAACGACGCCAGAAAATTGTTAGTGAAAAATGCTTTTAAACTTTTATAGAGTTGTTCCAGACGGATAGTTGCCAACTTTCAAATCTATCAAATGCCAATGAATAGGGACAGGTGAGGGGCAAGGGACGCCCCTAGAGATAGCAGGGGGACGTGAGGTGGGTCCAGGAGGGCCTGTAACACCATATACCTGAAGAAATCTACAAGGGCCGTGATGAGGATTCGAACCCACGTCCGAGAGGACCATATACCTCTCGCCTGAGGAAGGATGTGCCACGATGACGTCTACAGGATATGCCACAGACTGGCAGATATCAATAGGGACTCTTCAGGACTCTTGACAATTTAAAGACCTTTAGAATGCTGTGTATAAACATTTTTTTTTTTTTTTAATTTTGCCCCCGAGGGCGAGTTTATTGGGCAGCGCCACTCATCTTGTGAGTGGACACACCGCCATAGCAGCATGTACAACACTCCCCAATAGGAAGAAAACCCGCTGGGTTGTTCATCCTGTCACTTGTACCCAGACACAGCTGGGACTTGCTTAACTGTCTCAAGTAAACATCTTACACAACGCCAACTCCTGAGTACGCAGCACCAGAATGGAATCCACACTTGATGAGAAAAAAAAATAGACCTAAAATAATAACAAGAGTAGAGATACGCAACTGAACTTGTCTCAAAGCCTATGAGGGGTCCTTCCTACAGGTGTAAGGCAGAGCTCCCTACAGGTGTAAGGCAGAGCTCCCTACAGGTGTAAGGCAGAGCTCCCTACAGGTGTAAGGCAGAGCTCCCTACAGGTGTAAGGCAGAGAGAACTCAAAGTCGAGGAGACAAGATGACGGTGTACAAGATATCAAGGGCGGAGGCTGGAGATACAGATAAGTAGATGAGACGTGAGGGGAAACTTCTTGAGTGTGTTTCAAGTTCAAGGGACGGGCTACAAGAAGGGATCGTTGGGGGGAAATTAAGTAAACTGTTTCAAAATCAAATGTGATTAGAATATGAAAGTTATTGCATGAACTGACCAGATTGGTGACGAGGCAGGGCTAGGGAGCTATTGCTCGATCCTGCAAACACAACTAAGTACACACACACACACACCTTTGCTGGAAGACAGAAGAGTTAGGGGGGACATGATCACCACATACAAGATTCTCAAAGGAATTGATAGGGTAGATAAGGACACGCTATTTAACACAAGGGGCCACGCACTAAAGGACACAAGTGGAAATTGAGTGAAGATTTAGAAAGAACTTTTTTAGTGTCAGAGTGTTGACAAATGGAATGCATTAGGCAGTGAGGTGGTGGAGGCTGACTCCATACACAGTTTCAAGTGTAGATATGACAGAGCCCAGTAGGCTCAGGAACCTGTACAACCTGTTGATGACAGTTGAGAGGCGGGACCAAAGAGCCAGAGCTTAACCCCGCAAGCACAATTAGGTGAGTACATTAGGTGAGTACAATTAGGTGAGTACACCCACACAACACACAACACAGGTATATTGGTGTGTGTGTCGGTGGGAGGTATCAGGGGGCCGATCAGGTCCAGATGAGGGAGGCTGGAGCCGCTTCCACGGTCATAATGATGCTGCTTTTATGCCCTGCCAACCACAGCCCGATCTTATCTCCCGCGCTAGTCATACCGCTCAAATTGTGCACCGCGCTGACTTATGGCCTTTGTGGGTGTGTGGGTGTCTGTCAGTCTGTCAGTCCAGGCCTCCCCCCCCCCCTCATCTCTCTCTCTCTCTCTCTCTCTCTCTCTTCTCTCTCTCTCTCTCCTCTCTCTCTCTCTCTCTCTCTCTCTCCCTCTCTCTCTTCTCTCTCTCTCTCTCTCTCCTCTCTCGCTCTTTCTTTCATCAACATTCTCCCTTCCGCCCCTGCCTTCCCCTTCCACATGTGTGTGTGTTACATTCTTTTTCATCCTTCTTGTTGTTTCTTGTTCGCTTCCTCTTGTTTGCCATCTTGCGCCCCTCCCCCCCCCTCCTCCGGGGCATCATCATGCCTCTCTTGGTTTGATAACTCCACACGGTCTCTTGCTGGTCTCTTGCTGGTCTCTTGCTGGTCTCTTACTGGTCTCTTACTAGTCTCTTGGAGATGTCTTGATGGTCTCGTAATGCTCCCTTACGAAAACCTGTACGTGCATCTTTCCTCAATCATGGCGGCTTTATTTAAGTCTTCAAGAGTCTGCGAGCGTTGAAGCTCTACGAGGCTCTTTATAACCATAATAACTTTGTCTTGTAAAGTTTCGAAGCTCTTTAAAATGTTTAGTAAATACAACCTAGACCGTTATGGTCGACTGAAAATTCATGTAGTGGCTTCGTATTTAGAGGCGTAAATGCTTGATGAATCATGTGTTAAGTAGTTTAAGAGTCCTTATAAATGTGTCTTTTTTTTTGGGGGGGGGGGGGAGGGGGGGTCAGATGTTTTCCGTTCCTTTGGCAATTCACCATTTTCTTTTGAGGTTTTGTAGATCATTGCTAGAGGTCAGGTGAGCTCCTTTCTGGTCTAGCTTCCTTCAGGGATCCATGGGGATATTTTCCCCCGGTCTCGATGATTTTGTCCGGCCCTGTTACTCTGCTTCCTCACTTCTGCTGCGTCCTTCCTTGCTTCTTATATCTTCTTGGCTAGTGGCAGTCCCCCCTCCCCCCCTCTCTCCCACCCCCTAGTCCTGCTTGTAGCACTTTCCAATAAAAATGTAAACTTGTGAAATCTTCTGTGGAGTGTATCACACACACACACACTTCCTTGTCATTTTCTTTTCGTCCTACAGCGGAAGGGCGTTGTAGTTTTTCTTTTTTTCTGAATAGTTGGTCAATCAGCGATGTCGTCTGGCGTGGGTGTACGAACATCTGTTGTTCCCAACCTCAGTGTCTAGACGTTTTCATATTTTTTCTGACTACCGTCACTTTCTGACACACACACACACACACACACACACACACACACACACACACACACACACACACACACACACACACACACACACACACACACACACAGTTTCAAGCGTAGATATGATAGAGCCCAATAGGCTCAGGAAACTGTACACCTGTTGATTGACGGTTGAGAAGCGGGACCAAAGAGCCAGAGCTCAACCCCCGCAAGCACAACTAGGTGAGTACACACACACACACACACACACACACACACACACACACACACACGCACACACACACACACACACACACACACACACACACACACACACACACACACACACACACACACACACACACACACACACTGTTGTGCGTTTGTCTCAGCGCCCCAGACACCGTCCCGCCTCCACCAACACACATTTAGTGCCAGCGACGGTCTCATCCCAAACCTCTTGCTCAATACGTCGCATTTTTCTGGGCGGAATTGACTAATCTGTTTGTACAAAAAAACCGACGTGTTGGACTAGATTTTTTGCACCGTGAAACTTACGTTTTCTATGCATCGGCCTCAATGGGGTTGGGCGGGTTGGGAAGGTTCGCAGGTTTGTGATTAGGGAAAACCGTTGGTGGCCAGGTGGGGGGGTGGAGGGAGAGTGGGTGGTGGTGGGAGCTGCGCGGGGGTGGGGGCGGGATGATAGAAGAGGGGGAAAGGGGTAGATGGTAGAAATCAGTGAGTAGAGTGGATAAGAGGGAGACATGGAGAGAGAGAGAGAGAGAGAGAGAGAGAGAGAGAGAGAGAGAGGGGGGGAGCTCTCAACTAATAGGTCGCATTTCTAACGTATTGGTAACTAGGGTAACAAATTCATCCCACTATGAAAAGTGTACGACTATCACACATCAAGAAATGTGTAAGTACATCACTTATAACGATATACTGCCATCAAACTTAGCCAAGTATCCAAAGTTAGTTGACTGTAGGTGCAGCCTGCACATGACTGTCAACCTGCCGCCCAGTTGGGTGGGAGTGGAGCAGGAACTGCAGGTGCAGCCTGCACATGACTGTCAAGCTGCCGCCCAGTTGGGTGGGTGTGGAGCAGGAACTGCAGGTGCAGCCTGCACATGACTGTCAAGCTGCCGCCCAGTTGGGTGGAGGATTGAAGACCACCTCACAGGGAGGAAAGCTAAGGTCTGCTTCAACGGAGCAGTCTCGAGAACAGTGAATTAAACAGTTCCTTGAACTCCTTGGAAAGCAATGTGTCTGCTTCACTCTCTCCACAAACAAGACAAAAGCATACATTACTCTCATCACACGCGGGGAGAAAATGAAGAACTACAAATTAATGGAGTAACACTTGAATGGGTTGACCACTATCGGTACCTTGGCGTTACTGTCGGCTCTAACAAGAGGAGGTTATCTTGAGGTTATCTTGAGATGATTTTGGGGCTTTAGTGTCCCCGCGGCCCGGTCCTCGACCAGGCCTCCACCCCCAGGAAGCAGCCCGTGACAGCTGACTAACACCCAGGTACCTATTTTACTGCTAGGTAACAGGGGCATAGGGTGAAAGAAACTCTGCCCATTGTTTCTCACCGGCGCCCGGGATCGAACCTGGGACCACAGGATCACAAGTCCAGTGTGCTGTCCGCTCGGCCGACCGGCTCCCTACTAGGGGAAGAAAGAGGGGCTCAACCAACTCATAGGAACATGCAAAAGTCGACTCAGGGCACTGAAAGCAATGACCTGGAATGGGCATGGAGCCTCTATTGCCGTCCCTAATTAATTAAAATGATGTACACAGCCTATGTGTGCTCCGTCATAGACTATGCCGCACCAGTTCTTTGCACCTACTCCCAAAGCGATATGAAAAAACTTGAAAGAATACAAAATGAAGCCATGACAATCATTCTTGGAGTTCCAAAAACTGCCAAAACGTCTAATCTACGAGAGGAGTTGTCCCTCCCCAGTGTTAAAAGCCGAATTCAGGAACTGAATGCTAAGCTTGCAATTAGGATATCCAAAGATCAGTTACAATGATATTGCCAAGAAAAAACTGAGTTCTGTGCTACTGTCAGGGGGAAACAGGAGAAGCAAAAAATGGCATCACAGATCAGCCTGCTACCTCGAAGAACTTCACCTCCTTGAGCAAGCCCGTGAGCTCCTGCCTGTAGAGAGGTTACCTCCCTGGGTAGATGACCCATGCAGGATCATTATCAATGAAATGGCAACGAAAAATTCAAACATGATAGCTCAAGAAATGAGACACAATTATCTGGAGGAAATCTATAAAGAAGCCGGAAATGAGTTAGATGAAATCTACACTGATGGGTGTCCTAACCCTGCCAATGGCAGGGCTGGTGCAGCATACACTGTAATTATAATAATGCCTTACAACGCGGAAGTGAAGGAAAAGTCCGTATTGAGAACTGTGCCTCTTCAACACAAGCAGAGCTAACTGCCATTGTTATGGCGTTAAGATTCCTTGAATTAGGTACTAACGGTGCAGTGATCTGCACTGATTCTAAAGCAGTGCTACAAAGCCGTAGTAAAAATCGGGCAGAAAATCTTGCGATAGTCGCTGAGATTAAGAGAGCGGTGAGAGTACTAACCAATCAAGGAAGAATCGTCAAAAATCTGTGGATCCCCTCCCATGTTGGAATATGTGGGAATGAACGAGCAGATGTGCTGGCTGCTGAAGGCGCTGAAGGAGACCATATTGAATACTTCATACCCAAGACTCTACTACAAATTAGAGGTATTGTCAGGCAACATCACCGTGACAAGGTAACTGAGGAAAGGAGGATAGAAGCACAAGCCAGTGAATCTGTATGATGGTACAACATGGTTGCAGCTGGCAATCCCAATCATTATGGACGAAGAGGACGAGGATGCCGAGAGAATCAGCAATAGCGAGAATCCGTCTTGGATACAAATATCCATGGCTATTCGGAATGAAACAACAGTTGATCACCGGAGTTGCAGAATCTGTAGTGAGAGTGACGGACACCGCCTTGACCACTATCTACGTGAATGTGAACACCTGAGAGACATTTGAAATATGTGTAGAATAATAAACCCCACATTGTTTGAGTTGAAAAACACTATTTGTCAAATATAGATACTGTTCTAAAAAGATTCCCCCATTTTGCACTCACAAGATAACGAAAGATTTTAATTGTTGACAGATGTTAATTTTCTTGTTTGAGGAGCTGTTAACTTGAGACAGTAAAGCAAGTCCCAGCTGTGTCTGGGTACAAGTGACAGGATGAACAACCCAGCGGGTTTTCTTCCTATTGGGGAGTGTTGTAGATGCTGCTATGGAGGTATGTCCACTCACAAGATGAGTGGCGCTGCCCAATAAACTCGCCCCCTCGGGGCTAAATTAAAATAAAAATAGCTTCTCAAGATTGTTACTTGGTTAGTTAAATGATCTGTGGGGTCAGTTCCTAAAGCCATTATGTGCCTTTGTAACCCTTCCCACCAGCGCCCACAGGATGGGTATGGGATTCACCTCCCACGGGGTGGGTATGGGGTCCACCACCGCCCACGGGATGGGTATAGGGTCCACCACCACCCACGGGATGGGTATGGGGTCCACCACCGCCCACGGGATGGGTATGGGGTCCACCACCACCCACGGGATGGGTATAGGGTCCACCACCACCCACGGGATGGGTATGGGGTCCACCACCGCCCACGGGATGGGTATGGGGTCCACCACCAGCCACTGCCTGGCTGCCACTGTCGTCCCTACCGCTGCCGCCACTAATGTTGGAACAATG
Source organism: Procambarus virginalis (assembly GCA_020271785.1). NCBI lineage: Eukaryota > Metazoa > Arthropoda > Malacostraca > Decapoda > Cambaridae > Procambarus > Procambarus virginalis. The sequence goes on from WNGS01113158.1 coordinate 53,671,176, forward strand.
AACGAGAACCATCACTATCTGACAGTTATAACTGTTCAGTTAAAACTGTCAGTTAAAACTGCACGTGTGTGGGTATCTCAGTTGCTCATTTCGTCAGTTCAACAGAACTGTACAGTTAAACTGCGACAAATGCAATGTTCCATATTTTTAACTGAAAGGAGTAACTGAACTGAGCGTGTGTGGGGATTCGTAACTGTACAGTTCTCAACTTCTCGTTTCTACAGGTGGTAGCGGTGAGTGCAGTTTGAGAACTCTATCGATCTGAACCTTGCCTGTGGCAAGTTAAAAGTGAAGAGTATCATGACCGCACAAAGAAAGATGTTGCCTATAGCAAATTAGTAAAGAAGTTGGAGGAACTTGAGCCATTCTCTACAACATGCCTTGCTCGAGATAATCGATAGTTAAAAACCTCTTTTTTGGCCGAATCTAACTTAAATCACTTAATTCCTTTAACAATTTAATATCAGAACATTCGTCTTAGTAACCACTTTTTGCACCATTGCTTACGCTTCTTAGTTTTCTTTTTTCTATTTACTTGTAGGATTACAAAGAATACACCAAGAGCGGCAAGCTCCTACTCCTCGGAGTCCATGGTAAAACTGAGGGATTGAACTGTGTGTGTGTGTGTGTGTGTGCATTTCATTTTTAAATGACGTCAGTTTGAACTGTGACAGTTATAACTGAACAGTCATAACTGTCAGTTTAAAACTGCACGTGTGTGGCCGGCCTAAGTCTTTGGGAGTACTTACCTATGAGTGCCTATAGAGAAGTGAAGTTTATTTCTTCATCTACTAGCCTTGTTGTACCTGATGTCTGAGCTTCCCAGCTGGCTTGGTGTTTGGGTGTTTCCCAGCTGGCTTGGTGTTTGGGTGTTTCCCAGCTGGCTTGGTGTTTCGGTGTTTCCCAGCTGGCTTGGTGTTTGGGTGTTTCCCAGCTGGCTTGGTGTTTGGGTGTTTCCCAGCTGGCTTGGTGTTTGGGTGTTTCCCAGCTGGCTTGGTGTTTGGGTGTTTCCCAGCTGGCTTGGTGTTTGGGTGTTTCCCAGCTGGCTTGGTGTTTGGGTGTTTCCCAGCTGGCTTGGTGTTTGGGTGTTTCCCAGCTGGCTTGGTGTTTGGGTGTTTCCCAGCTGGCTTGGTGTTTGGGTGTTTCCCAGCTGGCTTGGTGTTTGGGTGTTTCCCAGCTGGCTTGGTGTTTGGGTGTTTCCCAGCTGGCTTGGTGTTTGGGTGTTTCCCAGCTGGCTTCAGCAGCTGGAAGCATGGGGGAAGGGGGCAAAAGGTGGCTATTAGAGTCCAGACGGAGGACACAACCCGGGATCTTGTCGTGGTTGGGATCAGTCTCCGGGGTTCCAATCTCAGGTCGTGGAGCTTGGGACTGAAGGCNTGAGACAAGGAATTGGGAGTGTATATAATTCGGACACTAGCACCAGCGACACACACAGTCCGGACATCATCAGCGGCACATGGGACGCTGGCAAACATTAGAACATCGTTTAGAAACCTAAATCGATCAGGACCTTTTTTTTTTTTAAGACTGTCAACACAGCCTTTGTTAGACAAATAATGGAATAGGGGGAACAAGACCTCACAATCCAGGAGAGGAGAAGAAGCAGAGGGGGGACATGATCTCATATAAAAGATATTGAGGTGAATTTAACAAAGGTGCACAAGGGCAGCCTCGTTAAAATGAGAGAAAGTAGACCGAGACGACATCATTGGAAGCTGGAAATGCAAATGGAAATACTGGTAACCCTCACGGATGGTCAGCAAGTGGAAAACATCCCCATCCACAGCTATGAAACCAGATTCAACAAAGAATTCGAACGTGAGAATAGTTACATTGCAAGGCAACAGGTGCAAGAAGGTCCTGAGGAGCTAGACCTCACTCCTCCGTAGTCACTGGTAGGTAGGTAGGCAGATATAGTCAGGGCCTCACATTCTTCTCACAAGAACAATACCTGGACATTTATTAACAATAAACAGGCAAAATTGGACAGAAGGAAGTTTTAATGTTGCTGCAACTTGTATGAATATTCATTAAAAAAACGAAAATTGTGAGGATAGACGTTGACTACTAACATGGTAATTGGCGCGTGTGTGGTAGAGTAAAAGGGAACTGGCCGGTCTCCACAACACGTCAACTATCAACAGACGGGATATGTGTGAAACTGGCGGCGCGTTAATCCGCCCAACAGATATTTCCTCTTTGACATGTGAGAATAAAAACTCCTCCCGTTGGTGTAGTTTGGCTCCACTCTCGCCTACCAGCGTTAGGGGGAGGTGGTGGTGGTGGTGGTTAAGACACTATACCAGCCAGCCTACCAGATGGTCGAGGGTCCACCAGCCAGCCTACCGGACGGTCGAGGGTCCACCAGCCAGCCTACCGAACGGTCGAGGGTCCACCAGCCAGCCTACCGGACGGTCGAGGGTCCACCAGCCAGCCTACCGGACGGTCGAGGGTTCCACCAGCCAGCCTACCGGACGGTCGAGGGTCCACCAGCCAGCCTACCGGACGTCGAGGTCCACCAGCCAGCCTACCGGACGGTCGAGGGTCCACCAGCCAGCCTACCGGACGGTCGATAAGGGGGGGGGGGTCAATACCAACCACCCCTACACTATTTACGTACATCCACATTCATGCAGTTACTTTTGGTTATAGAAAGAGTGCAGATATCTATAAACCTCGTGGTATAATTTGGTTATTTTTTTTTATCCCCTTTAATTGTGTTCTGGTCCTCTGTGATTTTATATTGTTCACTCCAGCCAACAGCTGCGACACCTGTTCACTCCAGCCACAACTGCAATGATGTTATAAATCATTAACATCCTAAATTTAAATCATATTCTAGCTAATACAGAATAAAATTATGCTAATGATGCATATGAAATTATGCAATTATTTATAATTGTCATAATCTTATGTAAATTACGCAATGAAATTTTTGTAAACGCGATTATAATTGGACAACCACTTATGAATAACATTTTCAATAGATTTTTTTTATCCTCAACAATACGAGAGTGGATAAAGTCATTGTTAACGCTTCATATACCTGATACTGGTAGGTCTCAAGGTCACAGGGCCCTGATACTGGTAGATCTCAAGGTCACAGGGACCTGATACTGGTAGATCTCAAGGTCACAGGGACCTGATACTGGTAGATCTCAAGGTCACAGGGACCTGATACTGGTAGATCTCAAGGTCACAGGGCCCTGATACTGGTAGATCTCAAGGTCACAGGGACCTGATACTGGTAGATCTCAAGGTCACAGGGACCTGATACTGGTAGATCTCAAGGTCACAGGGACCTGATACTGGTAGATCTCAAGGTCACAGGGACCTGATACCGACAGGTCTTGAATAGTTGAGACATTTAATATTGCAGTGAGTTCGTGTTCCAGTTCCTGCCCCCAGACGGTCAAGGGCCCCTTGACCAGCCCACCAGACGGTCAAGGGGCCCACCAGACGGTCAAGGGGCCCACCAGACGGTCAAGGGGCCCACCAGACGGTCAAGGGGCCCACCAGACGGTCAAGGGGCCCACCAGACGGTCAAGGGGCCCACCAGACGGTCAAGGGGCCCACCAGACGGTCAAGGGGCCCACCAGACGGTCAAGGGGCCCACCAGACGGACAAGGGGCCCACCGACCATCTCACCAGACGGACAAGGGCCCCACCGACCAGCTCACCAGACGGACAAGGGCCCCACCGACCAGCCCACCAGACGGACAAGGGCCCCACCGACCAGCTCACCAGACGGACAAGGGCCCCACCGACCAGCCCACCAGACGGACAAGGGCCCCACCGACCAGCCCACCAGACGGACAAGGGCCCCACCGACCAGCCACCAGACGGACAAGGGCCCCACCGACCAGCCCACCAGACGGTCAAGGGCCCCACCGACCAGCCACCAGACGGTCAAGGGCCCCACCGACCAGCCCACCAGACGGACAAGGGCCCCACCGACCAGCCCACCAGACGGACAAGGGCCCCACCGACCAGCCCACCAGACGGACAAGGGCCCCACCGACCAGCCCACCAGACGGACAAGGGCCCCACCGACCAGCCCACCAGACGGACAAGGGCCCCACCGACCAGCCCACCAGACGGACAAGGGCCCCACCGACCAGCCCACCAGACGGACAAGGGCCCTACCGACCAGCCCACCAGACGGACAAGGGCCCCACCGACCAGACCACCAGACGGACAAGGGCCCCACCGACCAGCCCACCAGACGGACAAGGGCCCCACCGACCAGCCCACCAGACGGACAAGGGCCCCACCGACCAGCCCACCAGACGGACAAGGGCCCCACCGACCAGCCCACCAGACGGACAAGGGCCCACCGACCAGCCCAACAGCCGGTGAAGGGGTCCAGCAGGTCACTCGCAGAGCCAACCAACTGTAAACCAACAGGACTCTACCTTCCGTGTGGCCTGTGTCGCGGGCAACAGCGTCGGCGGCTGGTCGACTCGCCCCAGTAGTGACTGGACATGGGGAAGCTACACCATCCCCATCTTGTTAGTGGTAATTGGTGAGTCACTTGAGAAGAATTGACACTGGTTAAGTACCGCGGGACTGAGGAGGGGGAGGAGGAGGGGCCGGTGTTCAACTTGGGAGCACAGTGAGGCTGGCTGCATACCTCGTCCATGTAAACTGCTGCTTGAGAATTGTCCCGCCTGTCGCTTGTGGGCGGTTGGATGGAGGGGCAGGGGGGAGTGGTTGTGGTATGGGGGGGGAGGGGCGCAGTGATTGGGAATGGTGAAACACCTGATACCACTGTAAACCCCTACCTTATACCACTGTAGGTTTACACACTGGTGTCCTAAAGTATAATTTCCTTATAACATCTAACCATTTTCTACAGTTGAGAGTAACTTGATCATACTAACTATTACTTCCACGGTTGTAGGGGTCAGTATTAGTTTGGCATTGAACCAATGGTTCTTCCAAGGAAATGATTAATCTCAATTCAAAGGAGAACCGGCTGTCACCACCTCATTACATTCGTCACTACAAGCGTAGTGATGTTTCTAATTAGCGGATCACCAGTGGTTTATGGGGGAAAACCACTCTGCCCTTTTTTATATAAACTTTTAGGCTTGATGTTGACTTTACATAGAACTAAATCTCTTGGTATTAATTTAATCAGTTACTGACAGTTAAACAATTTAATGCTGGAGAATTTTGGAAGGTTCTAACAAGGAGGTTCAACGTCCTTGATCACACACACACACGGAGATGACAATCGGGAAGAACCAGCGACACACATACAGATGGAAATTAAAAAGATTTTGTTCAATCAAATTTATGATGTTCACCACAAATTCCCAGGCAACTTCTACCCTACACTGGCAATGGTCAGTACTTTAGACATGGAGAATAAACATCAGAGTTGTTGTTGTTGATTCGCTACTTGGAACAAAAAGTTCCAAACAGCACGGGCTACGGTGAGCCCGTGGAACATCAGAGATATCACACACATTACCTTATGAACCACGGCCTCTCGATAGCTGGTCGACTCACTTTCTCTATCCGGCCTCCTGGGTGACTCAGTCCGGCTCCAGTCCTCACCCCCAGGGTATGTATGATGAGTCAATCATCATACCCCAGGGTTTATATATCCCAAACTGACCCAGCTAGTGTCAGTTTTTTTGTTTGTTTGTTCCCCAACTACAAGTTGATGCCTTGTAGTGTCTGCTCACCCACCTGAATCTCAAAACATTACACTCAGAATTCTATAGGAATTTTTTATTAAAGTTGTTTGACTTGACGCTTAACTAATGGTTGGCGAGGTCAACCTCCTTAATTGCCCCTTACTCCTCAAGGAGGAGAGAGGAGAATTAGGGAATGGTGAGAAAGAGCGTAGAGAGAGAGAGGAGGAGGAGGATTTTCCTGGTTGTTCAAAGGGGGGGGGGGGTACAGTTGGTGTGGGGTTGGGGGGGTTATTTTGTCTCAATGAATCAGGTTTTTGAATGGTGCCGTTGTTCTTGCTTGCTGAAATCTTGGCGACTGTGATGTAACTTACTCACAGGCTGTGCTTATTGTGTTGTGAGTCAAGAATGAGACGTGTGTGTGTGTGTGTGTGTGTGTGTGTGTGTGTGTGTGTGTATTTGGTGTCTATACTTACATTAGGAGCTCTGTACACATAGTATGACAAAGAATATGTCCTTGAAGGCGCAGTGGTATCACACTCGGCCCCCCCCCCCACAAGAAATTTTGTCTGGGTTCGAGTCGTGGCAAGGGAGGAAGGACAGGACTCCAATCCTCCATTCATTGTGATTTCTGTGTGTAATGAAGGAAGGGCGAAGAGGTAGAACGGCTTATTGACATAGCTCGAGTGTATGGGGGAGTTGTTTAAAACCCTGGGTTGTGTCTCGGAGAGGCTGCATGATCCAGTAAATTCAGTAGAACTTCGGTTTCAACTCTTTTAACCAGTCGCAGCTCAGTCGATTTAGGCAGCGTCTGGGATGCTCACAGACTAGGTTCGAATCCTCGTCACGGCCCTTGTGGATTTGTTCATCAGACAGCAGATATTTACACGAGCTTTACAAAGTCATGTAATGTACCCGCGGAGTGACGACCCATAACACGAGGACCAAGGAGTAATAAAAGTAGCGAAGATGGCACTTAAATTCGTGACCACAGCTGACAGCGAGGGAAAACAAACCAAATTTACGCCGAGAAAATAGTGCCCTAAGATGGTGTTCTTGGACCTCTACTCTTTCTCATCACACAAGATAATCTCTCCTAAAAATCAAAACGCGTTAGCAAGGTCTTCAAGTTTTTTGTTATTCAAGCGAAAATTATTAGCGGGAATCCGTCGCCTGGTCCTAAGGAGTGGTTGGGGGGGGGAGCGATTTTAACGAGGGGGGGGAGTGATTTTAACGAGGGGGGGGGTGATTTTAACGGGGGGGGGTAAGTTAACGAGGGAGAGGGGGGGGCTACTTGTGGGAGGGTAGTTAACACTCAATCCTCGTCCTAGCCTTGCTTCTCACACTCAAACAAGTCTCTCGTCCGCTTCTCAAGTTCATTCTCCTAAAGTGAGAGCTTTTGCCCTTGGGGGTGGGGGGTGAAGTAAAGAAAACGGAGCAGAGGTGTTGGTGAAAGGGGAAAAAAGCTTCCTTCAAGAAAGTGAAGGAGAAAAAATGAAG
>WNGS01113158.1:53681290-53696092 GCA_020271785.1 Procambarus virginalis
AAGAATTTCTCATCGCAGGGCACAAAAGAACACGAAATCCAGCCCAATTAGAAATGGACACATTAGCTCAAACTGGACAAAAGAACCAATGATCTTCGTATTGACAGGGACATTAACAACATAGCAAAGTATCTAAATCGATGGAAAAATAGACAGGAACTGTGAGGAAGGGTTCGAACCCATGCGGTGGGTGTTCCCAGATGCATGTTCTAGACCACTACGCCGCCACATGGTCAATCAAGAATGCAAGACGGTTTCGAATCCTCGTGATTTTTCTTCCCATTGATTATTCACGATAACGTGATCTTCTCTTGCTTTAGGCTAATCGCTAATAAGCGAATTGACGTTATAAAGTGAACCCACATAAAAGCACCGAGCAGGAACATGATGAACAGGATTATTAAAGCGCGTGTAAGGCGAGGCATCATGCCTTCTTAATCATGTAGTCACACAAGTGCCTGGTCACTGGTGGGATCAAGTGTAAGAAGTTCTTGGAACCGGTTGAGTTAGACCACCTCACTAGTTAGGCGTGAGCGGACTGGACAACCTGGCTCCCAAACAACTATACCATCTCCTCTCTCTCTCTCTCTCATCTCCTCTCTCTCTCTCTCGCTGCTCTGCTCTCTCTCGCTCTCTCTCTCTCGCTGCTCTCGCTGCTCTCTCTCGCTCACTCTCGGTCGACAGCTAGACGACATCACTAGTTGTGGCACCAGCCCACAGGCCCGGACGTGGATAGACAACAGTGTGGCCACTGGTGTGAGGAGACGGAGACCGGACTGGATCGAAACGGTTACAATTCCGGACTGATCGACTCCTTGGCCCTGGATTGAAGACAGGACTCCTAGGACTGTACGAAACTCTGATGCCCATATGACAGATATATATATAGGGGGAAAAAACTCTAGTCTGTGGCGCGAGTTATGATAGCAGGCAGGGCTGTCCGCCTTGCTGACACGATGTACTCACCTAGTTACGCTTGCGGGAGTTGAGCTTTGGCTCTTTGGTCCCGCCTCTCAACTATTAATCAACTGGTGTAAAGGTTCCTGAGCCTACTGGGCTCATCATATCTACACTTGAAGCTGTGTATGGAGTCAGCCTCCGTCACATCACTGACTAATGCATTCCATTTGTCTACTACTCTGACACTGAAAGCAAGTCTTTCTAGGTCTCTCTCTCTCTCTGACTTATTTGGGTACTCATTAGGAATCTGTACACCTATTAATTGTCGGTGAGAGGCGGGGCCAAAGAGCCGAAGCTCAACCCCAGCGAGCACAATTAGGTGAGCACACACACACACACACACACAACACATATAGGGGGCCTGACGGCTGAGTGGACGGCGCTCGGGTGTCGTAGGCCTAAGGGTCTGGGTTCGATCCCGGCGGAGGCGAAAACAAATGGGTAGAGTTCCTTTCATCCTGATGAACCTGTTCATTTGGCAGTAAATAGGTACCTGAGAGTTAGACAGCTGCTACGGGCTGCTTCCTCTGTGTGTGTGTGTGTGTGGTGTGTGTGTGTGTGTGTGTGGTGTGTGTGTGTGTGTGGGTGTGTGTGTGTGTGTGTGTGTGTGTGTGTGAAAAATAACTGTTGATTGAGAGTTGAGAGGCGGGCCGAAAGAGCTAGAGCTCAACCCCCGCGAGCACAACTAGGTGAGTACCCCCACACTGCAGCGAGGCCTCACCACCCGCCACCTTGACACCTGATCAAACCGGCTTTTAAAGACCCCGTTAAGCACGGCCAGTCTTCACGCTGGTGTGTGTGTGTGTGTGTGCTCACCTATTTGTACTCACCTAGTGTGCTTGCTTTGTCTCTTTGGTCCCGCCTCTCAACTGTCAATCAACTGGTGTACAGATTCCTGAGCCTACTGGGCGTGTGTGTGTGTGTGTGTGTGTGTGTGTGTGTGTGTGTGTGTGTGTGTGTGTGTGTGTGTGTGTGTGTGTGTGTGTGTGGGTGTGTGTGTGTGTATTCACGTAGGTGTACTTGCGGGGGTTGAGCTCTGCTCTTTCGGCCCGCCTCTCAACTGTCCATCAACTGTTATTACTATTTTTTTTCCACGCCACACACACACACCCCAGCAAGCAGCCCGTGACAGCTGACTAACTCCCAGGTACCTATTTACTGTTAGGTAACAGGGGCATTAGGGTGAAAGAAACTCTGCCATTGTTTCTCGCCGGCGCCCGGAATCGAACCCGGAACCACAGGATCACGCGTCCAGCGTGCTGTCCGCTCAGCCACCGTCTCCCTGTGTGTGTGTGTGTGTGTGCGCGCGCGCGCGCGTATGCGTGTGCGTGTGTGCGTCTGTCTGTGTCCGTGTTTGTGTGTGGGTACATACGCGCGTGCGCATCGCGCGCACGTAAACATTTTGTGCCAAAATGTCATAATGTCCTCGACCAATTAGCAACGGTTTGGACAGGTGAGGAACTTACCTACGGCGCCTACGGAGGAGTGAGGTCTACGTAGCTCTTAATGCCCCGCCTACCTTAGCCTTGTTGCACGTGTTGCCTTGCAATTTGACTATTCTGACGTTCGATTTCTGGTCGAATTTGGCCTTAATAGTTGTGGCTGGAGGTGGCTTCAACAACTTCTTGTTTCAGGCGCGACTGTCTAGGTTGGGTTCATCCTATGCTCTTCGATCTTTTCATCCAGCGGCACTTGCAAGCTCTAACTCTTAACACGGCTCTCTTGCATTGTTGCAAAACAAAAGAGCAACATGTAACACGTTAGATGTTTTGATACTGACGGAGTCTCGCGCCTCCGTCAAAAAGCCAACAGGTGTGTTGAGGGCATACAAGATTGGGGGGGGGAGTATTTTCTAATCGAGTGGGAAGACAGAGTTCTTTCTCCCTTTTTGGTCGAGTCACGGTGACAGGAGTAGTGAACGTGTAGTGAATGCGTTACTATTTGTATGGTGTCTGCGGGCGACGAGTCACAATAACGAGGCTGAAGATATGATGACCAGACCAGACACCACAAGATGAGGAGACGACGACGTTTCGGTCCATACGACTTGATAACGGTCCAGGACGGACCGAAACATCGTCGTCTTCTGGTGTGTGGTCTGGTCATTGTATCATCCCTGCCACTCTAATGTTAATGATCATGTGACTGTAACTCTTTGTATTTCCAGATTGTATCGCGGGAGCATTGACAAATACACAACAAATGAAACGAAGTTGAAAAATGCGTGATTGTGTTGCATAAAATTGAGGTGTAGTATTATAGGCCATAGTGAAGCCGCCTGAGGCCAGGTGATAGGGCGTGGTGGGCGTTAAGATGGCACCTCTACGACCAGCTGTCCGCCAGATAACACAACGCGACAGCTTCCTCACTATTAACGTCGCCCGCCATCATATTCCAAACTAGCTGGCGTCCCGCCCCGTACCTTTGGCTCCGGCTTGGGCACCATCATCTGGCTTGAATTATAATTATCATACTTTAGTCTCGATGTCATGAAGATTACTCTGCAAGCTTATTAGCTTAGGTGATATATTCTACCTCAGAGGAGTCACTGGAGGCTGTTGAAGAAGAGTTGCAGAGAGAGGAAGACATAGAAGTCGAATTTGAGCGCTAATTTTTCCAGGTCCAAATGATTCCGCTTGTACCTACTCACGTGGCTGAGCGGGACCTGTCCGACCACTGCGTTCCGACCCTATCAGTTTTACCTCCTTATATGATAACTTGAGATATACGTCAGGTGAACAATTGTTTGAAACTTTTGTCATGTCGTCCATAAGGTCTTTATCATGTCATTGTCAGTTTGATATATTTGGTGTGAAGAGCAAATGTCAGCATGTGGACAATGAGTGAAGCCGAAGCCGATGTTAGAGCAGGCGGCGGGACGCTGGTGGCGGGGATAATGAACGCGTGGCGGCCAGGCAACACGGAGCTCAACATTTATGAGTTTGGTGACGCTCCACACAATGGTCCAGTACCATCGTGGACCCCTGCCGCAGGGGGAACTGGCGGTAATGGCTTCATTCACACCTGTGGGAAGCAGCGCAGGTGTAGCCCGAGAGGGAGGAGCTTAATTTGAACGCCAGGCACGTGAGAATTAGGGGGAGTCGCCAAGTGTCTGCGGAAATTATAGGTTGAAGAAGGCGGTGAAGGGATGAGGATGAGCCCGGGCGGTGGGTGGAGTCAGGGCGATTTGGGTGTTGATGGAGGATTGGTATTAAGCGGGGAGGGAGGAGTGATAATAAGCGGTTCCCTGCGCTAGGGTGAGAAGGGAAGCCCTTATACCGCCGGCCTCCAGACCCTGCTTACACGCACCCGAGTACCTGACCCGATGGAGGTGTTTCAACTCTTTATAATTATTTGATCGTTTGGTCATGTATAAGAGGTATTAAGTGTAGTATTTATTAGCGCCGGTACTCTGTTTTATCTGTGTGGGAGCGGTGGTGGCGCCCGTCAAGGGTATAGACTCCTAGTCATCCACGGTTACTGATAAATATTTATTGAAGCCTTAGACGAATTGGAGATGTAATCGACTCTGGGATGAACTCCAGGCCTCGGGTACCTGTAGTGGCTAGAGCTCAGTCAGCATACAAATGCCAGAGACGGCATTGTGGGCATTAATACCGAAGCATCATTTAATGCAGGTGTAAAGTGAGCGAGGAACTAGCCCTATGCTTCTAGTATTATTAAAAACTATTGAGTTTACTAGTTCTTCGATCTGTGCTACTGCTGTTCTATTCAAATGGTATTCCATCTTTATATTTTCGACTTTCAGTAGTGGTGCTTGAGTAGTCCGGTGAAGGGATATGGGATAGACTAAGGTTATCTCATCCTCTAGGGATTAGCTCTATTGTCCTGTGGGGCTATAGAGCCCTGTTTCCTCCGATTTGAATGACTGTTGTGAGGATAGAGATGAATTTTAAACATAAGGCAGAGGTGATTCAAATTGTCTGTATGGCGCTGATGGCTTCGTTAATGTGTCAGAGCTGGTTATTAGTTGTATTTTTGTTACTGTTGTTACTGTGTCTCTTATTGGTAAGTTACTGAATTTATGTTGACCAAACCACACACTAGAAAGCGAAGGGACGCCGACGTTTCGGTCCGTCCTGGACCATTCTCACGTCGATTGTGACTTGAGAATGGTCCAGGACGGACCGAAACGTCGTCGTCCATCCACTTCTAGTGTGTGGTCTGGTCAACATACTTCAGCCACGTTATTGTGACTCATCGCCTGCTTACTGAATTTAGTTCCTGGTAGTCCCAGTAGCACTTGGTGGGTCTGGGTGAGAGCCACACTGCTCCAGGTGGTGAGTGAGAGCCACACTGCTCCAGGTGGTGAGTGAGAGCCACACAGCTCCAGGTGGTGAGTGAGAGCCCACTGCTCCAGGTGGGAGTGAGAGCCACACTGCTCCAGGTAGCAAGCACCACAAAACAGTTACTATTAAAAAACCCAGATGAGTATCAGCAAGCCGTCTGGAACACAGTCAGCTGTGAAAGGTCACTTGCACGCTAAACAGGCCAGGTGGGCAAGCCCGAGCACCCTTAGACAAGCTCTTGTGTTCCAGCTTCAAGCTTGTGGCTGCTTCTTGGCGCCTTTATGCCCCTTCTTGGAACCCATACAAGGCTTATATGATCATTATTGGAACCCATACAAGGCCTATATGTTCATTATTGGAACCCATACAAGGCCTATATGTTCATTATTGGAACCCATACAAGGCTTATATGTTCATTATTGGAACCATACAAGGCCTATATGATCATTATTGGAACCCATACAAGGCCTATATGATCATTATTGGAACCCATACAAGGCCTATATGTTCATTATTGGAACCCATACAAGGCTTATATGTTCATTATTGGAACCATACAAGGCCTATATGATCATTATTGGAACCATACAAGGCCTATATGATCATTATTGGAACCCATACAAGGCCTATATGATCATTATTGGAACCTTTAACAGAGGGGAGAGAGAGACTAGATTGTATTACTGAGTCAATGGTAGTCAACCTGTCCTTGTACAAATTACGTCTCAATTACGTTTGCCCGAATGGCCGAAAATGGACGTAATTTATAACCGGAAAATAACTGACACTTTTTTTTCAAAACAGTAAGTTAAGGGTCCTCTGGTAAGTTAGGAGGGCAGGAAGTTCTCCTAAGGTTTCAAAACGTCATGAAAATCATTAATTGAAAGTTTACTCTCCTAACCTAACCGAGTAAGCCGGGGGATTCAAACAGAAAACGGGACAGTACGTCACTTTTCGTGAGCCGATTTCATTTCAAATTACGTCCAATTTTTAGCCATAGCGCGCATACCAGCGAAAAGCGACGTTATTTTAAGAGGACATGGTTGTAAATTACTGATGCTCTGGACCAGGATTCGTCAAGCATTTACGAAGCCAATTACGAAACCTGTACATCGTTCCTCGACCATGGCAGCTTTGTTTACACTTACAACAGTTTACGAGCTTGGACACTTCCACAACCCAAGGTTATTATTGCTATAAACAACCTCGTAGTGCTTCACACCTCATAAGCTGAAACATTGTAGAGTATGACAGATTGTGTGATGTTTAACCAATGTAATATAATATAACAATGTGCTTTAATATACTTACTAAGCTCTCTCATCTCATTTTTCTCTTGTAATGTATTTGTTATCATTTATCAATTATGATAGAAATTACCTACTTAAAATTATCTGTTAGATTAAGGACCTGGCCGAAACGCTGCGCGTACTAGTGGCTTTACAAGATTGGAAATACTGTCCTATTCAATGTATTCTCACAAACCCAATGTTCCTTCTTGTATATAAATAAATAAATAAAAATAAATAAATAAATAAATAAACAAAGCAGCTGTGATATACGGGAGATATACGGTTTTGTAAAGGCGTTGCGTAACTACTTCATAAATTCTGTCCGTGTGTGTTCTAACCCGAACATGGCAGAGTAAGGTGGCTGTTGGTCCCGCGGTTTGTACTAGTGGGACGCTTGTTCCATGAAGGAGCTGCAGGTTGAGCAAGCTATGTCACCTCAACCCAATTATGAGTAGAAAGTGCTAAGCCAGTGTGAGTGTATGCCACAGGATGGTAGCTGGAATAAGGGGGACTGAATGAGTTGAGAAACGATTCCCAATCTGTTGGACCATCGCGGATCGAACGCAGGCCTGCAAGAAGCGAGGTCTCATTGGGTCGAAGTGCGTGGATAAGTAGCTATAGTGTGAGTCCCATGTTGTGGAGAAGGTGTAGTGTTGTGTGTGGCTGTTGTGGGTGTGTTGTGTAGGTGCTGTGGGTGTGTTGTGGTGGCGTGTGTTTCAACTTGCGTTGCTGGAAAGTTTTGATATGAGGTTGCCATTTTGTTTGGTGACAAAAATGGAATAGGGGTCCAAGACCTGAGACAATTTTCACCACTCCGCGTCATTGCTACTCTATACGTTAACCTAACCCAGCCCAACACAGCCTAGCCTACCCTAGCCTAACCTTCTCGGAGAATTTAAATTTTCATTTAAATCGGTCTGGCTACACACCCCCAACATAACACACACTGAAATGTAGTTCCATGATAGACTTAACATTAACACAGGAATGACAGTTTGGGAAGTAATTGCATGTACCCTAACTGTCGTTTCCTCTTAGGATATGGTCTGTCGATAGCATTAACATTAAGCTTTGGCTTCCTCTGTATCTCTCAAAATATTAAAAAAAAGACTTTCTGGGTCGGCTAGAGGTTCCTGCAGCTACCAACTCATACTAATGCTAACTCATTGCAGCGATTCAATGAGTTCCCTCATTGACTCACTCACACACAGCTGGTCAACATCTTGTGCCGTCAAGGACACCAGTTTTGTAGTTGGTGCGTCATCCCTACTAGCGTGCCCTAATGGCCACATTAGGCACGTGTCACGGCACGAGCTTCAGGGACACAGGTATTTGATGTGACACAGGTGTTTGATGTGACACAGGTGTTCTTAATCACCTGTACACACTCCTCCCCCACTAGGCTGTGACTTGATACCTCACGTGTCATGTTTGTGTAAAGTTCGGGGTCTTGAATTTATTTTTTTGCTGCCCCAAATTTGGACTGGCTTGAGTGGAAGCCTCCAGAGTTCCTGTGGATTCAGTGGAAGCCCAGATGAGTACTGCTACTGGTAGAGTGTGGTGTTGGTACAGTGGGAAGGTGTGTGTGTGGCTGGGAGTTTGTTGATCGCTGGTTCGAGTCACCTCAGTGATAATGTTGTTTTTTTATTGATATATATTTCGTTAGGGTGATGCTGGTAGTGGTGGTGGTGCTGGTAGTGGTGGTGGTGGTAGTGGTGGTGGTGCAGGTAGTAGTGGTGGTAGTGTAGGGGCACGCAGAGGGAGGGTGGTGGTAGGCAGTCACCATTTTTCTCCGCTGCCTCTTACTGCGTGAAAAAAAAAAAGTGTAAAAAAGAGAGTTATCAGGAGGCAGCAGTGGTCCGGGTGGGCCAGTGTCCACCACCACCAGTATTAAAATCCGCGTGTTGTGTTGCCTGATAAGGAACGGCGGTGATGGGTGCTGTTATCACCACCAGCCCAGCCACTCCTCCTCTCTCCTCCTCCTCCTCTCTCCTCTCTCAAACCTCCGCCTCCCTGTCGCTTCATATCGTTCTCCTCACACTCCCTCTTCTCTCTCTTTCCTCTCATAACCCGCTTCACTCTGTCCTCTTCTTCATATCGGCCTTCTTCGCCTGTTCCCTCCTTCCCCCTCTCTCCTCCACCCTCTACTTGCGCCCCCCCCCCCCGTGTCATCACTAGTGCCACCTTTTCCTCTGTGTTGGCACTGCCACCACATCAAAACATTTGACAGCGTTCGTTTCCCTGCTGTTGCTTCACTGCTGCATCACCGGGTTCACTGTTCTCACTGCCACCACCATTACGGTGGAGAGAAAGCACGTTAAGAGGACATTGGTGAAAGCTAGGAAGGCATGTAAGGAGAAGGAGGGTGAGGAAATACTCGTACCCTGTACGGGGGGTCAGCAAGTGGAATGCTCTCTAAGCAGGAGTTGTGGAAGCCACCTCCATCCACAACTTTAAGGCCAGATTCGACAAAGAATTTGAATGTAAATGGTCCTCCACACTTCCGTGGAAATAAATATTTCATTCACCTGGCCTCTGTTTCATTCACCTGGGCTCTTATTTCATTCACCTGGGCTCTGTTTCATTCACCTGGGCTCTATTTCATTCACGTGGGTTCTGTTTCATCACACTCTAGGAAATGGTTTTTCTTTTTTTAACGATATTCCTACAATGTCATTCTCTGGTATTCCTTGATGACTTGGCACCAAATTATAAGTATTTGACGACCTTAATGTTTGAGTGTTTTTCATTAATATTGCAACAGTCAGGTGGATGTTGTCACGTGACTGCTCTTGTTGCTGGAAGGTTCCAATGTCAGTGTTGGAATGTGTGTGCTTGATGACGTGAGGAATTTCATTCATTTCTCATTGTAAAATCGAGTTTCCTTTTGATAGATCCATCAATTAACTGACAGACCCGTGGCTAAGGTAGTCATCAATCCAGGATAGCAGTTTGCCCGTGACACCATTTGTCATTAATGTGTAAAATTGCTTTACGATTTCGAATGTTTTTGCTAGGTAAAAATTAAGATCACAATAGCTGGACCTGAGTTAACTGTTCCTAGTAATGTTGCTATGCAGTTGGCAGTACCTACTCCTCTAGTGAAGTCAAATATGTGGTTATGCAGGTCTCCAGTCTTCCACATGAGCCTATATAAGATCACCTGTTCTGCAGTTTTACTAATGCGTGACGGCGCATTAGTGCGATAGTGTTAACACTATCGGAGTTAACATTAACACTAACGGAGTGCGATAGTGTTAAATAACATTATCACACTCCGTTGCCAACGTCCGTCGTCACTCATTTGTCTCGTGAGTAGTCTCGGCTGACGAGGTCCGTTGTCACTCATTAAAATATTTGTTAAAATTTTTAATTTTATCCGATCAATCTAGGCCTGGTTTCAAAATAAGCGCCTTTAGATTGCAAACAATTTGATACCAAATTGAACGATGTAACACGAAAATTGATGTCAGAACACTGGAAAGATATAAATAATTTTGTGTCATAAAGGGTCCAAAAGTTAAAATATTTGTTAAAATTCCATTTATTGTTCTATTATTATGGGACTTGTTTTAAAATGGGTCTGCAATTGCCAGGTTCTTTCGGCTTTGGAATACGAAATGATGTCTGCTTTCTTGCAAGAGGTCGTTAGTTTACCTAATGTCCAGTATCCCTTCATGTAGGGTACTCTTCATGTGTGATCGGAGAGTAGTATCCATTCATGTGTGGAATATCCCTTCATGTACAGTACAACCCGCATGTTTTTTCCCATTAAGCCCGTGTTTACATCATACTCATCTGTAGTGGCCATACCACCTTTTGTGGCTCGGGTTATTTCTTGCTGCCTGGTTGATACCTGGTTGATGGGGTTCTGGGAGTTCTTCTTCTCCCCAAGCCTGGCCCAAGACCTGGTTGATGGGGTTCTGGGAGTTCTTCTTCTCCCCAAGCCCGGCCCAAGACCTGGTTGATGGGGTTCTGGGAGTTCTTCTTCTCCCCAAGCCTGGCCCAAGACCTGGTTGATGGGGTTCTGGGAGTTCTTCTTCTCCCCAAGCCCGGCCCAAGGCCAGGCTTGACTTGTGAGAGTTTGGTCCACTAGGCTGTTGCTTGGAGCGGCCGCTCACACAGATATGATGCTTCTCCGTTTTCCCATTGGACAGCAAGTCTCTGGGCCCCGTGGTAGTCGGGCTCGTCTACCAGATATGGTATTAATCTGTCCTCATATCTTACCAAAACTGTGTTCGTTCAGAGTTGGGTACCGCTCAACCCATCTTGCCTCCTCCACCTCCCTGGAGACTCGCCTTCCTTGGCCTCTTAGTTCTTCTGGGGTGGAGTTTCTCCTGAGATGGTTTCTGAAGGTATTGACTGTGGTTTTGATATTTCAATTCTTTTCCGGTAGAACCAGTAATTCTTCCAGTTTGTGTTTCCTGGGATGATGATGAGAAGAGCAGGCGATGAGTCACAATAACGTGGCTAAAGTATGTTGACCAGACCACACACTAGGAGGTGAAGAGACGACGACGTTTCGGTCCGTCCTGGACCATTCTCAAGTCGATGATTGAGAATCTCATCGACTTGAGAATGGTCCAGGACGGACCGAAACGTCGTCGTCTCTTCACCTTCTATTGTGTGGTCTGGTCAACATGATTGGAAGAGCTTTGTTTGCAGCAGCTGGTCAAGGCTGTAAAGATTAAGCCATCCTTAAGAAGATGAAGGTGAAGATTAAAGATGAAGCTGGTAAAGGTTTCCTGGAGCCTTTACAGCTTCATGAAGCTGTATGTTCTCGTGTATATTCAGATCCTCAGGTGGCGAGTGTATAGCATGCCATTTTTAAATTCATTGTGTATATTCTAATTGACCTAATTTATAATTCCACCTTGGTTGTGCGGGTGGTGTAAGAGGTCGTTCTGTGTCTAGTGTTGTGCCAGTACCACAGTGGTCACTGGTGGCCACCTGGTCCACCTCCCACTTCGCCAGAGTGCAGGTGAGATTAACGTGTGAAGGGAACTTCCTTGAATTTGTGTGGATTTACCAGTCTCGAGGAAGGTAAACTCGGGTATATTTCTCGCAGAACTTCAGCTAACTGGCGCCCATATCAGCATTGTCTCCTGGCCCAGTCCCACCTAACCCATGATGCTGAGAACAACAACAACCGTTCAATGTTGTTAAAGATTCGCTACCTGGAACAAAGTTCCAAGTAGCACGGGCTATGGTGAGCCCGTAGTGGACTTACCTGGCACAGGAGCGGGGCTGTAACTGTGGGGGACAAAGTATGTTGTTATAGATTCAGCTACTCGGAACAAATTCCAAGTAGCACGGGCTATGGTGAGCCCGTAACTTACCTGGCACAGGAGCTGGGCAAGAAGCACGGGCTATGGTTAGCCTCGTGGACAGGAGATGTCTCCCGTGGGGACAAAGTAAGTTGCAATGGGCTTATATTGGCCCATTAGTGAGGTACTTCACCTTCACCTCATCTTAGGCTACATCTCCGGTAGAAAAAACATTGTAACTGGTCGAATAATCTTCATCCACAGATCTCCAGTATCAGCTATTGGTACTGGTAATGGCTCAAAAGAGCTTCCACTTACGGGCTATTCATGCCCGTGCCACCTCTTGGGTGGCTTAAGCTTTATAAATCACCTGGTAACCATTTCAACTCTGCCTCTGATAATGTTGACAAGAGTTAACGTAATCCATGTCTTATCCTCAGGCTAAATACAGTTGTAAAATTAATAAAATTGTAACTTTGGAGAGTTAATTTTTCAACTTCACAAGTGAAGAAAAACATAAGAAAATATAAAAGATTCACGCTAGAATCATTATATTGCAAGCGGCTACATGTATAGTGGTGGCCTAGGCTTTCTGGGTTCATACTGGCTTACCTGGGTAAATACTGGCGTACCTGGGTAAATACTGGCTTACCTCGGTAGATGCTGGCTTACTTGGGTAAATACTGGCTTACAGGGGTAGAAGCTATCTTACCTGGGTAGGAGCTGCCTTACCTGGGTAAATACTGGTTTGGAATTAGGATTATTAATTTATGGAGCAAATTACGGGTAACACAATAGACGTGGGTTCGCAGGAGTGTTTCAAGCGTCGGCGAGACATGTATATATGAGTGAGTTTGGGTGGATACAAATGGGCGCTGCCTCGTATAGGACAATATGAGCCTTACATAAGTGTTTTTATTCTTGTATGAAGAAGTAACCCCACACGACAAAGTAAACTGATAATGTAAACTTGAGTTGAGAACATGACGGTAAACTGGAAGCAAACTAACCTGCTATGGCATTTTTTTTTTTTTTTTTGCCCCGAGGGGCGAGTTTATTGGGCAGCGCCACTCATCCTGTGAGTGGACACACCGCCATAGTGACAGTATTGGGCAGCGCCACTCATCCTGTGAGTGGACACACCGCCATAGTGACAGTATTGGGCAGCGCCACTCATCCTGTGAGTGGACACACCGCCATAGTGACAGTATTGGGCAGCGCCACTCATCCTGTGAGTGGACACACCGCCATAGTGACAGTATTGGGCAGCGCCACTCATCCTGTGAGTGGACACACCGCCATAGTGACAGTATTGGGCAGCGCCACTCATCCTGTGAGTGGACACACCGCCATAGTGACAGTATTGGGCAGCGCCACTCATCCTGTGAGTGGACACACCGCCATAGTGACAGTATTGGGCAGCGCCACTCATCCTGTGAGTGGACACACCGCCATAGTGACAGTATTGGGCAGCGCCACTCATCCTGTGAGTGGACACACCGCCATAGTGACAGTATTGGACAGCGCCACTCATCCTGTGAGTGGACACACCGCCATAGTGACAGTATTGGGCAGCGCCACTCATCCTGTGAGTGGACACACCGCCATAGTGACAGTATTGGGCAGCGCCACTCATCTTGTGAGTGGACACACCGCCATAGTGACAGTATTGGGCAGCGCCACTCATCCTGTGAGTGGACTCACCGCCATAGCAGCATGTACAACACTCCCCAATAGGAAGAAAACCCGCTGGGTTGTTCACCCTGACACAGCTGGGACTTGCTTAACTGTCTCAAGTGAACAAGATGCTTTGTGAGTTTGATTGGGTGGCTGAAGCGTTCAGTGTGACAGATGAAGCCATTTATCATTATTTTTTCCGTAACCCAATTTTCAAGTAAGTAGGTAAGACCCAATTTTTTTTTTCAACTTCAACGCCTTGAGCCCCTCATACACACACACACACGCACGCACACACACACACACACACCACACACACACACACACACACACACACACACACACACACACACACACACACACAGTGGCGTGGGTGGGCCGGTGGCTGACTGGATAGCACACTGGACGCGTGATCCTGTGGTCGCGGGTTCGATTCCCGCCGCCGGCGAGAAACAATGGGCAGAGTTTCTTTCACCCTGATGCATCTGTTACCTAGCAGTAAATAGGTACCTGGGAGTTAATCAGCTGTCACGGGTTGCCTCCTGGGGTGTGTGTGGTGTGGGGGGAAAAAAAGTAGTTAGTAACAGTTGATTGACAGTTGAGAGGAGGGCCGAAAGAGCAGAGCTCAACCCCGCAAGCACAACTAGGTGAATACACACATACGGGGGCCTGACGGCTGAGTGGACAGCACTTAGGATTCGTAGTCCTAAGGTACGGGGATCAGAGCCAGAGCTCAACCCCCGCAAGCACAACTAGGTGAGTACACACACACACAAAGAGTAGGCTGAGCCTGAGCTAAACTGTTAGCTGATTTCATAAAGTTTGGCTAATGCTGTAATGTATCGGTCAGAGCAGAAAGCATCGCTCGGGGCGGCGTGAGTTTTGACATATCCCGGCTGCTGTGAGCGATAACAAAATTCAATCTGAAACTATTTTCTTCAGCTGACCGGTCCGAATGATTCAAGAATTTTTCAGAGATATTCGTCTTATTTTGTCTGCGCTCGGTAATAAAGTGTATTTCTAGCTCAGGTTTGCTCAAGATGAACATAATTTAGGGAGATTATTTCTGGTTTTACTCAAGGTTTATACCTCCCAGGATGATCCACACAGGAGAGAGACCCCCTTACACAAAGTACGCGTCGATAAATCACAGGAAACTAAAAAAAACTCAATCATGGGGCAGAAAATGACACCAACTTTCCCAGGGATTTTGACGGATATTGAAATCATATCTGGGAATACAGCCGCCAGTCAGCGTGGCCAGGCGGGACTCCTTTTGTTATCCAACTCCTTATA
>WNGS01113158.1:53697092-53708998 GCA_020271785.1 Procambarus virginalis
AAGTTCTACTGAATTTATTGGATCATGCAGCTCTCCGAGACACAACCCAGGGTTTTAAACAACTCCCCCCATACACTCGAGCTATGTCAATAAGCCGTTCTACCTCTTCGCCCTTCCTTCATTACACACAGAAATCACAATGAATGGAGGATTGAGTCCTGTCTTCCTCCCTTGCCACGACTCGAACCCAGACAAAATTTCTTGTGGGGGGGGGGGGCCGCGAGTGTGATACCACTGGCGCCTTCAAGGACATAATTCTTTGTCATACTATGTGTACAGAGCTCCTAATGTAAGTATAGGACCAATATCAACACACACACACACACACACACACACACACACACACACACGTCTCATTCTTGACTCACAACACAATAAGCACAGCCTGTGAGTAAGTTACATCACAGTCGCCAAGATTTCAGCAAGCAAGAACAACGGCACCATTCAAAAACCTGATTCATTGAGACAAAATACCCCCCCCAACCCCACACCAACTGTACCCCCCCCCCCTTTGAAACAACCAGGAAAATCCTCCTCCTCCTCTCTCTCTCTACGCTCTTTCTCACCATTCCCTAATTCTCCTCTCTCCTCCTTGAGGAGTAAGGGGCAATTAAGGAGGTTGACCTCGCCAACCATTAGTTAAGCGTCAAGTCAAACAACTTTAATAAAAAATTCCTATAGAATTCTGAGTGTAATGTTTTGAGATTCAGGTGGGTGAGCAGACACTACAAGGCATCAACTTGTAGTTGGGGAACAAACAAACAAAAAAACTGACACTAGCTGGGTCAGTTTGGGATATATAAACCCTGGGGTATGATGATTGACTCATCATACATACCCTGGGGGTGAGGACTGGAGCCGGACTGAGTCACCCAGGAGGCGGATAGAGAAAGTGAGTCGACCAGCTATCGAGAGGCCGTGGTTCATAAGGTAATGTGTGTGATATCTCTGATGTTCCACGGGCTCACCGTAGCCCGTGCTGTTTGGAACTTTTTGTTCCAAGTAGCGAATCAACAACAACAACTCTGATGTTTATTCTCCATGTCTAAAGTACTGACCATTGCCAGTGTAGGGTAGAAGTTACCTGGGAATTTGTGGTGAACATCATAAATTTGATTGAACAAAATCTTTTTAATTTCCATCTGTATGTGTGTCGCTGGTTCTTCCCGATTGTCATCTCCGGTGTGTGTGTGATCAAGGACGTTGAACCTCCTTGTTAGAACCTTCCAAAATTCTCCAGCATTAAATTGTTTAACTGTCAGTAACTGATTAAATTAATACCAAGAGATTTAGTTCTATGTAAAGTCAACATCAAGCCTAAAAGTTTATATAAAAAAGGGCAGAGTGGTTTTCCCCCCATAAACCACTGGTGATCCGCTAATTAGAAACATCACTACGCTTGTAGTGACGAATGTAATGAGGTGGTGACCGCCGGTTCTCCTTTGAATTGAGATTAAGCATTTCCTTGGAAGAACCATTGGTTCAATGCCAAACTAATACTGACCCCAACAACCGTGGAAGTAATAGTTACTATGATCAAGTTACTCTCAACTGTAGAAAATGGTTAGATGTTATAAGGAAATTATACTTAAGGACACCAGTGTGTAAACCTACAGTGGTATAAGGTAGGGGTTTACAGTGGTATCAGGTGTTTCACCATTCACAATCACTGCGCCCCTCCCCCCCCCCATACCACAACCACTCCCCCCTGCCCCTCCATCCAACCGCCCACAAGCGACAGGCGGGACAATTCTCAAGCAGCAGTTTACATGGACGAGGTATGCAGCCAGCCTCACTGTGCTCCCCAAGTTGAACACCGGCCCCTCCTCCTCCCCCCTCCTCAGTCCCGCGGTACTTAACCAGTGTCAATTCTTCTCAAGTGACTCACCAATTACCACTAACAAGATGGGGATGGTGTAGCTTCTCCATGTCCAGTCACTACTGGGGCGAGTCTACCAGCCGCCGACGCTGTTGCCCGCGACACAGGCCACACGGAAGGTAGAGTCCTGTTGGTTTACAGTTGGTTGGCTCTGCGAGTGACCTGCTGGACCCCTTCACCGGCTGTTGGGTTAGTCAATGGGGCCCTTGTCCGTCTGGTGGGCTGGTCGGTGGGGCCCTTGTCCGTCTGGTGGGCTGGTCGGTGGGGCCCTTGTCCGTCTGGTGGGCTGGTCGGTAGGGCCCTTGTCCGTCTGGTGGGCTGGTCGGTGGGGCCCTTGTCCGTCTGGTGGGCTGGTCGGTGGGGCCCTTGTCCGTCTGGTGGGCTGGTCGGTAGGGCCCTTGTCCGTCTGGTGGGCTGGTCGGTGGGGCCCTTGTCCGTCTGGTGGGCTGGTCGGTGGGGCCCTTGTCCGTCTGGTGAGCTGGTCGGTGGGGCCCTTGTCCGTCTGGTGAGCTGGTCGGTGGGGCCCTTGTCCGTCTGGTGGGCTGGTCGGTGGGGCCCTTGTCCGTCTGGTGAGCTGGTCGGTGGGGCCCTTGACCGTCTGGTGGGCTGGTCGGTGGGGCCCTTGTCCGTCTGGTGGGCTGGTCGGTAGGGCCCTTGACCGTCTGGTGGGCTGGTCGGTGGGGCCCTTGTCCGTCTGGTGAGCTGGTCGGTGGGCCCCTTGTCCGTCTGGTGGGCTGGTCGGTAGGGCCCTTGACCGTCTGGTGGGCTGGTCGGTGGGGCCCTTGTCCGTCTGGTGAGATGGTCGGTGGGCCCCTTGTCCGTCTGGTGGGCCCCTTGACCGTCTGGTGGGCTGGTCGGTAGGGCCCTTGTCCGTCTGGTGAGCTGGTCGGTGGGGCCCTTGTCCGTCTGGTGGGCTGGTCGGTGGGGCCCTTGTCCGTCTGGTGGGCCCCTTGACCGTCTGGTGGGCCCCTTGACCGTCTGGTGGGCCCCTTGACCGTCTGGTGGGCCCCTTGACCGTCTGGTGGGCCCCTTGACCGTCTGGTGGGCCCCTTGACCGTCTGGTAGGCCCCTTGACTGTCTGGTGGGCCCCTTGACCGTCTGGTGAGCCCCTTGACCGTTTGGTGGGCCCCTTGACCGTCTGGTGGGCCCCTTGACCGTCTGGTGGGCCCCTTGACCGTCTGGTGGGCCCCTTGACCGTCTGTGCGACACAGTGGTTGCAAGGATCAGGTTGGGTTACCGTTACCTGTGGCAGGTGGCTGCAGGTGACGGATCTCCCAATCCTGAGCACTCCAGTTGCAAACTCTGTGAGCAGGAACTACGGCACGATCTCCCGCACTACATCACTGAATGCCCAGTTATTAGACCTTTCAGACCAGTTGGCATGAGGTACCTGGAGCTTTGCAATTACTTTATTCACTCTCGTATTCTTGAAGATATCCTCACAGTGTACCCAAAATTTGCCAGTGCAGGCTATTAAACATATGGCCCTGTATGACTAACCATCCTGCGAGATGGGGACCTTTATTACCACTGCTACCTTATTCAATCTAGTGTTGATGATATCCTCAAAATGCATCCGGAATCTGCCAGTGCAGACTGCTTATCACATGCCTCTGTATGACTAACCATCCTGTGTGATGGGGATTTCTTAGCATCAACTAGTTAGCTTTTTGACACACTGTACTCCACCTCATATAGTCTAGGGTAGCTGCACTAATGCAGATGTACCTAAGGAATTAATAAAAAAAAAAAAAAAAAATTGACCGTCTGGTGGGCTGGTCAAGGGGCCCTTGACCGTCTGGGGGCAGGAACTGGAACACGAACTCACTGCAATATTAAATGTCTCAACTATTCAAGACTTGTCGGTATCAGGTCCCTGTGTCCTTGAGATCTACCAGTATCAGGTCCCTGTGACCTTGAGATCTACCAGTATCAGGTCCCTGTGACCTTGAGACCTACCAGTATCAGGTCCCTGTGACCTTGAGATCTACCAGTATCAGGTCCCTGTGACCTTGAGACCTACCAGTATCAGGTCCCTGTGACCTTGAGATCTACCAGTATCAGGGCCCTGTGACCTTGAGACCTACCAGTATCAGGTCCCTGTGACCTTGAGATCTACCAGTATCAGGTCCCTGTGACATTGAGATCTACCAGTATCAGGTATATGAAGCGTTAACAATGACTTTATCCACTCTCGTATTGTTGAGGATAAAAAAATCTATTGAAAATGTTATTCATAAGTGGTTGTCCAATTATAATCGCGTTTACAAAAATTTCATTGCGTAATTTACATAAGATTATGACAATTATAAATAATTGCATAATTTCATATGCATCATTAGCATAATTTTATTCTGTATTAGCTAGAATATGATTTAAATTTAGGATGTTAATGATTTATAAACATCATTGCAGTTGTGGCTGGAGTGAACAGGTGTCGCAGCTGTTGGCTGGAGTGAAAAGGTGTCGCAGCTGTTGGCTGGAGTGAACAATATAAAATCACAGAGGACCAGAACACAATTAAAGGGGGATAAATAAAAAAATAACCAAATTATACCACGAGGTTTATAGATATCTGCACTCTTTCTATAACCAAAAGTAACTGCATGAATGTGGATGTACGTAAATAGTGTAGGGATGGTTGGTATTGACCCCCCCCCCCCTTATCGACCGTCCGGTAGGCTGGCTGGTGGACCTCGACCGTCCGGTAGGCTGGCTGGTGGACCCTCGACCGTCCGTAGGCTGGCTGGTGGACCCTCGACCATCTGGTAGGCTGGCTGGTATAGTGTCATAACCACCACCACCACCACCACCCCCCTAACGCTGGTAGACGAGAGTGGAGCCAAACTACACCAATGGGAGGAGTTTTATTCTCACATGTCAAAGAGGAAATATCTGTTGGGCGGATTAACGCGCCGCCAGTTTCACACATATCCCGTCTGTTGATAGTTGACGTGTTGTGGAGGCTGGCCAGTTCCCTTTTACTCTACCACACACGCGCCAATTACCATGTTAGTAGTCAACGTCTATCCTCACAATTTTCGTTTTTTTTTAGTGAATATTCATACAAGTTGCAGCCACATTAAAACTTCCTACTGTCCAATTTTGCCTGTTTATTGTTAATAAATGTCCAGGGCATTGTTCTTGTGAGAAGAATGTGAGGCCCTCACTATATCTGCCTACCTACCTACCTACCAGTGACTACGGAGGAGTGAGGTCTAGCTCCTCAGGACCTTCTTGCACCTGTTGCCTTGCAATTTAACTATTCTCACGTTCGAATTCTTTGTTGCATCTGGTTTCATAGCTGTGGATGGGGATGGTTTCCACTTGCTGACCATCCGTGAGGGTTACCAGTATTTACATTTGCATTTCCAGCTTCCAATGATGTCGTCTCGGTCTACTTTCTCTCATTTTAACGAGGCTGCCCTTGTGCACTTTGTTAAATTCTACTAAATATCTTTTATATTGAGATCATGTCCCCCTCTGCTTCTTCTCCTCTCCTGGATTGTGAGGTCTTGTTCCCCCTATTCCAGTACAGTATTTGTCTAACAAAGGCTGTGTTGACAGTCTTAAAAAAAAAAAAAAGTCCTGATCGATTTAGGTTTCTTAACGATGTTCTAATGTTTGCCAGCGTCCCAGTGCCGCTGATGATGTCCGGACTGTGTGTGTCGCTGGTGCTAGTGTCCGAATTATATACACTCCCAATTCCTTGTCTCACTAATATTGTCTTCTTTTCTTTATGTGTAGATAGCTCCTGGTCTCCTTTCTCCCATTTTCCATCGTCATTATCTTACACTTGTTGGAACTGAATTCTATCAACCATTTGTCTGTCAAGGTCATCTTGTAACCTTGTGCCGTTCTCTTGAGTGTTACACCACTCATCACCTATGCATCGTCAGCAAACACTAACGAGAACGCGCTCACTCCTTCAGGAAGGCCAGACATATAAATTAGGAACAGCAGGGGTCCCAAGACCGACCCTTGAGGCACTCCACTTGTTGCCTCATCCAACCTGAAACCTCACCTCTGTTTTCTGTCCTTCAGGTATTCCCTTACCCAGTTGTGTCTTCCCAATTATCTCAGCTTGCTTCTCTATCTTGAACACAAGTCTTGCTTGAGCTATGAGTGTCGGGATATGTGATATTATATATATATATATATATATATATATATATATATATATATATATATATATATATATATATACATATATATATATATATATATATATATATATATATATATATATATAATATATATACATATATATATATACATACCACCAGCTGACACAGTCTGTAGGGGGAGGCGAAGACCTGCCTCCCCCTTTCCCTCTAACTGATGTAACATCATTGATATTCAAGAGGTTCACTACGTCCCATTTATGCCCTCTCATCTCTCCCTTCACTAAACATATAGAATTTATATATATATATCTATACCGAAGATTTTCTGTTGAGAGGTTAGCCTCACCCGAAGCTGCAGGGTGACGGGTTGGGGTGGGAGGGCTGTCATAGGCGGGTCTGTGTCCAACCCGTTCTCCTTGAGCGTTCCCAACGTCACTAAACTATTGTACTAAATTTGCTCGAACCTAACCAACCCGAGGTCCCACGAACAGAAAACGGGACATATCGTCAATTTCGCGAACTGTTACCATTGTTATTGCAGCAGTTTTTGGTAAAGTCTAAGTTTTTGGTTAGGTTTTTTTTGGTTAGGCTTAAGGTAAAGTATACCTCAAAAGGACGTTGTGTTATCCACAGAGTTTATTAGCTGTTCGTATATATATATATAATATATATATATATATATATATATATATATATATATATATATATATAATATAGATATATATATATATATATATGTCGTACCTAGTAGCCAGAACTCACTTTTTGGCCTATTATGCAAGGCCCGATTTGCCTAATAAGACAAGTTTTCCTGAATTAATATATTTTCTCTAATTTTTGTCTTATGAAATGATTAAGCTACCCATTTCATTATGTATGAGGTCAATTTTTTTTTATTGGAGTTAAAATTAATGTAGATATATGACCGAACCTAACCAACCCTACCTAACCTAACCTAACCTATCTTTATAGGTTAGGTTAGGTTAGGTAGCCGAAAAAGTTAGGTTAGGTTAGGTAGGTTAGGTAGTCGAAAAACAATTAATTCATGAAAACTGGCCTATTAGGCAAATCTGGCCTTGCATAGTAGGCTGAGAAGTGCGTTCTGGCTACTAGGTACGACATTATATATATATATAATTATATATATATATATATATATATATATATATATTATATATATATATATACAGAGAGAGAGAGAGAGAGAGAGAGAGAGAGAGAGACCATAAATAAAAATGAGAAAATGAACTTCGGAGAGTTAATTTTTCAATTACCCCGACAGTGAAGGAGAACTTAAGAAATATTGTGAAGATTCGTGTTAGCATCATTAATCTTACCCTTTCGGCCATATTCAACAACATATGATGTTTACAAGAAAGACTTTTCCTTGTAAATGTTTATGTTGCGAATTTCTACTTTCAAATCTTTAGATACTCTGTAAGACATGGCCAATTGTCTAATGCTTTGTTTGTTCATCTGTCAGAAGATGCTCACCAAATTGATTGGGAGATGGCTTCTTCAATAACAAATTGTAACAGCAAGTATAACAGGAACATAATTGAATCTGCTTTATTGCAGATTGCCAAAGAATGTAATTTGAACATTAGCAGTGGTTTATATAACTTAGATCCATTTTTGATAGATCAATTAAAGGGCGATTTGAGTAGGATCATTGATACACATTTGTCTCACTAACGCATTGTAAATATTTACTATCTTATGCTATTATCCATGTGTGGGCCTGTTGGTGAGTAAAAATGGGAGCTGCATCGTATGGGCCAATAGGCCTTCTGCAGTTCTTGTGCGGCTCTTGTTGTATCCACCTAATTCCCATTCATTTTTCATTGTACCTCACCTCACTTCACCTCTCTCTCTCCTGCCTATATTTATATACGTCCAATACTTGGCCTGTAACTCGTTCCTTCTTAAGACGTATTAATGTACGAAAGTACTTAAGGAATTCCTGTTTCAGTTCTTCCTCCGTGGTCTGACACTGTCACATTTTTCATCACGTGTTTATTTTCGTGATTTACACACACACACACACCACACACACACACACACACACACACACACACACACACACCACACACACACACACACACACACACACACATGCCACTAGACTAGTCCCAGAACTAAGAGGCATGAGTACGAGGAAAGGCTGCGGGAAATGCACCTTACGACACTGGAAGACAGAAGAGTAAGGGAGATATGATCACAACCTACAAAATCCTCAGAGGAATCGACCGGGTAGACAAGGACAAACTATTCAACACTGGTGGGACGCGAACAAGGGGACACAGGTGGAAACTGAGTACCCACATGAGCCACAGAGACGTTAGAAGGAACTTTTTCAGTGTCAGAGTAGTTAACGGATGGAATGCATTAGGCAGTGATGTGGTGGAGGCTGACTCCATACACAGTTTCAAGGGTAGATATGATAGAGCCCAGTAGGCTCAGGAATCTGTACACCAGTGATTGACAGTTGAGAGGCGGGACCAAAGAGCCAAGCTCAACCCCCGCAAGCACAAATAGGTGAGTACACACACACACACAACACACACACACACACACACACACACACACACACACAAACACACACACACAGACACACACACACACACACACATGAAATTGTGTGTGTTCCTGTGTTCCAATTGTTCCTGAGCCCAATAGGCTCAGGAACCTGTACACCTGTTGATTGACGGTTGAGAGGCGGGACCAAAGAGCCAGAGTTCAACCCCCGCAAGCACAATTAGGTGAGTATATATATATATATATATATATATATATATATATATATATATATATATATATATATATATATATATATAAGGAGTTGGATAACAAAGGAGTCCCGCCTGGCCACGCTGACTGGCGGCTGTATTCCCAGATATGATTTCAATATCCGTCAAAATCCCTGGGAAAAGTTGGTGTCATTTTCTGCCCCATGATTGAGTTTTTTTTTAGTTTCCTGTGATTTATCGACGCGTACTTTGTGTAAGGGGGTCTCTCTCCTGTGTGGATCATCCTGGGAGGTATAAACTTGAGTAAAACCAGAAATAATCTCCCTAAATTATGTTCATCTTGAGCAAACCTGAGCTAGAAATATACTTTATTACCGAGCGCAGACAAAAATAAGACGAATATCTCTGAAAAATTCTTGAATCATTCGGACCGGTCAGCTGAAGAAAATAGTTTCAGATTGAATTTTGTTATCGCTCACAGCAGCCGGGATATGTCAAAACTCACGCCGCCCCGAGCGATGCTTTCTGCTCTGACCGATACATTACAGCATTAGCCAAACTTTATGAAATCAGCTAACAGTTTAGCTCAGGCTCAGCCTACTCTTTGTGTGTGTGTGTACTCACCTAGTTGTGCTTGCGGGGGTTGAGCTCTGGCTCTGATCCCCGTACCTTAGGACTACGAATCCTAAGTGCTGTCCACTCAGCCGTCAGGCCCCCGTATGTGTGTATTCCCCTAGTTGTGCTTGCGGGGGTTGAGCTCTGCTCTTTCGGCCCGCCTCTCAACTGTCAATCAACTTGTTACTAACTACTTTTTTCCCCAACACCACACACACCCCAGGAGGCAACCCGTGACAGCTGATTAACTCCCAGGTACCTATTTACTGCTAGGTAACAGATGCATCAGGGTGAAAGAAACTCTGCCCATTGTTTCTCGCCGGCGGCGGGAATCGAACCCGCGACCACAGGATCACGCGTCCAGTGTGCTATCCAGTCAGCCACCGGCCCACCCACGCCACTGTGTGTGTGTGTGTGTGTGTGTGTGTGTGTGTGTGTGTGTGTGTGTGTGTGTGTGTGTGTGTGTGTGTGTGTGTGTGCGTGTGTGTGTGCGTGTGTGTGTATGAGGGGCTCAAGGCGTTGAAGTTGAAAAAAAAATTGGGTCTTACCTACTTACTTGAAAATTGGGTTACGGAAAAAATAATGATAAATGGCTTTATCTGTCACACTGAACGCTTCAGCCACCCAATCAAACTCACAAAGCATCTTGTTCACTTGAGACAGTTAAGCAAGTCCCAGCTGTGTCAGGGTGAACAACCCAGCGGGTTTTCTTCCTATTGGGGAGTGTTGTACATGCTGCTATGGCGGTGTGTCCACTCACAGGATGAGTGGCGCTGCCCAATACTGTCACTATGGCGGTGTGTCCACTCACAAGATGAGTGGCGCTGCCCAATACTGTCACTATGGCGGTGTGTCCACTCACAGGATGAGTGGCGCTGCCCAATACTGTCACTATGGCGGTGTGTCCACTCACAGGATGAGTGGCGCTGCCCAATACTGTCACTATGGCGGTGTGTCCACTCACAGGATGAGTGGCGCTGCCCAATACTGTCACTATGGCGGTGTGTCCACTCACAGGATGAGTGGCGCTGCCCAATACTGTCACTATGGCGGTGTGTCCACTCACAGGATGAGTGGCGCTGCCCAATACTGTCACTATGGCGGTGTGTCCACTCACAGGATGAGTGGCGCTGCCCAATACTGTCACTATGGCGGTGTGTCCACTCACAGGATGAGTGGCGCTGCCCAATACTGTCACTATGGCGGTGTGTCCACTCACAGGATGAGTGGCGCTGCCCAATACTGTCACTATGGCGGTGTGTCCACTCCCAGGATGAGCGGCGCTGCCCAATACTGTCACTATGGCGGTGTGTCCACTCACAGGATGAGCGGCGCTGCCCAATACTGTCACTATGGCGGTGTGTCCACTCACAGGATGAGTGACGCTGCCCAATAAACTCGCCCCTCGGGGCAAAAAAAAAAAATGCCATAGCAGTTAGTTTGCTTCCAGTTTACCGTCATGTTCTCAACTCAAGTTTACATTATCAGTTTATTTTGTCGTGTGGGGTTACTTCATACAAGAATAAAAACACTTATGTAAGGCTCATATTGTCCTATACGAGGCAGCGCCCATTTGTATCCACCCAAACTCACTCATATATAAGAGAAGAACTAAGAGGCCAAGAAAGGCGAGTCTCCAGGGAGGTGGAGGAGGCAAGATGGGTTGAGTGGTACCCAACTCTGAACGAACACAGTTTTGGTAAGATATGAGGACAGATTAATACCATATCTGGTAGACGAGCCCGACTACCACGGGGCCCAGAGACTTGCTGTCCAATGGGAAAACGGAGAAGCATCATATCTGTGTGAGCGGCCGCTCCAAGCAACAGCCTAGTGGACTAAACTCTCACAAGTCAAGCCTGGCCTTGGGTCGGGCTTGGGAGTATAAGAACTCCCAGAACCCCATCAACCAGGTCTTGGGCCAGGCTTGGGGAGAAGAAGAACTCCAGAACCCCATCAACCAGGTCTTGGGCCAGGCTTGGGGAGAAGAAGAACTCCCAGAACCCCATCAACCAGGTCTTGGGCCAGGCTTGGGGAGAAGAACTCCCAGAACCCCATCAACCAGGTATCAACCAGGCAGCAAGAAATACCCGAGCCACAAAAGGTGGTATGGCCACTACAGATGAGTATGATGTAAACACGGGCTTAATGGGAAAAAACATGCGGGTTGTACTGTACATGAAGGGATATTCCACACATGAATGGATACTACTCTCCGATCACACATGAAGAGTACCCTACATGAAGGGATACTGGACATTAGGTAAACTAACGACCTCTTGCAAGAAAGCAGACATCATTTCGTATTCCAAAGCCGAAAGAACCTGGCAATTGCAGACCCATTTTAAAACAAGTCCCATAATAATAGAACAATAAATGGAATTTTAACAAATATTTTAACTTTTGGACCCTTTATGACACAAAATTATTTATATCTTTCCAGTCTTCTGACATCAATTTTCGTGTTACATCGTTCAATTTGGTATCAAATTGTTTGCAATCTAAAGGCGCTCATTTTGAAACCAGGCCTAGATT
>WNGS01113158.1:53709998-53723719 GCA_020271785.1 Procambarus virginalis
CACCTTGGCACTGTCATTCACCACCTTGGCACTGTCATTCACCACCTTGGCACTGTCATTCACCACCTTGGCACTGTCATTCACCACCTTGGCACTGTCATACACCACCTTGGCACTGTCATACACCACCTTGGCACTGTCATTCACCACCACTTGGCACTGTCACTTGCACTTCTTCACCTTGGCACTGTCATTCACCACCTTGGCACTGTCATTCACCACCTTGGCACTGTCACACTTCACTGTCATCCCCTTGGCACTGTCATTCACCACCTTGGCACTGTCATTCACCACCTTGGCACTGTCATTCACCACCTTGGCACTGTCATTCACCACCTTGGCACTGTCATTCACCACCTTGGCACTGTCATTCACCACCTTGGCACTGTCATTCACCACCTTGGCCTGTTCATGCACTGTCATTACACTGCACTCTTGGTACCCCCTATATATATATATATATATATATATATATATATATATATATATATATATTATATATAAATAAACTAAACACACACCATTAATAACGGGAATATAAACACCGTGATACTAATTGACTCACAATTATTAATGAATATATACAGTACGTCAATTGATATCTTATGAGTACTGATATGATAAATTCCAATCTTGCAGGAATAGTCATCAAATTACATACTTACTGGTTCTCCAAACTGGTAGTTATCAACATGCTACAAAATGTTTAATTGGCACTGTTGACAGAATATTGCAAGTCTGTATCTTTACCGCCTATCCACAGAGATAGTCTACCTTGCGTTGATTTCGGGGCTCACCGTCCCCGCGGCCCGGTCTCTGATCAATCCACCTGCTTGGTGGACTGGTCAACCAGGCTGTTGGAAGCCAAGCTTGACAAATTTCTATGTCAACAAAACACCTCGCCTTGATACGCACTACGTGAGAATTACTTCGGTATACATTGACGTTGATTGTATGGCTTGTGTAAAATGACTTCAGTAAATCATTCACCCCTGCTCATCTACAGTGTTTATCAGGGTTTCGTGTATATCAGGATCTCTCTCTCTCTCTCTCTTCTCTCTCTCTCTCTCTCTCTCTCTCTTTCTCTTTCTCTTTCTCTCTCTCTCTCTCTCTCTCTCTCTCTCTCGCTCTCTCTCTCTCTCTCTCTCTCTCTCTCTCTCTCTCTCTCTCTCTCTCTCGTTCCCTCTTCGTAAAAGGAGAACAAGCTTGTTATGCAATGGTAGCATCTGAGGACTGTTGACTGCGCTGTTGAAGTTATTCTTGTTCTCGCTGTTCTTCGACAAGTTTCACTGTGTGTAGAACTTCCATTGTAACGTCGATTAGTGATTGTATTCACTCACACGGATGGGTGAATGATGAATGGAATACATCGTTAACAATCCACATTGCTCTCCCAGACACCAGATGAATTGTTGCCGAGTCCAAGATGGCGGCTAGAAACCAGGAGCCAGATTCACGAAGCAGTTACGCAAGCACTTACGAACCTGTACATCTTTCCTCAGTCTTTGACGGCTTTGGTTACATTTATTAAACAGTTTACAAGCATGAAAACTTTCCCATCAACTGTTGTTATTGTGTTATTGTTATAAACAGCCTCCTGGTGCTTCGGTGCACATTAACTGTTTAATAATTGTAAACAAAGCCGCCAAAGATTGAGAAAAGATGGACAGGTTCGTAAGTGCGTGCGTAACTGCTTTGTGAATCTAGGCGCCAGGTCCAAACGACTTGTAAGACATCTTTGCCCCCACAGTAACGGAAGTTCTCTGATATCGCCCTGCCTTAATTGAGATCGTATTTACTGGGAAACTGTGGCTCGGTTCTGTCTAACGAGCTTGAAATAGACAGAACTGAGCACCGGAGGTCGAGCGGCCAAACGCTGCCTTGACAGACATGCGACAAACATGACGTCGTTAATCACTCAACTACGGGTTCACTAATGTGTGTGACCTCACAGGTCGGCTCCCATTGACTATGCCCGGGTCACGTGACCTGTATGGGGCTCTTGGGTTATCTTGAGATGATTTCGGGGCTTAGCGTCCCCGCGGCCCGGTCCTCGACCAGGCCAGCACACATCCCCCAAGGAAGCAGCCCGTAGCAGATGTCTACAAGGCCGTTAAAAACATCGATCAAGCAGCAAAATAATTAGTGGGGTTTTTTTTGTTTGGCCAAAAATAATACATTCAGATAAAGATCTACCATCTGACAACTACCTTATTGCATAAATGTAGACATAACTATAGGCCTCGGGCAATCCTTCATGCAAGGTTGTGGGGAAGTAGGACTCTACAAGAAGGCCGAGTGACACACTAAGTTGTGGTGTTGTAACATGTGTCAAGGTGGGAGGAAGGTGTCAAATAATAAGTATAAGGTGAGGAGGAAGGTGTCAAATAGCAAGGGGTAGAAGGGTGGGTGTCAACGAGCAAGATGGGGGGGGGGGGTAGGAGACTGTCAACGGGCAAGTGTCCCTGCAGAGATTACAGTCAATAAAAAAGGTGCATCTATTAATTCCCCCCCCCCCCCCCCCCCGGGTGAAGAATGTGATATGCCCCCCCCTCCCCCCCGGTGGTAAAAGAAGGGGGGGGGGGAAGACCAGTATAGACAGTTTACAGCCCGGAAAACTGCCTTCAGGTAATAAGCCTTTAATTAAGAAATCTATAAAATGCTGAGCCAACGCTGTTAGTGGAGAGGAAGGAAGCCACTTTGTTCCCCCTGGTGTTTACAGGGAAAAAATTATATATTGAATGTTTAAGGATTAGGTTAGTGTCGGGTTTAGGTAGTGATAGGGAGGGGGTGGCCAGGCCCACCTGTTGGGCAAGTGGGTTAACTCTCGGATGGTATGTCAGGTGATTATGGGGTTATTGGAGGCTGGCTGGCTGGCTGGCTGGCTGGCTGGCTGGCTGGCTGGCTGGGCTGGCTGCTGGCTGGCTGGCTGGCTGGCTGGGCTGGCTGCTGGCTGGCTGGGCTGGCTGCTGGCTGGCTGGCTGGCTGGCTGGCTGGCTGGGCTGGCTGGCTGGCTGGCTGGCTGGCTGGCTGCTGGCTGGCTGCTGGCTGGCTGCTGGCTGGCTGGCTGGCTGGCTGCTGGCTGCTGGCTGGCTGGCTGGCTGGCTGGCTGGGCTGGCTGCTGGCTGGCTGGCTGCTGGCTGGCTGCTGGCTGGCTGCTGGCTGGCTGCTGGCTGGCTGGCTGGCTGCTGGCTGGCTGGCTGGCTGGCTGGCTGGCTGGCTGGCTGGCTGCTGGCTGGCTGGCTGGCTGGCTGCTGGCTGGCTGGCTGGCTGCTGGCTGCTGGCTGGCTGGCTGCTGGCTGGCTGCTGGCTGCTGGCTGGCTGGCTGCTGGCTGGCTGCTGGCTGCTGGCTGGCTGGGAGACTCGTGTGAGGAGTAACAAAGTGGTCTGAAGACGTGAGTGTGGACCTGACAGGGGCCTGGCAGCTGAGTGGACAGCGCTTTAGGTTCGTAGTCCTGAGGTTCCGGGTTCGATCCCCGGTGGAGGCGGAAACAAATGGTCAGAGTTTCTTTCACCCTGATGCCACTGTTACCTAGCACTAATTAGGTACCTGGGAGCTAGACAGCTGCTATGAGCTGCTTCCTAGGGGATGTGTAACAAAAAGGAGGCCTGGTCGAGGACCGGGCCGCGGGGACGCTAAGCCCCGAAATCATCTCAAGAAGATAGACGCCCCGCCGCCAAGGGCCCCCACCGCCAGGGGCCCCCGCCGTCAAGGGCCCCCACCGCCAAGGGCCCCCGCCGCCAGGGGCCCCGCCGCCAAGAGCCCCGCCGCCAAGGACCCCGCCACCAGGGGCCCCCGCCGCCAAGGGCCCCCCGCCGCCAGGGGCCCCCGCCGCCAAGGGCCCCCCGCCGCCAGGGGCCCCCGCCGCCAAGGGCCCCCGCCGTCAAGGGGCCCCGCCGCCAAGGGCCCCCGCCGCCAGGGGCCCCAAGAAGGGCCCCTTTACGACAAGCCAGATTATTTTCCTCTTCTCTCTTTAAAACGAAATTGCCAGATAAATTCATATTCCTTTTTATAAGACGCGAACACTGGAGTATATATATAGATTGGCAGGTGTTTGTAACGCTGCGAGTGTAGGTAGGTGTGTGCGGGCACGCGCGCTCCCCTGCACCGCCACTCGCGCATACAAATTCACGCGCACGCGCACACAATGGGTAGAGGTAATGGGTCAGCCAGGAGACCTCACACACAGTACAACATGAAGACAAGGCAACTTCCAACTATTGGAAAAGAGAAAAGACTTTAGGACACAACTGGATATCCAACACCAGACGATAGCGAGATCCAACATCTCCCGGATAACGAGGGCAGCATGCGCCATACTGGCCGGTTATCCTGCAGCAACCTGGCCAATAATTCCCTCCGAACTCTATATATACATGCTTTGTGAGACCTGTTATCGAGTATGCTGCCCCAGTATGGAACCCCCTTATCTTGAGGTTATCTTGAGATGATTTCGGGGCTTTTTAGTGTCCCCGCGGCCCGGTCCTCGACCAGGCCTCCACCCCCAGGAAGCAGCCCGTGACAACCAGACTAACACCCAGGTACCTATTTTACTGCTAGGTAACAGGGGCATAGGGTGAAAGAAACTCTGCTCATTGTTTCTCGCCGGCGCCTGGGATCGAACCCAGGACCACAGGATCACAAGTCCAGCGTGCTGTCCGCTCGGCCGACCGGCTCCCCCTACCTAAAGAACCACAAAGCAAATTAGAAAAAGTCCAAAAATATGGAACAAGGCTCGTTCCTGAGCTCAGGGGACTGAGCTATGAAGAAAGACTGAGGGGGAAACTGGACCTCACTACACTGGAGGACAGAAGGAATAGCGCAGACATGATAACAACGTACAGGATATCAAGGGGGGGGGGGTGATTGACATACAGTATTAGATATATTCACAACACAGGCCAGCACAACCAGGCCAGCACAACCAGGCCAGCACAACCAGGCCAGCACAACCAGACCAACACAACCAGACCAGCACAACCAGACCAGCACAACCAGGCCAGCACAACCAGACCAGCACAACCAGGCCAGCACAACCAGGCCAGCACAACCAGGCCAGCACAACCAGGCCAGCACAACCAGGCCAGCACAACCAGGCCAGCACAACCAGGCCAGCACAACCAGGCCAACACAACCAGGCCAGCACAACCAGGCCAGCACAACCAGGCCAGCACAACCAGGCCAACACAACCAGGCCAACACAACCAGGCCAGCACAACCAGGCCAGCACAACCAGGCCAGCACAACCAGGCCAACACAACCAGGCCAGCACAACCAGGCCAGCACAACCAGACCAGCACAACCAGACCAACACAACCAGGCCAGCACAACCAGACCAGCACAACCAGACCAACACAACCAGGCCAGCACAACCAGGCCAGCACAACCAGACCAGCACAACCAGACCAGCACAACCAGACCAACACAACCAGGCCAGCACAACCAGGCCAGCACAACCAGGCCAGCACACCAGACGTGTGGGCCGGGCACTAGCGGAGCACTTACTTAACATAATGCACGATAATTAAGTGATAATGATAATGTGGCGAGTGGCTTGTAAGCCTCGCTTGGCTAAATGTTGGGGGGGACCGGGGAGGGGTTGGGGGTGATGGGACGGGGAAGGGGAGGGTGAAGGGGAGGCTGGAGGGGATGGGGGGGGGGGTGGCCAGAGAAGCAATATGAACAAATCAGGTTCCGTCAACTTTCTACGCCATAAGCGAACGAGATGAATCCGTTTATCTAGGACCGCTCCTGATGTGTACTCAGGACTACTGTATCACTATACAGGACCGCTGTATCACTATACAGAACCGCTGTATCTCTACTCTGAATTGCTAAATACCTTGTACTCAGGTACGGTAAAAATGAGGACCTTAAACATACTACAGGGTACAAAACACAATCGAATCTGCCCATAGTAGGAAAGCAGCATGTCAAGGATTTGGGAATAATGATGTCTGACGACCTAACGTTTAGAGAGCATAACCAAGCAAATATTGCGTCAGCCAGAAAAATGATAGGATGGATTACGAGAACTTTCAAATCCAGGGATCCCATCACAATGGTTGTACTCTTCAAGTCACTTGTGTTGTCCCGTCTTGAGTACTGCTCAGTACTCACTTCCCCCTTCAGAGCAGGAGAGATTGCTGAAATAGAGGGAATACAGAGAACATATACGGCATACATAGATGCAATAAAGCACCTAAATTTATTGGGATCGTCTCAAAGCTCTCCAAATGTACTCACTAGAAAGAAGACGAGTGAGATATCAAATAATATATACGTGGAAAATACTGGAGGGCCAAGTACCAAATCTACACAGTAAAATAATAACGTGCTGGAGTGAACGATATGGAAGAAAATGCAGAATAGAACCAGTGAAGAGCAGGGGTGCCATAGGCACAATCAGAGAACACTGTATAAACATCAGAGGTCCGCGGTTGTTCAACACATCCCAGCGAGCATAAGAAATATTGCCGGAACAACCGTGGACATCTTCAAGAGAAAACTAGATAGTTTTCTTCAAGGAGTGCCGGACCAACCGGGCTGTGGTGGGTATGTGGGCCTGCGGGCCGCTCCAAGCAACAGCCTGGTGGACCAAGTCAAGCCTGGCCTTGGGTCGGGCTTGGGGAGTAAAAGAACTCCCAGAACCACATCAACCAGGTTCTGCCTACTACCGCTGTCTATATCCAGGATCGTTACATCTCTACCTCAGACCATCGTATTTCTTCCCTCCACAACCCCGTCGTCAGCCCTGGGGACACTCCACAACCCCGTCGTCAGCCCTGAGGACACTCCACAACCCTGTCGTCAGCCCTGGGGACACTCCACAACCCCGTCGTCAGCCCTGGGGACACTCCACAACCCCGACGTCAGCCCTGGGGACACTCCACAACCCCGTCGTCAGCCCTGGGGACACTCCACAACCCCGTCGTCAGCCCTGGGGACACTCCACAACCCCGTCGTCAGCCCTGGGGACACTCCACAACCCCGTCGTCAGCCCTGGGGACACTCCACAACCCCGTCGTCTGCCCTGGGGACACTCCACAACCCCGTCGTTAGCCCTGGGGACACTCCACAACCCCGTCGTCAACCCTGGGGACACTCCACAACCCCGTCGTCAGCCCTGGGGACACTCCACAACCCCGTCGTCAGCCCTGGGGACACTCCACAACCCCGTCGTCAGCCCTGGGGACACGCCACAACCCCGTCGTCAGCCCTGGGGACACTCCACAACCCCGTCGTCAGCCCTGGGGACACTCCACAACCCCGTCGTCAGCCCTGGGGACACTCCACAACCCCGTCGTCAGCCCTGGGGACACTCCACAACCCCGTCGTCAGCCCTGGGGACACTCCACAACCCCGTCGTCTGCCCTGGGGACACTCCACAACCCCGTCGTTAGCCCTGGGGACACTCCACAACCCCGTCGTCAACCCTGGGGACACTCCACAACCCCGTCGTCAGCCCTGGGGACACTCCACAACCCCGTCGTCAGCCCTGGGGACACTCCACAACCCCGTCGTCTGCCCTGGGGACACTCCACAACCCCGTCGTCAGCCCCTGAGGGCTCTAGGGTCCATTACACCGTCATAGGACCCACGGTTGACGTAGGGAGACCACAAAGCCCTAACCCTCTCCTGGCCTAGTGTTGCACTTACATGAACGCCATTACACCCACACGACTTGTTAATGGTCCAGGACGGACCGAAACGACGGTCGGTCCGTCGTTTCTCATCATATATGAGATCGTTGTCAGGCCTACGATGTCGTATATTAGGCCTAGAATTACTTATTTAGGCCTTGGCTAGATTAGGTTGATAACTGTAACTATCCAGGACCACTGTATCCGGGACCAATGAAACTATCCAGGACCACTCTAGCCTCCCTGGGTGGCGTTCAGGGGGTAGGGGGGGAGGGCTAGGAGGGGCCGGAGACCGGATAAGAGGACCAGTAAGAATTATGAGTGTCGGTGTGGAGGCTGACAGGACCAATCAGCTGTCAGTAGCGGTAATCTCCGGCCATCTCCCGCCCAACATTAATATGCGTGGCTGGCCTCCGCTTATCTCCTGGGCCTTGCAACACTGCCAGCCTCGGACCACGCCACAACCTTCCAGGGACCACCAGGTCACACAGGAGGCTTGTCTGACCTTCCAAGAGGTCTCCTGGTCACGTCACACAGGAGGCCTGTCTGACCTTCCAGGAGGTCTCCTGGTCACTTCACACAGGAGGCTTGTCTGACCTTTCAGGAGGTCTCTTGGTCACGTCACACAGGAGGCCTGTCTGACCTTCCAGGAGGTCTCCTGGTCACTTCACACAGGAGGCTTGTCTGACCTTCCAGGTCTCCTGGTCACCTCACACAGGAGGCTTGTCTGACCTTCCAGGAGGTCTCCTGGTCACCTCACATCGGAGGCCTGTCTGACCTTCCAGGAGGTCTCTTGGTCACCTCACATAGGAGGCCTGTCTGACCTTCCAGGAGGTCTCTTGGTCACCTCACACAGGAGGCCTGTCTGACCTTCCAGGAGGTCTCCTGGTCACCTCACACAGGAGGCCTGTCTGACCTTCCAGGAGGTCTCCTGGTCACGTCACACAGGAGGCCTGTCTGACCTTCCAGGAGGTCTCCTGGTCACGTCACACAGGAGGCCTGTCTGACCTTCCAGGAGGTCTCCTGGTCACGTCACACAGGAGGCCTGTCTGACCTTCCAGGAGGTCTCCTGGTCACGTCACACAGGAGGCCTGTCTGACCTTCCAGGAGGTCTCTTGGTCACCTCACATAGGAGGC
Source organism: Procambarus virginalis (assembly GCA_020271785.1). Lineage (NCBI taxonomy): Eukaryota > Metazoa > Arthropoda > Malacostraca > Decapoda > Cambaridae > Procambarus > Procambarus virginalis. Next base: position 53,718,780 of record WNGS01113158.1, read on the forward strand.
CTGTCTGACCTTCCAAGAGGTCTCCTGGTCACCTCACATAGGAGGCCTGTCTGACCCGCCATCACCGCGGAGAAGCCGCCCATCATGATACAAGCCGCCATTTCCCCACACCAGGGGGCCTCTCCTCTATATTAATACAGAGGCCCCCCCACAAGAGGCCTCCCACACCATTACCGGGGTCTCCCAGAAGTACTCTTTGCCTTTCGTTTCAATAATATATTATACAACCAACTTCACCAGCAACACGAAGTGGAGCATTAGCGGCCATGACTTAGTGAGGTCCAGGTGTGTGGGGCACTAACACACCCGGCGAGGACTACGTTAGTGCCAGGTGTGTGGGGCACTAAGACACCCGGCGAGGACTACCTTAGTGCCAGGTGTGTGGGGCACTAACACACCCGGTGAGGACTACCTTAGTGCCAGGTGTGTGAGGACTCCCGAGAATTACTTTTGTCGGGGGGGGGGGGGAAGCTTTACCTGTAAGGGGAACCTTTTGAGTTGGGTACACCCCAGGGTGGAGTGCTAAGCCCTACACAGTTCAATGTTCTGATGCACAAATTAACAATTGCTATTCCCACACTAGCTGACGAAGCCGTCATCTGTTATGCCGATGACTTATGCATTGTTGCAAATACCCAAACTAGACTGCAAGCTCTACTGGATTCACTCGCTGCTAAAAGCATTGAATGTGAGTTTCCTCCATCTCTATAACTAAATCCAGAGTTCTCCATACCCAACAGAAAACTCGTGCCCCTCTACCTTTCAAGGTCACCAACCAGAACAATGGAACATGTAGGCAGCACAAATACCTTGGAGTTGGTATTAACAGTGACATTGTAAATGATCTACACCGTAGGTTAAAAGAAAGACTAAAACCATTGAGAACACTTACTGGTAAGAATATTGGTATCAATATTAATTATGCTCGATTATTCTATATGATGTTCGTTAGATCTGTCGTAGATTATAATGCTCTGCACTTAATTAATTTCCCCTCCTCTGTGTTGGACAAACTTGAATTAGTACAGAATGAGGCCATGAGGATAATTCTTGGTGCTCCAAGATGCATAAGAATCATTAACATGAGGGGAAAAACTGAAGCTTCCAACCATACTAGAGAGAATCATGCACGTCAACACCACCTTTTGCCTTAAAGTCATGAGAGACCCTACATCTCCTGCATTGCTCAGAGACAAATTATTTAGTGCTGTTAACACCCTATTGACTGGTGTCGACATACCAACTCACTCCTTTTATGATAATTGGCTGAGCAAAAATGCCTACAATCTCATCAAACTCAACATTACTTTTAAGTGCAATCTACCTATCTCTGATATTCCCCTTTATCTGTGTCCCACAATTCAAGTATCATACACACCTGTCACCAAGAAAGGTAATGAAAATCTTGCTCTTCTCAAAGCTGTCACACTTGAAATACTTGCCTCTTCCATCGAAAATTTAAGATCTCATGAGCACTGTGTCTACACCGACGGCTCAGTCCAATTTTCTACTGGACGGACTGCAGCAGCATGTAGCATTTATAGAAATAATATTTGCACACAGACTGGCAGTGTCAGGTTAAACAACGGGCTAACCTCCACACCTGGTTGATACCTGATACCTGGTTGATGGGGTTCTGGGAGTTCTTCTACTCCCAAGCCCGGCCCGAGGCCAGACTTGATTTGTGAGAGTGGTTCACCAGGCTGTTGCTTGGAGCGTCCCGTAGACCCATATATCCACCACAGCCCGGCTGGTCCGACACTCCTTGGAGGAAACAATCTAGTTTTCTCTTGAAGATGTCCACGGATGTGCCGGGAATATTTCTTACGCTCGCTGGGTGTTGAACAACCGCGGACCTCTGACGTTTATACAGTGTTCTCTGATTGTGCCTATGGCACCTCTGCTCTTCACTGGTTCTATTCTGCATTTTCTTCCATATCGTTCACTCCAGTACGTTGTTATTTTACTCTGTAGATTTGGTACTAGGCCCTCCAGTATTTTCCACGTGTATATTATTTGGTATCTCTCTCGTCTCCTTTCTAGTGAGTACATTTGGAGAGCTTTGAGACGATCCCAATAATTTAGGTGTTTTATCTCGTCTATGCGTGTCGTATATCTTCTCTGTACTCCCTCTATCACTAGCAAGAACTATCAGGAGTACAACTAACTACCAGTACATTAAAACAATTGGAGGAGGAATAATATTTTGTGACTTAAAAGTCTGCTCTTCAAGCAATTGAAAACTTCTCCTGTAAGATCGACAGTAAGAACCTCATACTACCAATTATAAATTACATAATTGCTGCATTGAGTAAAGGGTTTCGAATCTCCTTTGTATGTATACCTTCACACATAAATATAACCCATCATAATGAGACAGACATTGCAGTCAAATTAGCGTGTAACAAGGATGAAGTTGACTTAGATCTAGGTATCCCCATCTCTGCTGTCAAAACTGTATTGGTCCAAACACTCAGGTCTGATAGGAAAGAAATTACTGACTCCCAACGACCAAAAAAACACCAGTATAAAAAGCTATGATTTGTTCAGATCCGAAACCTATATCTATGGGCAGCACAAAACGTCCACCAGACTGTGCGACACAGTGGTTGCCAGGATCAGGTTGGGTTACCGTTACCTGTGGCAGGTGGCTACAGGTGACGGATCTCCCAATCCTGAGCACTCCAGGTGCAAACTCTGTGAGCAGGAACTGCGGCATGATCTCCCACACTACATCACCGAATGCCCAGTTATTAGACCATTCAAACCCATTGGCATGAGGTACCTGGAGCTTTGTAATTACTTTATTTACTCTCAAGTTCTTTAGGATATCCTCATATTGCACCGAAAATATGTCAGTGCAGACTACTGAACACATGGCCCTGTATGACTAACCATCCTGTGAGATGGGGACTCGGTATCACTGCTGCCTTATTCACTCTTGTGTTGGTGATATCCTTATAATGCACCCAGAGTCTGCCAGTGCAGACTACTTATCACATGCCTCTGTATGACTAACCATCCTGTGTGATGGGGATTTTTTAGCATCACGTAGCTAGCTTTTTGATTTTTGACACGCTGTGCTCCAGTTCATGTAGTCTAGGGCAGCTGCACAAATGCAGGTGTACCTAATGTGTTAGTAAAAAAAGGGGAAAGTAGGGAAGGCGCTTGGCTATGAAAGTGGGGTGGGGGGGGGGTGGAAGGGGGGTACCAGCCAAGCTGTTTGACGCTGCTACTCGCAGTCTGAGGTATGGGTCAAAGCCCCGTTGATCAGATATAATTTGAAGTCTTCTGTTATCTGTTATCCCGGGTACATCGATGTGTGTGTGCGCTCTCTCTCTCATTCTCTCTCTCTCTCTCTCTCTCTCTCCCATGACCAGGGACGGTAGAAAGAACTTTTTCATGTGTCAGAGTAGTTAACAGATGGAATGCATTGGGCAGTGATGTGGTGGAGGCTGACTTCATACACAGTTTCAAATGTAGATATGAATAGAGCCCAGTAGGCTAGGAATCTGTACACCAGTGATTGTCAGTTGAGAGGCGGGACCAAAAGCCAGAGCCTCCACCCCCGCAAGCACAATAGATGAGTACTGATAGGTGAGTACACACATGCAAACTTTCGCATGTGTGTGATATTCCGACATCATTTGATATCTTTAATCACCAATAATAAGCACATAAAAAGCCTCAGAGCCAATAATTGCTGGCAGAGAGCTCATATGTAAATCAAGGAGCATTAAATCTCCAGGTATTAGTCGTGATAAACATCGGACACAATCGTCGGAGATGCCAGTTATCTTGGCCAACGAGATCTGCCTCATTATCGCCTCAAGATGTTATCTGCGAACGAGAGATCGTAAATGCGGCCAACTTTCTAATTAGGCCACACTGCTAACAGGGCCATCAAACGCCTGTGTACAGTGTGCTCCGCTTCTATTGACCCACGCCATCAATGCCTATTGAACCAAGTGCTTTGTATACAGTGTTCTCCGCTATCCACTGACCTACCCCGGACAACGCCTGTACGTCTATTTGGCTGGCCCCTGAGGTTCAGGGATGTGTCTGTCGGGGGCCCCTGAGGTTCAGGGATGTGTCTGTCGGGGGCCCCTGAGGTTCAGGGATGTGTTTGTCGGGGGCCCCTGAGGTTCAGGGATGTGTTGTCGGGGGCCCCTGAGGTTCAGGGATGTGTCTGTCGGGGGCCCCTGAGGTTCAGGGATGTGTCTGTCGGGGGCCCCTGAGGTTCAGGGATGTGTTTGTCGGGGGCCCCTGAGGTTCAGGGATGTGTCTGTCGGGGGGCCCCTGAGACTCAGGGATGTGTCTGTCGGGGGCCCCTGAGGTTCAGGGATGTGTTTGTCGGGGGCCCCTGAGGTTCAGGGATGTGTCTGTCGGGGGCCCCTGAGGTTCAGGGATGTGTCTGTCGGGGGCCCCTGAGGTTCAGGGATGTGTCTGTCGGGGGCCCCTGAGGTTCAGGGATGTGTCTGTCGGGGGCCCCTGAGGTTCAGGGATGTGTCTGTCGGGGGCCCCTGAGGTTCAGGGATGTGTCTGTCGGGGGCCCCTGAGGTTCAGGGATGTGTCTGTCGGGGGCCCCTGAGGTTCAGGGATGTGTCTGTCGGGGGGCCCCTGAGGTTCAGGGATGTGTCTGTCGGGGGCCCCTGAGGTTCAGGGATGTGTCTGTCGGGGGGCCCCTGAGGTTCAGGGATGTGTCTGTCGGGGGCCCCCTGAGGCTCAGGGATGTGTCGGGGGCCCTTGAGGCCAGGAGTCCCAGTAGGCCTTGTGACTTAGTGATAGCAGATGGGGGCCCCTGTGTGTGTAATAGACAGTTGTTTTGGGGTGTGAGGAGAGAGAGAGATAGAGTAGAGAGAGAGAGACGAGAGATAGAGAGAGAGAGAGGAGAGAGAGAGAGAGAGACGAGAGAGGAAAGAGAGAGAGAGATGAGAGAC
>WNGS01113158.1:53737650-53785082 GCA_020271785.1 Procambarus virginalis
AGCCGACTGCGTGACCTGGAGTGTAGAATAACTCCCAGAACCTCGTCCAGGCACAATACTGCAGTCTCCGTGGTGTAGTGGTAGGACACGTCGTACCCCTGGCGTTCCGCAAGCGCTATGTCATGGGTTCGTATCCTGTGCCGGGGAGGATTTAATGGGCGAAAATCCTTAACCGGTATCCCTCGTTTACGCAACAGTAAAATTGTGTGGTACATTGAATGAAAAAACGATTCTTCGCGGCGGTTATCGTATTCCAGGGGACCTGCCCAAACCGCTACGCGTAATAGTGGCTTACAAGAACTGTAACAACTCGTTGGATATATCTTCCAAAAAAAAATCTGCTAAGTGCCTTCACTCCTCCAACATCAAGTACTTTAAATTGAAACCAAAGTAGATAATACCGATAATAGTTAACATTATATTTCCCTTGATTGCTTTACAGCACACGTATAACATTACCAGGTCAATATGTGTCTTTCCAAAGATATCTGCACAGAGCCGAGTCACTGATATACACCTGACAGCTCCACAACTCCTCTTGGTACACCCACAACTGCACCTTACACTCACCAGAGAGCTTTCTTGCTCAGGTGCTAGATGAGTCCTTCCCCCTCCTTGTCTCCCAACAGGATCAGAAACTCCTGTGGGCTGCTACCTGATACCCTGTTAGAGAAGGCTACCCTCAATGTGAATCCAGGGTCAGAATCCAATTTGTCTGGAATCTCCCTCTCTCACCAACCAGTCCTCGTACAAAAGAACGTTCTTTCGATCGTATGCGGTACATAAGGCCAAAAATTGTCGTAAACTAGAAAATGGCAAGCGGGGTAGCGAAAGTGGACGTACTGTCCCGTTTTCCATTTTTGGGTCCTCCCAAGGTTAGGAGAGAGACCGCTTTAATTTTTGACCGTTTTCTTGACGTTGGGAAACCTTAGATGGACAGGGGCGTCTCACACAAAACTGGTCCTCAGGCTTATCTGGAGCCTGGGAGCTGTAGCCACCTCCCACTTGGCATATAGCCTGACGCCTATACCCTCCCATAGTAAAACAACCCCCCCCCACAAGTGGCGGTCAGCACGATCGGTGCTTCAAAACCACAAGTGTATGTGGGTGATTCTTGTCGCAATTCTCGGCTTTAGCAGGGAGGCTTCATGATCGGCGTGCAAAGTATTGGTCCTGAAACCACGGGCATATCGCCAGGGCGTGAAATCCTCGATTGTCTCTACTAATGACTTACTCTCCGCTTGATCAAGTGGCTCCTGTTGATACTCTGGGACTCTGCCTTTATTTATAATTGAATAATTAATAAGTCATTTATGACAATGTAACATATGGGGTTGTAACGTAGTCTCTATTGAGCCTCTGTGGAATTATAACTCATTCTACTCTAATAATATGATCTTAAAATTCTTATGACATTGAGAACAAGTCCAGGGCCAGGATTCAACAAGTCCAGGGCCAGAAATCAACAAGGCACTTACGAACATGGAAACATCTTTTCTCAATCATTGGCGGCATTGTTTACAATAATTAAACAGGTTGACAAGCGTCGGAAGCACCAGGAGGCTTGTTTATAACATTTAACAACATATGTGTGGGAAGTTTCCATGCTCGTAAGAGCGTGTTAAATAAATGTTCACGAAGCCGTCAGAGATTGAGAAGAAGATGTGGAGGCTCGTCAGTACTTGCGTAACTGCTTGAATGACGCTGGTCGTGGCTCACATGTGGCCTTGTTGAGCCCAAGTAGCCCTGTGGGGACCCAAGTACAACAGCCCCACATGTGCCACAGAAGGACTAGAACCCCGCAATGCATGTGCACGCCTAGTCCAGGACTACAAGATATAGGCTTCACCCCAGGTGGTCTCTTTTCCATTCTTACCGGAACCGCTCTAGCTAATGACCGGTGCAGCTGTCACAAGCCTGAGCACCATGATCGTGGTCAAGGAAGGCTGCTGTTGGTGCTCAGCAATTTCCTGTCACTTAAGTCATTAGAGGAAAGCCTTGAGTTTTGTATGAGAGCTTGTGACCCCCGCTGGACACCCAAATTGAGAACATCTCAATTGGCCCATGTCAAGAGGTGGGGGCTATACCTTGAGGATACCGTGAGGTGCTTTCCTGGGGGCTTATCGTCCCCCGCGGCCGGTCGTCGACCAGGCCTCCTGGTTGCTAGACTGATCAACCAGGCTGTTTGGAACGCGGCTGCTCGCAGCCTGACGTATGAGTCACAGCCGGTTTGATCAGGTATCCTTTTTAGGTGCTTATCCAGTTCTCTCTTGAACACTGGGAGTGGGTTTGCCAGTTAGTCCCTTATGTGTAGTGGGAAGCGTGTTGAACAGTGCTCGGGCCTCTGATGTGATAGAGTTTCCTCTCTCAGAGTACCAGTTGGTCACCTCTGCTTTTAATCGGGGGTATTCTGCACATCCTGCATGTCTTCTGGTCTCATGATGATGTTAGTTCTGTGTGCAGGTTTGGGACCAGCCCCTCTAAGATTTTCCACGTGTAAATTATATGTGATCTCTCCCGCCTGCGCTCAAGGGAAATACAGATTTAGGCCTCTTTAGTCGGTCCCAATAGTTTAATGTTTTACTGAGGGATTCTAGCAGTAAAGGATCTTCTCACGCTCTCCAGGTCAGCAAATTCACACCCGCAGTGAAAGGGGCTGTCATTGGTGGGGCAGCAGTACTCCCCCTCTATAGAGCACACAGCGTTTTTGGAGAAAGTGGTCATCATCGGTATAAGCATCTCTAGTGTGAAAGATTTTAAAGGTTCTTGTTATCCACCTGTCATTTTTCTTTGCAGTTGTGACGGCTACTTTATTGTGTGCTTTAAAGGTAATGTCTTCCGCCATGAGTACACCCCAGATCCTTTTACATTGCCATTTCGTTCTATGTTATGATTTGCCTGAGTTTTGTACGTGGGTTTCCAGTTTTTATATTTTCAGTATCTTTCCATAGAGCGCATGGAGCTGGAACTGTTCTATCGTTTAAACAGCCATATTATCTATTCTCTGTAGGCCATGAAAGACCTGATCTACATATCGGACTGGAGGTTCGTCCGTGTGCCATCTATGGTGCTCTACTCTCATGAAGATGCATGACCTAGTGTCATCTTGCAAAGGATGACTACAGTGCTAATAGGTTGTGTCTTGTCTATGTCCAGATATAAGGATGAGAAAAAGTACTGAGGAGCAAGCACAGCTACCCTGGGAGGACTGATGCTCATCTTAACAGTGTTGACTGGGTTGGGATTTTATTTGTTGACTATTACTACATGGGTGTCTGTTGGTCAGGGAGAAATTGTATTTGATTGATGCCATCTGCCTGACTTTTACTGTTAACGTATTCCTTTTGAGCCGGCATTTTGATGGCATTAATCACCATGGTCACATTTATCAAAAAGGCTTTTGGCAAAATCGTGTACAATACATCAGACGTTTTGTTTTTGTCTCCATAGCATCATAATGCCATATCATAGTGGTCCAGCAACTGCCGCACAGGCAAGAGCGCCCTGTTCTGAACCATGCTTGTCCGCCCGGGTTATGGACGATGCTGTGAATTCCATGTATATCTTGTGATCTTAGCTTGTTAGCACTCTCTCCCCCAAAAATTTTTATGATGGGCTGATGTTAGTGCTATCGGTCTGTAATTTTTGCCTACTGCCTTATTTCATCCTTTAATGAAGTGGTGCTGATCTTCTGCTGTGTTTTTAGTATATAAGGAATTCGCCAGTATCTAGGCTTTGGTCTCCACAGGCTGGGGAGAGGTCCATTTTCCTCAATGTGAAAAGATAATTTTCGTGTGGAAGAGATCAGTAGAAGTGGATGGCTCTGCGGCTTCGCTGGGGGAGAAGTGTGATATTGATGACCAGACCCCACACTAGAAGGTGAAGAGACGACGACGTTTCGGTCCGTCCTGGACCATTCTCAATCGACTTGAGAATGGTCCAGGACGGACCGAAACGTCGTCGTCCCTTTACCTTCTAGTGTGTGGTCTGGTCAACATACTTTAGCCACGTTATTGTCTCACTGCGCCTGCAGAAGTGTGATAGTCCTTTAGCCATAGATTTAGCAGGCAAAACTCTGTGGATTGTAGTGATGAAAAATTCCTGAAATATGCAGTAAGTACTCGTCCAATAAATAAGTTCATTAGTGCTAATTGCGTCTTTATTCCCGTGTTAGAATATTTTAGTACACATCTGTTTAAACACATTTTTGGTGTCATAAATAAACTCGCTTATTTTATGATCTGAAGATAATGATTATTTTTATGATTCTATCATCCATTTAGATACATTTCCCCCCATGCCTGTATCTAATTATTTCTATTAAATCAATACTCCCCTTGTTTGCTATGTTAATACGTTATTCAGCCTCGTAATTGATCTACAGTTCAACGAATTTACGAATGATCAACGAAGGGTTCAACACAAAGTTCGTGGATGTTCAGTACTAGTACATATTAGCAAGTGGTCTTTTATTAATGCAAGTAATTAAGTTAACTATTTCAAGAGTGTTGTGCTCGCGGTGTGACTGAGCGACGTGGAAGAGATGCATTCCATCTGTTGTGGAGTGCAGTTGGTACGGATTCTGACACTAGGATACAGCAAGGCAGGACACAGGGGAGAGATGGGGGGTTGTAAAGACACATACCCGGCTTGTTACAGGCGTAGGAGCGACTTGGGGGTAGGCGAGTCGCTGCAATAACTCAAGGTTCTGATAAACTTATGAGTTAGAGAAAAGAGAGAGTAACTTGAGGGGGTGCGATGAGTGAGCCGTTGTTGTTACGTAGGAGAACGTTTAATGTCTGTTTAACGCAACAGGTACTTGTATACGTATCGTTTCGCTCTTTTTGTACGTTGGATAATTTCCCTATCATTTCTATTTAGCTTGGGATAATATAGCTTGCGTTATTTTAGCTGCAGGGCAACAAACTATGCCAGTTCCAGCGGCTGCAATATATACGTTCTGGTGCATATCGATCAGCATGCGATAGCTGATCACTTATCTAGGTAACCGTGGGTTTGATAACGTAGCTCACCAGGAAGTGGGTACGATACTACAGACACAAGTCTCAGGCTACGATAATTTCAAGCATGTGGCTGCGATACGATAACATCAAGCTCTGGTCAGGATGTTTGCAACTTCGAATTTTGCTGCCGCCGATTTCCTATCGGAATTATCCCCCCCAAGTCTGATATTTTCAACATTCGTAATATGGTTTCAGAGTTTTCAGACACCAGCCACGGCGTTATAAATACGAGCATTTTTCCCAATGTTTATACTAACGGAACTTTTGAGCCGCTGCAACCACATGGTACGATGATTGAGGTCTGGTCGTGTGCACTTTTATTCAAGACGAAGCAATATCATGAACCGTGATCACTTGGAATGATAATTTTAGGCAGCAACTCCCGGGTACGATGGTTTATGGAGGTGTGGGTAGTGTTTATGATAACCAAGCCATCACAGCCTCGCAGCGCGTCAATTTAGCACACTGCCAATTTCAGTGATAACTTAAATAACGGAGCCTCATATCAGCACAACTTTGGGCACTGAAGTCATTGTTTATGGCAACTTAAATATATGAAATAGAACAGCCTTGAGGAAGGATAATACTGGACACTTGATAATATTCTTACAAAGAAATACAGTTTAAGGGGGATGGCTGCCTCTGGACACTGTGTTTATAAATGCCTCAAATCTGAAGGAAGAAAAGGTTGATGGAGACACAAATCATCCCCATCATTAGCAACTGTGTCAAATTAGATAAAATAATTTGAATAGATATTCCTGCGCGGATCTTAAGCCTGTGGCAGACCCGCCGTGTGTAACCCATATATGACAGTGACATATAAGATGTCAGACAGACCATATATTACTAGGACAGTGAATGAGTGATTATGACCTGTTTGCTGGTCACTGTGAGCTTCTAACTTATAACTTTCCACCTATATCACTCACTCTCTAGGTCATTCTAGTTATAGAAAGAAAGAGACTTATATTCTAACTTAATATTACAGCATTCGTGAATGCACATTGCAGGTCATCACAGCTCAGAATACTCTCCCCCCCCCCACCAGGCCTCCCGGCCCCTTGTGTCTTGGTGCTATGCAAATAATTAAATAATTATGCAGGATAAGTGGAAGGGTTGACGTCTCAAGGAGGATGTCTTTACCCCCCCCCCTGTCCAACCACTTGGGCTGGACGGTAGAGCGATGGTCTCGCTCCATGCAGGCCGGCGTTCAATCCCCGACCTTCCAATTGGTTGGGCACCATTCCCTCTCTCTCTCCTCGTCCCATCCCAATCTTTATCCTGATCCTTTCCCAGTGCTATATAGTCGTATGGCTTGGCGCTTTCCCAATGATAGTTTACACCCCCCCCCTCCGGTAACTGGTAAGTGACTTCTACCCTTGGATCACTTACGACAGAGGCCCGGAGACAACCCAACGCTGACCAGTTACAGACACAGTTTAGAAAGATTGATGAAGATTAAGCCACCGAAAAGGTGGCACGGGCATGAATAGCCCGTAAGTGGTGGGCTTTTGAGCCATTACCAGTATCAAGGGATGGTACTGGAGATCTGTGGAGGTGCGACTGTACCCTGCGTGACGGGAGATGTCTCCCGTGCAGTTTAGAAACGTGACCTCGGAGTATATAGTCTATAACATGAAAGGAAATGGAAGGTGATTATCGGGAGGGCGCGTTCAGCCACAGTGGCTCTTTACCACCCTGAAGGGATACGAGGACATCAAGCAGGAGCTGTAGTGAAGGAATGGTGCCCAACCACTTAGGGGGGCCCTAGGGGATCGAACCACGACCCTGCAAGATGAGGGGAACCGCTCTACTAACTAGTCTAAATGGATGGAAAGCTACTGGAATAACTGGTAATTAGAAATGTGGAGTGAGGAAATCAACACAAACTTTCGTATCATCTACTGTGTATGACATCAAAATAAACATGAAAATTGCCTTAAAATCAGAAAAAAAATAAATATGATATCAAAAAAGTTTTCCAATACTTCAATACAATAGTTATCCAAAGAGCGCCTGACAGCTGGGTGGACAGCGCTTCGGATTCGCGGTCCTGAGGTTCCGGGTTCGATCCCGGTGGAGGCGAAGACAAATGGGCAAAATGTTTCTTTCACCCTGATGCCCCTGTTACCTAGCAGTAAATAGGTACTGGGAGTTAGACAGCTGCTACGGGCTGCTTCCTGGGGGTGTGTAACAAAAAGGAGGCCTGGTCGAGGACCGGGCCGCGGGGACACTAAGCCCCCGAAATCATCTCAAAACAATATTTTGAGATATTAGATATTAACGAGAAACTATAAAACACCCAACAGTGACGAATTATAATCACTCTAGTACAGACAAATGTAATGCTTCAAAAGAGAACACGGAACAGAGTATCACCAGACCTCCTCACATTAAGGAGCGACCGAGCCAAAGACCTTTACAACGCCAGACCTGACGTTCCCAGACCACAACAAAGCAACTCGCAGGTAAATGACAGGTTGGATAATGAGAACGTCCAAAACAAGGGCTGCCACACCGGTGTTGGTGCGCCTCAAACCACTCCTTCTTATCACCAATGAAATATTGGTCAGTTTTCCCATCCTCCTTTCAAGGCTGGAGAGATTCCACAGATAGACAATATACAGAGCTCCTTCACTGCTCGCAGAGGATCAGTGAACCACTTACATCTACTGGACCCCCTAAAAGCATTCAAATTATATTCCTTGAAAAGGAGACAAGATTATACGATTATATCTTATACTCTAACGCACTCTAGTATCTGTTATTGGACAGTTTAGAAGTGCCATGGATTAGCCAATCAGGACGTCGTGAATAAATATATATATATATATATATATATATATATATATATATATATATATATATATATATATATATATATATATATATATATGACAATGTCAGACCACGGAGGAAAAATGAAACAGGAATTTCCTTAAGTACTTTCGTATATTAATACATCTTCAGAAGGAGTGGACTCCTTCTGAAGATGTATTAATATACGAAAGTACTTAAGGAAATTCCTGTTTCATTTTTCCTCCGTGGTCTGACATTGTCACATTTTAAATCACGTGTTTAATTTCGTGATATATACACATATATATATATATATATATATATATATATATATATATATATATATATATATATATATATATATATATATATATATATGTTATTAAATATGACCGAAAAAGTAAGATTAATAATTCTAACACGAATTTTCTCAATTTTCCTTATGTTTGTTTTTACTGATGACGGTAAATTAAAAATCAATTCTCCAAAATTCATTCTTTATTTCTTAGTCTGACGCGACACTTGAGCGCGTTTCGTAAAACTTATTACATTTTCAAAGACTTTAGTTACACACACACAGAACAACTATAACTGAACAGAGTTTAAATACCTGCATTTGGGTGAGGTGACATGTTACAATGGTTTGGGGTGAGGTGAGAACAAACACAGAACACGAAACAATGGGTATAAGGGAAGAATAGATCTGTAACTGCAGAAGGCCTATTGGCCCGTATTTCTTGATGTTTCTATATTGGAGCGGAGTCTTGAAGTGGGTAGAATATAGTAGTGCGTTAATTGGCTGTTGATTGCTGGTGTTGACTTCTTGATGTGTAGTGCCTCGCAGATGTCAAGCCGCCTGTTGTCGCTGTATCTATCAATGATTTCTGTGTTGTTTGTTAAGATTTCTCTGGTGATGGTTTGGTTGTGGGAAGAGATTATATGTTCCTTGATAGAGCCCTGTTGCTTATGCATCGTTAATCGCCTGGAAAGAGATGTTGTTGTCTTGCCTATATATTGAGTTCTTTGGGGCTTACAGTCCCCAAGTGGGCATTTGAAGGCATAGACGACATTGGTCTCTTTCAAAGCGTTCTGCTTTGTGTCTGGAGAGTTTCTCATGAGTAGGTTGGCAGTTTTCTTGGTTTTATAGTAAATCGTCAATTGTATCTTCTGATTTTTGTCTGTAGGGATAACGTTTCTATTAACAATATCTTTCAGGACCCTTTCCTCCGTTTTATGAGCTGTGGAGAAGAAGTTCCTGTAAAATAGTCTAATAGGGGGTATAGGTGTTGTGTTAGTTGTATCTTCAGAGGTTGCATGGCGTTTCACTTTCCTTCTTATGATGTCTTCAATGAAACCATTGGAGAAGCCGTTGTTGACTAGGACCTGCCTTACTCTACAGAGTTCTTCGTCGACTTGCTTCCATTCTGAGCTGTGGCTGAGAGCACGGTCGACATAAGCGTTAACAACACTCCTCTTGTACCTATCTGGGCAGTCACTGTTGGCATTTAGGCACATTCCTATGTTTGTTTCCTTAGTGTAGACTGTAGTGTGGAAACCTCCGCTCCTTTCCATGACTGTTACATCTAGAAAGGGCAGCTTCCCATCCTTCTCCATCTCGTAAGTGAAACGTAACACAGAATTCTGCTCAAACGCTTCTTTCAGCTCCTGCAGATGTCTGACATCAGGTACCTGTGTAAAAATGTCGTCAACATACCTGCAGTATATGGCCGGTTTCAAGTTCAAGTCGACTAAGACTTTTTCCTCAATAGTACCCATGTAGAAGTTTGCAAACAGGACGCCTAGGGGAGAACCCATAGCGACCCCATCTACTTGCTTATACATGTGCCCATCCGGGCTCAAGAAGGGTGCCTCCTTAGTACAAGCTTGGAGTAGTTTCCTCAGGATATTTTCTGGCATGTCAAGGGGAGTACATGCCGGGTCTCGATACACTCGGTCCATTATCATCCCGATTGTTTCATCCACAGGTACGTTGGTGAACAGTGATTCTACGTCCAACGATGCTCTTATCCCTGTAGCCCGTGTTCCCCGCAGTAAGTCAACAAATTCCTTCGGGGATTTCAGGCTGAAGTTGCACGGGACATAAGGAGTCAGTAAGCCGTTGAGTCGTTTCGCCAGTCTGTACGTGGGTGTGGGCATGAGACGCATAAGCCTGGAAACCCACTTCGGCCAATTATCAGCCAGATACCCACACCCACGTACAGACTGGCGAAACGACTCAACGGCTTACTGACTCCTTATGTCCCGTGCAACTTCAGCCTGAATCCCCGAAGGAATTTGTTGACTTACTGCGGGGAACACGGGCTACAGGGATAAGAGCATCGTTGGACGTAGAATCACTGTTCACCAACGTACCTGTGGATGAAACAATCGGGATGATAGTGGACCGAGTGTATCGAGACCCGCCTGTACTCCCCTTGACATGCCAGAAAATATCCTGAGGAAACTACTCCAAGCTTGTACTAAGGAGGCACCCTTCTTGAGCCCGGATGGGCACATGTATAAGCAAGTAGATGGGGTCGCTATGGGTTCTCCCCTAGGCGTCCTGTTTGCAAACTTCTACATGGGTACTATTGAGGAAAAAGTCTTAGTCGACTTGAACTTGAAACCGGCCATATACTGCAGGTATGTTGACGACATTTTTACACAGGTACCTGATGTCAGACATCTGCAGGAGCTGAAAGAAGCGTTTGAGCAGAATTCTGTGTTACGTTTCACTTACGAGATGGAGAAGGATGGGAAGCTGCCCTTTCTAGATGTAACAGTCATGGAAAGGAGCGGAGGTTTCCACACTGCAGTCTACACTAAGGAAACAAACATAGAATGTGCCTAAATGCCAACAGTGACTGCCCAGATAGGTACAAGAGGTTGTTAACGCTTATGTCGACCGTGCTCTCAGCCACAGCTCAGAATGGAAGCAAGTCGACGAACTCTGTAGAGTAAGGCAGGTCCTAGTCAACAACGGCTTCTCCAATGGTTTCATTGAAGACATCATAAGAAGGAAAGTGAAACGCCATGCAACCTCTGAAGATACAACTAACACAACACCTATACCCCCTATTAGACTATTTTACAGAACTTCTTCTCCACAGCTCATAAAACGGAGGAAAGGTCCTGAAAGATATTGTTAATAGAAAACGTTATCNAATCATCAAGATAACGGCTCAGTAACATTGTGTTCTAAAGACCTTAACCTGCCCACTGGTAAGCCTAGAAATCCGCCCAGATAAAACACGAGTGATTAATTGCGGCTTCTCAGCCAATTTTTCACTAATAGATCAAAATAGGGAGATTACTCCCGATTAATACTCGACTCTAAACCAATTCATCACCGTTGAGATGAATCGAAGCTAATAAATCAACGCAGACAACATCAGAGAACTTTAAATCCGACCACCACTGGATATGCATGAGATCAAAAGACTGATTAAACCTGAAATTTTAAGCCCTTTCTCACTACACCCCCCCCACCCCCACACACACACATGCTTTTTCAGTCTAAGAGTCGTAAATAAGTGGAACAGATTAGGTGAGGAAATTGCCGAGGCCAATTCGACACAGTTTTTAAATTCAAATATACGCCTAACGATTCAACTAAACATCAATACCTTGACCTACTGACGGTCGAGAGGTTGTTAAGAGCGGTTGTTTGACCCCGGGAAGCATAACTAGGTGAGTACACCACCCACATCAACTAGTGTACCGAACTAACAGATGACAGATTGAGACCTTTCACTGTCCACGCCTCATGGGACCATTCCCCCATGACACCCCCCCCCCCAAAACACACAGTACAGGCCAGGCCAGGCCAGGCCAGGCCAGGCAGGCCAGGCCAGGCTAGGCTAGGCCAGCCAGGCCAGGCCAGGCTAGGCTAGGCTAGGCTAGGCCAGGCTAAGCAAGGCTAGCCTTCGCTAGGCCAGGCGATGCTTGGCTTGAGTAACGAGTGAGCTGGTGTAGGCAATTTAAGTGTGGTGAAGGGTATTGATAGGCGTGTATATTCAGGTGTGATGTATACGACCATATACACACTATACACAGAGGTCTGGTGCGTTACCCACAGTCCTTCAGGTGAAGACTCTTGAAGGGTTCAGGTCATTCATTCATTCATTCACCAACTGGTGCCGTCATGCATTCACTGATGAGTTTAACAATTCATTTATGGATTCGTATATTCGTCCATGTACTTAAGACATTCATCCTAGTACTCAAAGATGAGTGAATGCATTTATATATTAATTCGTGTACTCATTCATTTATATGTCCACATGTTCCTTCGTGTATTTATGCATTTAGGTATTTTTACATTCATTCGTTTATTTATACATTTGGCCATTCATACATTCATGTATTTATACATCGATTTACTCATGTGTTTGTACACACCTTCAAGTATTCATAACTCACTCATTAATGCATGTATACAATCATGTATTCATAGTCAAGTATTCATACAACCATGTATTCATAAATGATTCGATTTATTCCTCCTCGCTCAATACTCTCCATCCGCCAATATATATATATATATATATATATATATATATATATATATATATATTATATATATATATATAAGACTCAATATTACGCATTAAGACCATTTTTGTGATGTTTTATCAAGAGATACACACACACCACATGTCATCCTGTCAACTGTCACAGGTTAGTGACAGTTGATTGATTGACATTTGAGAGGCGGGCCGAAAGCGCAGAGCTCAACCCCCCGCAAGCACATCTAGGTGAATACAACTAGGTGAGTACACACACACACACACACACACACACACACACACACACACACACACACACACACACACACACACACACACACACACACACACAATTAAACAGGGGTAAATAGAGGACAGAGCCATCGCGGGTGTGCCAATCCGCTTTTTCAATGTCCCCCTTCTCCAACCTCTCATTATTCTGACTGTTATTATGCTTGCTTATTGACATCTCTAAACGGTAGGTCTAATGATATTATTTCTTTAAGGTCATTACCATTTTACTGGAGTTAGTGGATCAGCCAGACTGTGATGGCTGCGATGGAGATAAGCCTCCCCGGCCTAGCAATCACCAAGGAATGGTGGTCACAGGCCAGGATACCCAAGTGGAGAAATACACTCCAAAGCGTCAACAGGTGCCACCTGGCAGTATCAGGTGCCACCTGGCAGTATTAGGTGCCACCTGGCAGCATCAGGTGTCAATCACATATCAGCAGATATAGCAATCTCAACCTGAATCACCGGAAATTTAAGATGACTCCAAATAAGGTGCTAAGAAGAGCAGCAAATACAGCCACTAAACATCAGACTACAGCACCAAGCCATCAGGGTGTGGAACACCCTCGTAATGTTAGAGGACCCAATGTTAGAAAGATTACTCCAAGATGAGACGCCCCGCTCCCACAGCTGGTGGCCCAAGATGAGACGCCCCACTCCCACAGCTGGTGACCCAAGATGAGACGCCCCACTCCCACAGTTGGTGGCCCGAAATGAGACGCCCTACTCCCACAGCTGGTGGCCCAAGATGAGACGCCCCGTTTCCACAGCTGGTGGCCCAAGATGAGACGCCCTACTCCCACAGCTGGTGGCCCAAGATGAGACGCCCCGCTCCCACAGCTGGTGGCCCAAGATGAGACGCCCCTACTCCCACAGCTGGTGGCCCAAGATGAGACGCCCCGTTTCCACAGCTGGTGGCCCAAGATGAGACGCCCCACTCCCACAGTTGGTGGCCCAAGATGAGACGCCCCCACTCCCACAGCTGGTGGCCCAAGATGAGACGCCTCGCTCCCACAGCTGGTGCCCAAGATGAGACGCCCCGCTCCCACAGCTGGTGACCCAAGATGAGACGCCCCGCTCCCACAGATGGTGACCCAAGATGAGACGCCCCACTCCCACAGCTGGTGGTCCAAGATGAGACGCCCCGCTCCCACAGCTGGTGGCCCAAGATGAGACGCCCCACTCCCACAGCTGGTGACCCAAGATGAGACGCCCCACTCCCACAGCTGGTGGTCCAAGATGAGACGCCCCGCTCCCACAGCTGGTGATCCAAGATGAGACGCCCCACTCCCACAGCTGGCGACCCAAGATGAGACGCCCCACTCCCACAGCTGGTGGCCCAAGATGAGACGCCCCGCTCCCACAGCTGGTGACCCAAGATGAGACGCCCCACTCCCACAGCTGGTGGCCCAAGATGAGACGCCCCACTCCCACAGCTGGTGGCCCAAGATGAGACGCCCCACTCCCACAGCTGGTGGCCCAAGAGCCTCGATCTACTCGATGATAACCCAGCCCCACAATGCATAATTCCTAGATGAAATACTGATCAGTAACCACTTTCTACACTTATAACTAATAATAATAATACTGGAGATGGTGCCGGACAAAAGCCTTATATAAGTGTAGCTGTATGTTCGCGCTGAGCTCCGGAGCGTTACACTTACCTAAGGCTATTTTTGCTTGTTTATTCTGTCCTTTACGTGAATGTTTATACCTGTTCTATTGATCTTGAGTCCCGGTATTCAGTCTACATCCGCAATTGGATCGGGCGGTTGTCAAGGATAATGGGGTCTGGGTTTCTTCTTCCTTGTGTATTATCAAGAACTTTGTGTATTTGGACTTATTTTACATTACCTTTCAAGGCTGTTCATCAATTCCGATCGGTGTCTTGCCCTTGTTGGTTTAGAACGACCTTGATGGTCTAGGCTGGGATACTATTTGGGTGACATGGTCAGCGTGTGTGATGTTTCTCCGTGTTGGGGTTGGGGCAGGTCAGCTGTGTATGTTGAATAGAGTGGGGGAGAGGCAGCTTCCTTGTGGTACTTCACTTTTCAGTTCGATTATATCACCCAAGCAGCTGTGGATGCTGAGCCTGGCTGTGCTGTTGGATATAATGCTGTAGTGTGTGGCAGTATATCTCTGTGGAAGCTTCCTCCCAGATTGTCTTATGCTTCCTCTCCTCCTCTCCCCTCCCCTCCTTCTCCCCTTCTCCTATTCCATCCATCTACCATCCCCCAAAATGTAATATTATATCAATTCTACCTCACAACACCTGGCCCCACCACACACAAACACCTGGCCCCTCCACCCACAACACCTTGCCCCACCACCACACAACACCTGGCCCCACCACCACACAACACCTGGCCCACCACCACACAACACCTGGCCCCTCCACCACACAACACCTTGCCCCACCACCACACAACACCTGGCCACCACCACACAACACCTGGCCCCACCACCACACAAACCTGGGCCTCACCACCACACAATACCTGGCCCACCACCACACAACACCTGGCCCCACCACCACCAATACCTGGCCCCACCACCACACAACACCTGGCCCCACCACCACACAACCACCTGGCCCCACCACCACACAATACCTGGCCCCACCACCACAAAAAACCTGGCCCCACCACCACACAACACCTGGCCCCACCACCACACAACACCTGGCCCCACCACACACAACACCTGGCCCCACCACCACCAAAACCTGGCCCACCACCACACAACACCTGGCCTCACCACCACACAACACCTGGCCCCACCACCACACAACACCTGGCCCCACCACCCACACAACACCTGGCCTCACCACCACACAACACCTGGCCCCACCACCACACAACACCTGGCCCCACCACCACACAACACCTGGCCTCACCACCACACAACACCTGGCCCCACCACCACACATACCTGGCCCCACCACCACACAACACCTGGCCCCACCACCACACAACACCTGGCCTCACCACCACACAACACCTGGCCTCACCACCACACAACACCTGGCCCCACAACACAAACACCTGGCCCCACCACCACACAACACCTGGCCCCACCAACACACAACACCTGGCCCCTCCACCACACAACACCTGGCTCCACCAACACACAACACCTGGCCTCACCACCACACAACACCTGGCCCCACCACACACAACACCTGGCCCCACCAACACACAACACCTGGCCCCTCCACCACGCAACACCTGGCCCCACCAACACACAACACCTGGCCTCACACCACACAATACCTGACCCCACCACCACACAACACCTGGCCCCACCACCACACAACACCTGGCCCCACCACCACACAACACCTGGCCCCGCCACCACACAATACCTGGCCAGGGAACATTAACATGCAGCAGGCTGGCTTGGTCAATTATGAAAATTTTAAATGCAGGAAGATCAAAAGAATGATCCCAAGTTAAAAGACAGAAACCGGTTTTGCTGTTTCCCTCACGGCACACAACCTAACTAAGAGGGTATTAGTATGCTGCTCGCTGTGGTTGCTGCCTCGCTGTGGTTGCTGCCTCGCTGTGGTTGCTGCCGCGCTGTGGTTGCTGCCTCGCTGTGGTTGCTGCCGCGCTGTGGTTGCTGCCTCGCTGTGGTTGCTGCCGCGCTGTGGTTGCTGCCGCGCTGTGGTTGCTGCCTCGCTGTGGTTGCTGCCTCGCTGTGGTTGCTGCCCGCTGTGGTTGCTGCCTCGCTGTGGTTGCTGCCTCGCTGTGGTTGCTGCCTCGCTGTGGTTGCTGCCTCGCTCTGGTTGCTGCCGCGCTGTGGTTGCTGCCTCGCTCTGGTTGCTGCCTCGCTGCGCTGTGGTTGCTGCCTCGCTCTGGTTGCTGTCTCGCTGCGCTGTGGTTGCTGCCTCGCTGTGGTTGCTGCCTCGCTGTGGTTGCTGCCTCGCTGTGATTGCTGCAGCTTCTAATAGCTTTTCCTTAACAGACTGAATAAGAGGTCGTATGCCTGCTTGCTTGGGTCAATGATTGGAAGACTGGCCTTCTAATCAAATGATCGACAGGCTGGCAGGCTGGCACAGACTGATTGGGAGACAGGTTGGTATAAAGCCTAGCAGATACACTGGCTGGCAGGCTGGCTGGCAAGCTGGGTAGCTGGGTAGCTAGCTGGATGGCTGGCAGGCTGGGTGGCTGACTGGCTGGCTGGCTGGTTGGCTGGCTGGCTGGCTGGCTGGCTGGTTGGCTGACAGGCTGGCTGGCTGGCTGGCTGGCTGGCTATGTTATCAGGCAGGGCGTGTGGCTTGTCGGCCAGCCCCCTCCAGATAAACCTGTCAGACAGCCGTGCCCAACACCGGGTCATTATGGCCCCTCACGACCCCCTGCCCCCCCCCTAACAAACCCACCACCAGCCCTTACTCTTCCACCTTCTAAATACACCCACTAACCCCTTACCTCTTGCCCCTCCACCCTCCAAACCCTAGCAACCCCCCCTCCAAATCCCCTCCTCCTTTCCAAACTCAGCCACCCATCCCTCACTCCCTCTGTTCCTGCTTCTCCAAAAGCAGCGTAACCAACCTTCCTGCTAAAATTTTAATTTAAATTTTGCCCCGAGGGGCGAGTTTATTGGGCAGCGCCACTCATCCTGTGAGTGGACATACCGCCATAGCAGCATGTACAACACTCCCCAATAGGAAGAAAACCCGCTGGGTTGTTCATCCTGTCACTTGTACCCAGACACAGCTGGGACTTGCTTAACTGTCTCAAGTGAACAGCTCCTCAAACTAGAAGGTTAACATCTGTCAACCCTTAAAATCTTACGTTATCTTGCAGGTGCAAAATGGGAGAATCTTTTAAGAACAGTATCAGTATTTGACAAATAGTGTTTTCCGAACTCAAACAATGTGGGGTTTATTATCTACACATATTACTAATGTCTCTCAGGTGTTCACATTCACGTAGATAGTGGTCAAGGCGGTGTCCGTCATCTCACTACAGATTCTGCAACTCCGGTGATCAACTGTTGTTCCATTCCGAATCTCCATGGATATTTGTATCCAAGACGGATTCTCGCTATTACTGATTCTCTCCCTCGTCCTCCTCCTCTTCGGCCATAATGATTGGGATTGCCAGCTGCAACCATGTTGTACCATCGTATAGATTCACTGGTTTGTGCTTCTATCCTCCTTTCCTCAGTTACCTTGTCACGGTGATGTTGCCTGACAATACCTCTAATTTGTAGTAGAGTCTTGGGTATGAAGTATTCAATATGGTCTCCTTCAGCGCCTTCAGCAGCCAGCACATCTGCTCGTTCATTCCCACATATTCCAACATGGGAAGGGATCGACAGAAACTTGACGATTCTTCCCTAGTTGGTTAGTACTCTTACAGCTCTCTAAATTTCAGCGACTATCGCAAGATTTTCTGACCGATTTTTACTTAAGCTTTGCAGTGCTGCTTTTTTATCAGTGCAGATCACTGCACCATAAGTGCTTCTTTCAAGGAATCATAACCCCATAACAATGGCAGTGAGCTCTGCTAGCGTTGAAGAGGCATAGTTCTCAATACGCGCTTTTTCTTCATTTCTGCGTTGAAAAGCATTATCCTTAATTACAGTGTATGCTGCACCAACCCTGCCATTGACAGGATTTGATGACCCGTCAGTGTAGATTTGATCTAGTTCATTTCCGGCTTCTTTATAAATTTCCTCGAGATACTTGTGCCTCATTTCTTGAGCTATCATGTTGGATTTTTTCGTTGGCATTTCATTGATGATAATCTTGCATGAGTCATCTTCCCAGGGAGGTAACCTCTCTACAGGCAGGAGCTCACGGGCTTGCTCAAGCAGGTGAAGCTCTTCGAGATAACAGACTGAGCTGTGATGCCATTTTTTGCTTCTCCTGTTTCCTCCTGTTAGCAGCACAGAACTCACATTTTTCTTGGCAATACCATTGCAATAGGGATCTCTGGCTATCCTAATTGCAAGCTTAGCATTCAGTTCCTTAATTCTGCTTTTAACACTGGGAAGGGACAGCTCCTCTCGTAGATTAGACGCTTTGGCAGTTCTTGGGACTCCAAGAATGATTGTCATTCTTGGAGTCCCAATTCTTGTCATTCTTGGAGTCCAAAGTCCCAATTCTTGGAGAATTGTCATGGCTTCATTTTGAATGCTTTCGAGCCTTTTCATATCGCTTTGGGAGTAGGTGCACAAAACTGGTGCGGCATAGTCTATGACGGAGCGGACATAGGCTGTGTACATCGTTTTAAGCACGGCAATAGAGGCTCCATGTTCATTCCAGGTCATAGCTTTCAGTGCCTTCCTGCTTTATCCATCGTTCGCGATCCTTCTCCATTTTCCCAATCCTGAAGCCACATCCCCTCCCCCCACATCTCTCCCCAAGCCTCGTGACCCCCTACCTGCCTGACTCCTCTCCTCATCACCTTTACTGAAAAACAAACCAAAATCTTCCTTGACCACCCCAGTCACCTCTATCATGGCGCCCCGACACTTGTCAACACTGAGATGAAGGGGTGGGCAGATGAGCCTCCGAAATGGTAGGGGAAGCAAGGGAGGGCTAGATATACCCCCTAAATACCAAAGGAAGAAGGGAGGGTCTCATATGCTGTAAAGGGCGGGGCGAAGGGGCAGATGCCCCTTAAAGAGAAGAGAAAGGGGTGTTGATGGAGACAGATCATAAACAAAGGACCAAGGGCCAAGTGGAGGAGAAGGGGTCACCACAGGTGCTGAAGAGAACATCAAGGAGAAGGAGGAGGAGCGCCATAATCCACCAAGAAAGGTGCCGAGTAAAAAGAACGGGAGACTGGGTATTCCAAAAGCAGTGTAGTGTGAAGATAAATGATAATAAACAGCTGTTGTTGTTGTTATAGATTCAGCTACTCAGAACAAGTTCCAAGTAGCACGGGCTATGGTGAGCCCGTAAAAATAAACAGCTGCTTCCCTATGAACCTGTAATACCTCACAGCTAAAAAGAGATAAGTATTAGCGAAAAGATCTATCATTAACGTGTAATGTTTCATTGTAACTACATAGCTACTGAAATGGAACAATCTCTAACTAGCTGAGAGTATAATTATAATGTGTGCAGGATAGATGTAATTGTTAATGTAATAAATCTCCGTTGAGGTCTGATAAAGACCTTTTGTGCCCTCTGCAGTCCTTTTTTTTGCGCTACTGCTCACAGGATCAGTATAAGGTGCACAATAAACCAGCAGCCTCCGACGGCAACAATGAGCACAGCCGAGCAGGAAGAGCAGGAAAGATGAGGGCCACAGACACCTCCATCCTCATAGTATATGGATATGGGAAAAGTGTTGTGGGGGAACAGTTGAAACTCCCTATAGGTAAAAAAATGGGATGGGTAAAGGGCATTAGAGACCCAGCCAAAGGTCGTGAGGGTGAAAAGGGTAACTCTTAGATACCCCTTGACACAGAAGAGGAAAGGCAGGGCAGGAGGGTAGGCCCCCAGCCGGCAGAGCAAGGTGGGGTTATCAGCGGTGGTCGTGGCGAGGGACAACACGACCCTGCCATCTGATAAGCCCCGGACACACTACAACCTCAGGTGCCGACCTTATTTATGTGCTCGCCCTCAATATCCACCTCCGCCACCCCCCTTACCTCAAGCCTGCTTCCACTACCTCATCCACCACCACCTCCCTCTCTAACTCCGCCATCACCCCCCTACCGCCTCAACCTCAATGTGACAGGAGCACCTTTTCAGCTCCAGCCTGTCACTGTCTAAGTGTATGCAACTGTACGGTGTACCCTTACATAGATAATCCCTCTGCCGGAAGTTGACCCCTGAGGATGGTTTTCTCGTATCAACTGACAGCCATTTTTATTCTTAAGAATATGTGGTGCTCTGTCTGTCGTGACACAACACCTGTACGGATAATACCTGTGAGAAGACAATACCTTTTATGAGCACTGGGACCCGTGTTTGATACAATCATGGTGTTTGGTGGTAGTCGAGCCGCTTGTGCACGACCCTTCCCACTCCTATTGACCACGCGAGAATGCCAGCTTGTAGAGCTTATACTGGAGTGAAAAATCTACAGACAGACAGAAGCCTATAGTCAAAAATGATCATTCCTGATTGGCTGTGGTAAAAGCCAAGAAACGCCGCCGGTGCCAGCGTCCTCGCGCGGGACATTGTCACGCCTGCAGTAACTAAGGAGATCGAATCACTTGTCTTTTGCCAAAGACATTAAAAGGGTATACCTGAGCCGTGTTGACATATTGCTTCCTGGGACTAGTGACAGGCATCCACTGTCTGCCAGGTACGTTTGTCGTCAAAGTCAGCTGCCACCTTCGGTAGGAAGGTGGCATAACATTGGAGCGGGTTTTCTTCCTATTGGGGAGTGGTGTACATGCTGCTATGGCGGTGTGTCCACTCACAAGATGAGTGGCGCTGCCCAGTAAACTCGCCCCTCGGGGCAAAATTTAAATTTAAAATTGGAGTGTACTGAGCCAAGCTGATTCTTTCCAGCCTAGTTGGACTTGTGACTTGTTGACCTGTTGCTGCTTCACACTCCATCAATGGCCTGCAGCTGCCTGCACCACACCTTCGCCACCTTCCCTGTAGTAACTCCAGCAGGCCTACTGTGCATCATTGCATTAGGGGCTCGGTTCTGTCCTTCACCAAGCGTTTGTGTGTGCGTGTGCGTGTGTGTGTGTGTGTGTGTGTGTGTGTGTGTGTGTGTGTGTGTGTGTGTGTGTGTGTGTGTGTATTCACCTAGTATTTACCTAGTTGTGTTTGCGGGGGTTGAGCTTTGCTCTTTCGGCCCGCCTCTCAACTGTCAATCAACTGTTTTGATAACTACTTTTTTTTTCTCACACCACACACACACACATATCACAGGAAGCTGCCCGTAACAGCTGACTAACTCCCAGGTACCTATTTACTGCTAGGTAACAGGGGCATTCAGGGTGAAAGAAACTTTGCCCATTTGTTTCTGCCTCGTGCGGGAATCGAACCCGCGCCACAGAATTACAAGTCCTGCGCGCTATCCACCAGGCTACGAGGCCCCCTTACCAGTGTGTGTGTGTGTGTGTGTGTGTGTGTGTGTGTGTGTGTGTGTGTGTGTGTGTGTTGAATGATTCCAACTGAAACAGCAAGTACCAGTAATGGATTGAGCTTTAGCCCATGTGTCATGTGATCTTGCATGTGTGGAACCTCCAGTTCCCGAGCTGTGAGGGGGCTAGCTTGCTGTAACAGTAGCCAGCACGACTCACCGAGACTGGAGGTCGTGGTTCGACTCCTTTGTATGCACACAAGTGACTCCATAAACCTCCCAGTCAATGCCTATGAAAGTAGCGGTGCGAGTTATCTCGAAACACAACACACAACACCGAGTTTCATTCAACTTATTGATATTCCTGTGGACGCCGTGTACCGTGTGTGTCATGCCGTGTACCGTGTGTGTCATGCCGAGTACCGTATATGTCATGCTGTGTACCGTGTATGTCATGCCGTGTACCGTGTATATTTTGTTCAGAGAAGCTTTAAGCCACGAGAGTCTACACTGATCACCTGCACATGCGTGTTGAACATTCGTGGACACCTGGGCCTTATGATTCCACACGTTTCCTCATCAACTGTTTTAGTGCCACTTAATCAGTGTCAGTTGTTGTTCATTCGTGAGACAGATACCCTTTGTGTTTTTTTTTTTTTTTGGAGGGGGGGGATTTTTTGGCATAAAAATATATTTTGTATTTTGAAACTGCAGTACATAAAACACGGGCATACATTGCCAAGTGCAGACCAAAAGGCATTAGTTAAGCGAGATTTCAAAAATATCCTCAATCAATTCAGAAGACACACACTACTCGGAGCCTTTGGGGAACATGAGATTACCTCGTGTGTGGTGTCCAACAGGGCGACCCTTTAGTCCACTCCTCTATAGCTTAGCTATTAAAGAGGTCGCTGAAAGTCTGAGCAGCGAGCTAAATATTTGGTTACTGGATGATGGCACTCTTGCCGGTGACTTAACAAATCCTCCTGAAGAACATCAGCTAAATCCAAGAGCTGGGAGCAAATCTAACTCTCATTCTTAATGTATTCAAGTGTGCAATAGTCTCATCTAACTCACATTACTGACCACTTAAAAGTTATCCTCATAACTGAACCAGTGGCCTGCACCGTCTTAGGTTCCCCACTTGGGCTGCGTGCAACTGAGTGCAAAAGTGCAAAAGTGCAAAAATCCCGGACCTAGGCAACATGCATGACAGGTTTATCAAAATCGATGTTCATGATATTTTCTGCCTCCTCACAAGATGCCTATCTCTACAAAGCCCACCTCACGTCCCCTTCAAGTCCGCAAGGTGACACACTGGAAACAAGCAACTATTTTCACCAGATTAGGCGGCCTTCAAATACACACAGCCTCCCAGATTGCTTTGCCAGCCTTCCTTTCCTCCTCTGTAAAATCTTGTAAATGAAATCCTACCTGAACCCCCTTGGTGATTCTGCAGGAACACACACACAAGCCGCCCTTCACTGAGTGTTCCAATCAGCGGGATGCTCTTGCAGCCTCGGTGCCCCGACCGGACCAAGTCTACAAGACAACTGTCTTGTACAACAACAACAAGTCTACAAGAGACAGCCCCGGGGTGGAGACAAACAGCTGTGGACTTGTTCAGTGCTGCGCCGTCATAACAGAAGACAGCTCGCCTTAGAGCTGTTGGTGTCCCCCATGCAGGGAACTTTGCTTTTTTTGCAGTATCCATGTCTGCAAGAGGCACGTGTTTAGATCTCTCGATCCAGAGACCTTCCGTATTGCAGTGGCCCTCTGCCTTGATGCCCCTAATTCACACAGAGTTCAAGTGTAAATGCAACAAGGTGGAAGCTGACCAATATGGCTTGCATGGTCTGCAATGTAAAAGCTCCAAGGCGCAATGAAAATAATAACATCTTCAAGAGGAGCCTTGCCACAGCCTGTAACAGTGGAGAATGGTGTGTGAGGGCCCTTGAGAGGGTGCTCTAGGATGCATATATATATATATACACCCGACATGAAACAATTACATCTATCCTGCATACCTTAATCAAAATCAAAATGAAAAATTCCTCCACCAAGCTGGGTGTGTGAGTGGGAAGGGAACTATGAGGAGAAAGCCCCAAGCCATTACGGCTATATAGCACTTGGAAGGGGGTCAGGATAAGGATTGGGGATGGGACGGGGGGAAAGGAATGGTGCCCAACCACTTGGACGGTCGGGGATTGAACGCCGACCTGCATGAAGCGAGATCGTCGCTCTACCGTCCAGCTCAAATGGTTGGGTGTGTGCAATGAGGACCACCAGGCAGGCCAGAAGGCCAAGGTAGACACAAGAGAGACTTGTGTAGCTGTCCTTGTGAGGCGCGCGTGTATTTCATGCAGGGAGTCAAGCGCTTTTATGATAGTATGATGAACTGGGCCGCTTACATTAGCGGAGTTAAGAGGGTGATCTCGGCAACAAGTTACAGCGGATGGAGAGAGAGAGAGATGGGAGACAATGTTAAGAGGGCGGAATATGGGGGAGGAAAGGTTGTCCTCAAAGTCAGTGATGTGTGCTCAGCACAGAGGGACAGAGCAGCCCCTGAGCACAGAGAGACAGGGCAGCCCCTGGGCACAGAGCGAAAGAGTAGCCCGTGAGCACAGAGGGAGACCAAAGAGCAGGCCTCCTTGGAGTTGAGAGTTAAATAACTACACTGTGCTGAGACCTATGAATAATTACGCCAACTCTCTCAACTGTATGTACTGATTCTCCTGTTCAAGCACATTAACCCTACCAACTTCATTTGCCTGGGAGAGGAACAATAGCTAAAATGTTCACCCAACCGAATAAACTAAATTGTTAAATGACAAGACCTTGGAAAAATTAATTGCATACCAGTAGGCTGGCCCATTCATCCTGCCTTTGTCGTTCCTCTCTGGTATTGCTTAATTAATTTAAATTTTAAATTACCCCCCCCCCCCCGAGTCAATTAATATTATTCAATGATCAGGTAAGTTGTGATCAATACACGAGTGGCACAAGAAAATGCCCCCCCCCCCTTTCCTAATCTCCTTCCCCCCGCCCTGAGGAGAGGTGGGGCGGGTCAGACAGGTGTTGTAGGTGTTTAAATACCAGGACACCTGTTCTAAATTAACAGCATTACCCTGAAGATGGACTGGGTCCCTCCGTAGACCGAAACATATCAAATAATTAAGGAGACGCTGGCAGCAATTAGAGCAAAGTACAGGTACGCCAGTGCTATGAACATCCAGGTACAGAAGTGGAGACACACAGTGGGACACTTGTGTACCTGGATGATACACACACACAGATACAGTGTCCCACAGGAAGGCTCCAGTGCAACCCGCAGTAATACATACGGAGAAACTTACTACAATGCCCTATTTAGTGCTTAACTGTAAGTGAAGGAATCGCCCAATATATCTTTAAGTGCATTAAAAACTAATTTTCGGATGTAACCTACATCCTATCTCAAGGTGCTGTGTACACTGTTCTCCACTGTACTCAGCACCTTTGAAACAATGAAGGTCAACATCCAAAAATTATGTTTTTAATACACTTACACGTATATAGGATCTTTCCTTCACTTTCAGTGACGCAAAGACTAGAAATATATCTGGTGACATCAAGGGTTATAAATGATCTAGTTGTTATAACCCAACGCCCAGCAGAGAGAGAGAGAGAGAGAGAGAGAGAGAGAGAGAGAGAGAGAGAGAGAGAGAGAGAGAGAGTGATTGCCTCGTTTCCTAATGGTTCAAAACCTTGAGAATATCAGCGCCTGGCCCAGATGTTGTCAAAATACACCCTCCCCCCCCTCCTACAAGACTGACAAACAAGTGGTGTGGGACTACACATGTGTATCCACCCAGGCTGACACCTACATACACTTAAGGCCTGGTCATACACATGGGGACGGCCAACCACAGCGAAGCAGTATGATCAAGCAAGGACAAGCAACTGGGAAATGTTTACACATTTGTTCCCATAGCATCTGACGGGGAGGACTAGGGCACCAAGCCCCACACGCAGGTGTAGGTTCTTCCCTCCAGTGTGTCTTGATATCCAGGGAAGTAAGTTCGATCCGACAGCACACCTTCTATCTCATCCTAAAACAGCCCCAGGACCCCCTCCCCCCTCCCCCCACAGCCCCAGGATTTAAAGCCCTGGGACACCCCCCTCCCCACCAACACACCCATAACCCCCCCATTGCAATCTCAACAAAACCCACCAATAATGCGTATATGTAAAAAAAAATTGCAATAATTGATCTAAATATAAAAGCATGGAATACAATTTCCAATTCCAGCCCGCACTTTGATAATTAAATAAACAAATAAGAGAAAGGAAAGGAAGACAAAGAAAACAAAGAGAGGTTTGGAAGACGGGAAGCAGTGTAAGATTAACAACAAACTAGTCCCCCCCCGCGCCATCTAAGGCGCCCGTTTTCTGTGCACGAACAATTATTTAATTTCAAGCAGCCGACGTTAGAGTTAAATATACCTTGCTCCCACGACAAAAACATTTAATAATCCTCTACTTAACCTCCGGAGGAGACATAAACACACGCCCTCACGGCATTATTAAACAAGAACACAGCGACTACTACATTGTCACCCCCCCCCACACACACCCCCTCTCTCCTACGCCTCCCTTCTCCTCTCAAGGATCTTCTCCCCCTCCTGAGGAGCACCCACCACCACCACCCCCTACCCGCCCACCTGTGTTTCCCGGTGTTGATAACCATCAGCTGATGTTCCGATAGTACCAGGCGCACCCACCTGTTGTGGCGGCTCCTGCTGGTGTGGCGGCTCCTGCTGGTGTGTGGCGGCTCCTGCTGGTGTGTGGCGGCTCCTGCTGGTGTGTGGCGGCTCCTGCTGGTGTGTGGCGGCTCCTGCTGGTGTGTGGCGGCTCCTGCTGGTGTGTGGCGGCTCCTGCTGGTGTGTGGCGGCTCCTGCTGGTGTGTGGCGGCTCCTGCTGGTGTGTGGCGGCTCCTGCTGGTGTGTGGCGGCTCCTGCTGGTGTGTGGCGGCTCCTGCTGGTGTGTGGCGGCTCCTGCTGGTGTGGCGGCTCCTGCTGGTGTGTGGCGGCTCCTGCTGGTGTGTGGCGGCTCCTGCTGGTGTGGCGGCTCCTGCTGGTGTGTGGCGGCTCCTGCTGGTGTGTGGCGGCTCCTGCTGTTGTGGCGGCTCCTGCTGGTGTGGCGGCTCCTGCTGGTGTGGTGGCTCCTGCTGGTGTGGTGGCTCCTGCTGGTGTGGTGGCTCCTGCTGGTGTGGTGGCTCCTGCTGGTGTGGCGGCTCCTCCTGGTGTGGCGGCTCCTGCTGGTGTGGCGGCTCCTACTGGTGTGGCGGCTCCTGCTGGTGTGTGGCGGCTCCTGCTGGTGTGGTGGCCCCTGCTGGTGTGGCGGCTAATGCTAGTGTGGTGGCTCCTGCTGTTGTGGCGGCTCCTGCTGGTGTGGCGGCTCCTGCTGGTGTGGTGACTCCTGCTGGTGTGGTGGCTCCTGCTGGTGTGGCGGCTCCTGCTGGTGTGGCGGCTTTGTGTACTAACGGTTTTATTAATATGCATTTCACGTACCAACTGTCCAAGCATTGTTCAATCTTCTGTATAATTTTATAATAAAAACTTTTTATTATTATTTTGTGGACTTTCCTGAAGATGATCGGCTGTAAATACTTTATTAAACCAGATTATAATAAACCCATTACCAGGCTGAAACATCAATAAGCCAATTAAAGGCGAAATATCTTCAATAAAATTTATTTCTAAAATTTTAAAAGTTTTTTAAAGGCGAGTTTATTGGGCAGCGCCACTCATCCTGTGAGTGGACACACCACCATAGTGACAGTATTGGGCAGCGCCACTCATCTTGTGAGTGGACACACCGCCATAGTGACAGTATTGGTCAGCGTCACTCATCCTGTGAGTGGAAACACCGCCATAGTGACAGTATTGGGCAGCGCCACTCATCCTGTGAGTGGACACACCGCCACAGTGACAGTATTGGGCAGCGCCACTCATCCTGTGAGTGGACACACCGCCACAGTGACAGTATTGGGCAGCGCCACTCATCCTGTGAGTGGACACACCGCCACAGTGACAGTATTGGGCAGCGCCACTCATCTTGTGAGTGGACACACCGCCATAGTGACAGTATTGGGCAGCGCCACTCATCTTGTGAGTGGACACACCACCGTAGTGACAGTATTGGCCAGCGCCACTCATCTTGTGAGTGGACATACCGCCATAGCAGCATGTACAACACTCCCCAATAGGAAGAAAACCCGCTGGGTTGTTCATCCTGTCACTTGTACCCAGACACAGCTGGGACTTGAATTCATTCTTAATGGAACGATCTGTCCAATGAGAACAATATCCAAAAGTGTTGCTCAATAGCCACTTAGCTAAAAAAGACATAGTAAAACACTGTTGTGGAATTATGGGGGATGATTTATGGAGCAAAATCCCGGGTAACATAACAGATATGGAACCCCCTGTGATTGTTTCAAGCGCAGGTTAGACACATGTACAAGTTTGGCCGCCTCGTATGGGACAATATGTCGTCTGGTGTTTCCTGTTCTCTTATGTTCGTACGTAATATAACCTTGTTTTAGGCTAGACTGTGCTAAGGGGAAGGGAACTATATCAGCAGAAAGCGCCAAGCCATTACAGCTTGACAGCCTATCTTAGACTATGCTAAGATAAGCTGTATAAGAACTCTACCCAACCTAGTCTTATCTTAAATAACCAGCTAACTCTATGACACTGTCTCAATAGTTTTCAACAGAACCTTGAGTAACGATAATTTTCGTCAAGAAAAGCTTCATCAGACAGAATTTCTTCAAGAAAGGTTTAAACAAAGTTTGGTCTTAGAGCCTCATCTAACACAGCCTTGCCTAAGGGATGACAAGCCAGACTAACATTTACACAACGTTTTCTCAACGTTGACCCAATCTGACCTCACCTGGATCCCTCACTGTGTGACACTCGACCCCTTCTTAAACCTGTTTGGAATGTTCTTTGTGGGTGGTTGTGCCTGTTCTTGTTCTTAGTGGGCGGTGATGGGGAACGTCACTCCTGAACCTACCTTCTCAAGGTGAATATATATACCCATATACAACGACCTAAAGAGGATGGAAGAGAGAATAGGGGACGTGGACTCCCATGATGCCCTCTACCTTCTCACAAAGTGCCTTACCTTGCCCAGGCTAACGTACTTTTTAGGTGTGCACGCACTTTTTGGCAACTCACTACTAAGTCAATATGATGAGCTCCTCAGATCAATATTCAGAAACGCGCTCAACCTAGATTTAGATGACAGTCAGTGGGACCAAGCAACACTACCAGTGAGATTTGGGGGGATAGGCATACGGAAGGCAACTGAGGTAGCACTTCCAGCATTCTTATCCTCATGTACAGCAGTCAACAAATTAGTAGGACAGATCCTACCAGAGCGTATGAGAGAGACAGCGGGAACTCGATGAACAGCCATTGACTGGCTGTTCACCGAAGCAGCCAGACGATGGGACACCATTGCACACCCTCTACCCCGACCACAAGTCCCAAAAGACCACAAGCAGGCCCACTGGGATAGCCCCATAATGGAAAAGACTGCCACTACAATGCTTGAAAACGCAGATGCTGAAAACAAAGCCCGCCTCCTAGCGGTAACGCCCAACCTCTTGGGCTCGACGGTAGAACCACGGTCTCGCTTCATGCAGGTCGGCGTTCAATCCCCCGACCGTCCAAGTGATTGGGCACCATTCCTCCCCCCCCCCCCCCCCCCTCCCCGTCCCCTTCCAAATCATTATCCTAACCCCTTCCAAGGGTTATATAGTCGTAATGGCTTAGCACTTTTCTCTGATAATTCCTCCCTCCCTCCCTCCTAGCGGTAACAGCACCCCACGCCGGGATTTTTTATTTGCTGTGCCCAATGCAGCCCTGGAAACTCCCCTCATTCATGACGCTCTCCGCATTGGAGTTGCCCTTCGCCTCGCCGCCCCCATCCTCACCGAACATAGGTGCACCTGCGGAACTGCGATGGCAGACCAATATGGTCGTCATGGTCTGGTATGTCGTAAATCACAGGGTAAGATTGCAAGACATGAAGAAGTCAACGACATCATCAAGGAGCCTCGCCACGGCCTGCTGCCCGGCACAACGAGAACGACACCTATTCAGATACAACAAACCTCAGAAGCGCCCAGATGAGGTCACCTTGCTTCCTTGGAAGGATGGTAAGCAAGTGGTGTGGGACTACACGTGCGCTGCCACACTGGCCAGTACCTACCTCCACTACAGCACGAGCGAAGGGGGTGGCGCTGCTTCTTTTAGGGAATCTCAGAAAGCCTGGCACATACAGAGGTCTGGCACACTGCTACAACTCTGTTCCGATCGATTCGGAGACCCTCGGTTCGTGGGAAAAATGTACATTGTAGTTCCTGGAGGAATTAGGTGGCAAATTGCTCGGCATTACAAAAGACCAGAGAGCGAAAAGCTTCTTGTTCCAGCGCCTCAGTATCGCGATTCAGAGATAAAATGCCCATTGCATCTTCGGCACGAGTCCAACTTCGGAAGAATTCGAAGAAGTGTCTGACTTGCAGCAATGATCGAATCTATCTGTGACATTTATTAAGGAATTCCTTTGGTGGCGTGTTTTTCATTTTACTTGTATTGGTTGTGTTGTGTGTATGTTAAGGCCACACTTTGTAATTATGTAATCTTGTACAATAAAGTTCCATTATATATATATATATATATATATATATATATATATATATATATATAAATATATATATATATATATATATATATATATATATATATATATATATATATATATATATATGCAAACAAGCCAGAATGGTCCCCAGGACTAGATACAACTGAAAACTCACACCCCAGAAGTGACTCGAACCCATACTGCCAGGAGCAACGCAACTGGTATGTACAGGGACGCCTTAAACCACTTGACCATCACGACCGGACATAAGGAAGTGATAGCCGAGGCTATATGAACCACTTCCCCGCCGGCACTCGGATGGTAATCTTGGGCATAGCATTTTATCAAATCACCTCAATTTTTGGGGCAACACGTGAGGAACACAAAATTTTGTGTTCCTCATGGTATATATATACCGTACCCGTATATCTTTTGTACACCTTTGTTGGTCTTTTGTACACCTTTGTTGGTCTTTTGTACACCTTTGTTGGTCTTTTGTACACCTTTGTTGGTCTTTTGTACACATTTGTTGGTCTTTTGTACACCTTTGTTGGTCTTTTGTACACCATTGGGGCAGTGTTGACGGAGGTGGCGGAGGAGGACAGGTGACGGGGTATATTACCGGAGATCAATAAAGACGACCATGTATGCAGTCATCAGATAAAGACGGCCACCATCCACAACTAGGCCCTAACAACCTCTTGTTACCACGTAATCTACGCACCTAATCTACCATCTACTTCCCATCTTAAACCTCGACGATTATCCCCCCCACCCTCCCCCCCTCCCCATCCATTACTGGCGACAGCTCCCCATCACTCCCCTACCCTACCCCAACCTTTCCCGAACTTGACCTTAAGTACTCAACGTTTGCAACACTGACCCCTGTCTGACCTTTATAGGGGCAAGGCTTACGGGAGATCGGCTGGGTTAGGTTAGGTAAGGTTAGACTAGGTTCGGCTAGCTTAGGTTAGGTAAGACTATGCTGGGTTAGGTAAGGCAAGGTTCGGCTAGGATAGGCAAGGTTAGTTCAACAGCTCTGCACGAATCATAACTCTAATACAACTTTTTACCTCGTATCTATGTGCCTCTACTTGATCCTCCCTCTCACTGAACAATGCTGCTCCCTCTCACTGAACAATGCTGCTCCCTCTCACTGAACAATGCTGCTCCCTCTCACTGANAGCTGGTGGCCCAAGATGAGACGCCCCCGCTCCCACAGCTGGTGGACCAAGATGAGACGCCCCACTCCCACAGCTGGTGACCGAAGATGAGACGCCCCACTCCCACAGCTGGTGGCCCAAGATGAGACGCCCCGCTCCCACAGCTGGTGGCCCAAGAGCCTCGATCTACTGGATAATAACCCAGACCCACAATGCATAATTCCTAGATGAAATACTGATCAGTAACACTTTCTACACTTATAACTAATAATAATAATACTGGAGATGGTGCCGGACAAAAGCCTTATATAAGTGTAGCTGTATGTTCGCGCTGAGGCTCCGGGAGCTTTACACTGTACCTAAGGCTATTTTGCTTTGTTTATTCTGTCCTTTACGTGAATGTTTATACCTGTTCTATTGATCTGACTCCCGGTATTCAGTCTACATCCGCATATTGGATCGGGCGGTTGTCAAGGATAATGGGGTCTGGGTTTCTTCTTTCCTTGTGTATTATCAAGAACTTTGTGTATTTGGACTTATTTTACATTACCTTTCAAGGCTGTTCATCAATTCCGATCGGTGTCTTGCCCTTGTTGGTTTAGAAGCGACCTTGATGGTCTAGGCTGGGATACTATTTGGGTGACATCGTCAGCGTGTGTGATGTATTCTCCGTGTTGGGGTTGGGGCAGGTCAGCCGTGTGTATGTTGAATAGAGTGGGGGAGAGGCAGCTTCCTTGTGGTACTTCACTTTTCAGTTCGATTATATCACCCAAAGCAGCTGTGGATGCTGAGTCTGGAGGTGCTGTTGGATATAATGCTGTAGTGTGTGGCAGTATATCTCTGTGGAAGCTTCCTCCCAGATTGTCTTATGCTTCCTCTCCTCCCTCTCCCCTCCCCTCCTTCTCCCCTTCTCCTATTCCATCCATCTACCATCCCCCAAAATGTAATATAATATCAATTCTACCTCACAACACCTGGCCCCACCACCACACAACACCTGGCCCCACCACCACACAACACCTGGCCCCACCACCACACAACACTTGGCCCCACCACCACACAACACCTGGCCCCACCACCACACAACACCTGGCCCCACCACCACACAAACACCTGGCCCCACCACCACACACACCTGGCCCCACCACCACACAACACCTGGCCCCACCACCACACAACACCTGGCCCCACCACCACACAACACCTGGCCCCACCACCACACAACACCTGGCCCCACCACCACACAACACCTGGCCCCACCAACACACAACACTTGGCCCCACCACCACACAACACTTGGCCCCACCACCACACAACACCTGGCCCCACCACCACACAACACCTGGCCCCACCACCACACAACACCTGGCCCCACCACCACACACAACACCTGGCCCCACTACCACACAACACCTGGCCCCACCACCACACAACACCTGGCCCCACCAACACACAACACTTGGCCTCACCACCACACAACACCTGGCCCCACCAAACACAACACCTGGCCCCACCACCACACAACACCTGGCCCCACCACACAACACCTGGCCCCACCACCCCACAACACCTGGCCCCACCACCACACAACACCTGGCCCCACCACACAACAACTGGCTCCACCACCACACAACACCTGGCCCCACCACCACACAACACCTGGCCCCACCACCACACAACACCTGGCCCCACCACCACACAACAACTGGCTCCACCACCACACAACACCTGGCCCCACCACCCACACAACACCTGGCCCCTCCACCACGCAACACTGGCCCACCACCACACAACACCTGGCCCCACCACCACACAACACCTGGCCTCACCACCACACAACACCTGGCCCCACCACCACACAACACCTGGCCCCTCCACCACGCAACACCTGGCCCCACCACCACACAACACCTGGCCCCACCACCACACAACACCTGGCCCCTCCACCACGCAACACCTGGCCCCACCACCACACAACACCTGGCCTCACCACCACACAACACCTGGCCCCACCACCAGACAACACCTGCCCTCACCACCACACAACACCTGGCCCCACCACCACACAATACCTGGCCTCACCACCACACAACACCTGGCCCCACCACCACACAACACCTGGCCCCACCACACAACACCTGGCCCCACCACCACACAACACCTGGCCCCACCACCACACAATACCTGGCCAGGGAACATTAACATGCAGCAGGCTGGCTTGGTCAATTATGAAAATCTTAAATGCAGGAAGATCAAAAGAATGATCCCCAAGTTAAAAGACAGAAACCGGTTTTGCTGTTTCCCTCACGGCACACAACCTAACTAAGAGGGTATTAGTATGCTGCCTCGCTGTGGTTGCTGCCTCGCTGTGGTTGCTGCCGCGCTGTGGTTGCTGCCGCGCTGTGGTTGCTGCCTCGCTGTGGTTGCTGCCTCGCTGTGGTTGCTGCCTCGCTGTGGTTGCTGCCTCGCTATGGTTGCTGCCTCGCTATGGTTGCTGCCTCGCTGTGGTTGCTGCCTCGCTGTGGTTGCTGCCTCGCTGTGGTTGCTGCCTCGCTGTGGTTGCTGCCTCGCTGTGGTTGCTGCCTCGCTGTGGTTGCTGCCTCGCTGTGGTTGCTGCCTCGCTGTGATTGCTGCAGCTTCTAATAGCTTTTCCTTAACAGGCTGAATAAGAGGTCGTATGCCTGCTTGCTTGGGTCAATGATTGGAAGACTGGCCTTCTAATCAAATTGATCGACAGGCTGGCAGGCTGGCACAGACTGATTGGGAGACAGGTTGGTATAAAGCCTAGCAGATACACTGGCTGGCAGGCTGGCTGGCAAGCTGGGTAGCTGGGTAGCTAGCTGGATGGCTGGCAGGCTGGGTGGCTGACTGCTGGCTGGCTGGTTGGCTGACAAGGCAGGCTGGCTGGCAAGGCTAGCTGGCTGGCTGGCTGGCTGGCTGGCTGGCTGGCTGGCTGGCTGGCTGGCTGGCTGGTTGGCTGGCTGGCTGGCTGGCTGGTTGGCTGGCTGGCTGGCTGGCTGGCTGCTGGCTGGCTGGCTGGCTGGCTGGCTGGTTGGCTGGCTGGCTGGCTGGTTGGCTGGCTGGCTGGCTGGCTGGCTGGTTGGCTGCTGGCTGGCTGGCTGGCTGGCTGCTGGCTGGCTGGCTGGCTGGCTGGTTGGCTGGCTGGCTGGCTGGCTGGCTGGTGGTGGTTGGCTGGCTGGCTGGCTGGCTATGTTATCAGGCAGGGCGTGTGGCTTGTCGGCAGCCCCCTCCAGATAAACCTGTCAGACAGCCGTGCCCAACACCCGGGTCATTATGGCCCCTCACGACCCCTCCCCCCTAACAAACCACTCACCAGCCCTCACTCTTCCACCTTCTAAATACACCCACTAACCCCTTACCTCTTGCCCCTCCACCCTCCAAACCCTAGCCGCCCCCCCCTCCAAATCCCCTCCTCCTTTCCAAACTCAGCCACCCATCCCTCACTCCCTCTGTTCCTGCTTCTCCAAAAGCAGCGTAACCAACCTTCCTGCTAAAATTTTAATTTAAATTTTGCCCCGAGGGGCGAGTTTATTGGGCAGCGCCACTCATCCTGTGAGTGGACATACCGCCATAGTGACAGTATTGGGCAGCGCCACTCATCCTGTGAGTGGACATACCGCCATAGCAGCATGTACAACACTCCCCAATAGGAAGAAAACCCGCTGGGTTGTTCATCCTGTCACTTGTACCCAGACACAGCTGGGACTTGCTTAACTGTCTCAAGTGAACAGCTCCTCAAACAAGAAGGTAAAATCTGTCAACCCTTAAATCTACGTTATCTTGCAGGTGCAAAATGGGGGAATCTTTTAAGAACAGTATCAGTATTTGACAAATAGTGTTTTCCGAACTCAAACAATATGGGGTTTATTATTCTAACACATATTACTAATGTCTCTCAGGTGTTCACATTCACGTAGATAGTGGTCAAGGTGGTGTCCGTCAATCTCACTACAGATTCTGCAACTTCGCTGATCAACTGTTGTTCCATTCCATATCTCCATGGATATTTGTATCCAAGACGGATTCTCGCTATTACTGATTCTCTCCCTCGTCCTCCTCC
Organism: Procambarus virginalis; assembly: GCA_020271785.1. NCBI lineage: Eukaryota > Metazoa > Arthropoda > Malacostraca > Decapoda > Cambaridae > Procambarus > Procambarus virginalis. Next base: position 53,773,228 of record WNGS01113158.1, read on the forward strand.
TCTTCGGCCATAATGATTGGGATTGCTAGCTGCAACCATGTTGTACCATCGTATAGATTCACTGGTTTGTGCTTCTATCCTCCTTTCCTCAGTTACCTTGTCACGGTGATGTTGCCTGACAATACCTCTAATTTGTAGGAGAGTCTTGGGTATGAAGTATTCAATATGGTCTCCTTCAGCGCCTTCAGCAGCCAGCACATCTGCTCGTTCATTTCCACATATTCCAACATGGGAGGGGATCCACAGAAACTTGACGATTCTTCCCTAGTTGGTTAGTACTCTTACAGCTCTCTAAATTTCAGCGACTATCGCAAGATTTTCTGACCGATTTTTACTTAAGCTTTGCAGTGCTGCTTTTTATCAGTGCAGATCACTGCACCATAAGTGCTTCTTTCAAGGAATCATAACCCCATAACAATGGCAGTGAGCTCTGCTAGCGTTGAAGAGGCATAGTTCTCAATACGCGTTTTTCTTCATTTCTGCGTTCAAAAGCATTATCCTTAATTACAGTGTATGCTGCACCAACCCTGCCATTGACAGGATTTGATGACCCGTCAGTGTAGATTTGATCTAGTTCATTTCCGGCTTCTTTATAAATTCCTCGAGATACTTGTGCCTCATTTCTTGAGCTATCATGTTGGATTTTTTCGTTGCCATTTCATTGATGATGATCTTGCATGAGTCATCCTCCCAGGGAGGTAACCTCTCTACAGGCAGGAGCTCACGGGCTTGCTCAAGCAGGTGAAGCTCTTCGAGATAACAGACTGAGCTGTGATGCCATTTTTTGCTTCTCCTGTTTCCTCCTGTTAGCAGCACAGAACTCACATTTTTCTTGGCAATACCATTGCAATAGGGATCTCTGGCTATCCTAATTGCAAGCTTAGCATTCAGTTCCTTAATTCTGCTTTTAACACTGGGAAGGGACAGCTCCTCTCGTAGATTAGACGCTTTGGCAGTTCTTGGGACTCCAAGAATGATTTCATTCTTGGAGTCCCATTCTTGTCATTCTTGGAGTCCAAAGTCCCAATTCTTGGAGAATTGTCATGGCTTCATTTTGAATGCTTTCGAGCCTTTTCATATCGCTTTGGGAGTAGGTGCACAAAACTGGTGCGGCATAGTCTATGACGGAGCGGACATAGGCTGTGTACATCGTTTTAAGCACGGCAATAGAGGCTCCATGTTCATTCCAGGTCATAGCTTTCAGTGCCTTCCTGCTTTATCCATCGTTCGCGATCCTTCTCCATTTTCCCAATCCTGAAGCCACATCCCCCCCCCCACATCTCTCCCAAGCCTCGTGACCCCCTACCTGCCTGACTCCTCTCCTCATCACCTTTACTGAAAAACAAACCAAAATCTTCCTGACCACCCCAGTCACCTCTATCATGGCGCCCCGACACTTGTCAACACTGAGATGAAGGGGTGGGCAGATGAGCCTCCGAAATGGTAGGGGAAGCAAGGGAGGGCTAGATATACCCCTAAATACCAAAGGAAGAAGGGAGGGTCTCATATGCTGTAAAGGGCGGGGCGAAGGGGCAGATGCCCCTTAAAGAGAAGAGAAAGGGGTGTTGATGGAGACAGATCATAAACAAAGGACCAAGGGCCAAGTGGAGGAGAAGGGGTCACCACAGGTGCTGAAGAGAAACNGGGTAACCTCGCCTACTATTCAACTATATTATCCATAGTGTTTTATCTATTTCCTTGTTACAGACAAAACGTTTAGGGACTATTTACTTCAGTCGTATTTTCAGGTATGCCATTTATGTATAACATGAGGGCGATCTCTCTCTCTCTCTCTCTCTCTCTCTCCCTCCCTAGCACAGGTGAGTACATGTGTAGACGACTTTTGACTTTTCATACCACAGCTCACAGTAAACCTTACCCGCTAGTTTTCCCTGAGACGCGACCCGTCAATCGGTTTACCACCATGTTCCCAATTGCTGCAGGGAGAACAGGGACGAAGAGTTGAGGATTGATGCGTCGGAACACTGAGAGGCTGTCAATAAAGAGCCATGCCTTAGAGCAACTGCGGGCTGTTGCCTCCAGTTGCAGGCCTGCAATAGAGCCATGTGTCAGGGGAAGGACTCCCCACGGCCTGCCTCCGACAGCTCTCCAGCCTTCCATGTGACGCCCGCATTATTGTAATGGCCCATCGCCTCACCCACTGATGAGAGCGCTCCATTAATTTCCAACTGGGGGGGGGGGGATAATTGGCGGTGTTTGTGTCGAGAAGTACGGGTGGGTGGGAGGCATTTCTCTGGCCTTCTACAGGGTGGTGAGAGGCCAGCGGGTGGGTGGCCACGGGGTGGTTGGCACGCCTCGATTGTACCTGAAGTGGGTTCTGTGAGTTCTACTACTCTCCAAGCCGAGGGCCAGGCGTGACTTGACAGTTTGATCCAATAGACTGTTGCTTGGGGGTAGCCTACAGGCTCACATATCCACTTCAACCCGATGGGTCCGCCACTTCTCGAAGGAAACAAATTTTTCTTGTAGAAGTCACTTTAAGAATAGTAACTAGTTTATTTTCTGTATTTTTACTCCCAGTAACTGTACCACCTCAGTTGTAGAGTTAAGGAGCTCCGAGCATACAAGGTCCTCTCTCTTAATTCCCCATGATAATTGAAATCATCATCTCAAGATAATAGACAAACCCACTCCTCCATGTGACCTACTTACTCCATCATTCATTGGGTGGTCAACCACTGGCGATTTGTACGTCAAAATGTCACGTACTGAGTGAGAGGACGGGTTGTGGCGCCCTGTCCTCTACAGCGTTCACGACATCACTAAAATACTCTACTAAATTGCCCCGAACCTAACGTAACCTAGCACCCATGAACAGAAAACGGGACACCACAACAATTTTGCGAGTTGCTATGATTTCTAGCACATCTTACTGTGCCGTTGGGGATTTTTAACGTCAAAATAGGATGTGTTATGCGAGAGGAGACAGACTGCTCGGGTAGGTTGTGTAGTCCCGTGCGGACTATGGGGCCCAGGTAATACTCATGGCGGCAGTATATCGCGGGCGCCACCGTGTTTCTCCCGCTGATGCTGGGATATATGGCCCGTCTCCTTGCTCCAGTTGAGAGCCATTATGTGCAACAAACAGCCTCGTTATGTCTTCTCCGACACCTTCCATCTCCAGGCCTTCAAGACGCCCGCTCTCTGGATTTGCCAAAACGTACACAATACAAAGTGCTAACCTGACGTGAAGCGTACGAACCCCAGCAACCCAACTAACCCCCCGCCCGATACATAGAAAACGTGAATATTTGCGAGCTGTTGCTTTTCTTAGTACATTGTAATTTGCACGTTAGGGACCATAAAGTACAAAATGAGACGTATTAGGCGTGTATTTAATATTTGTATTTACTATTTGTGCCTACAGAATCGAGCTATTAGCTCTTGGACCCCGCCTTTCTAACCAATATTTTTTCCTCTATTATATCTACCACATATATTTATCTCTAACACACACACCAGGAAGCAGCCCGTAGCTGCTGTCTAACTCCCAGGTAGATATTTACTGCTAGGTGAACAGGAGCATCAGCGTGAAAGACACTCTGCCCATTTGTTTCCGCTTCCGCGGGAATAGATCCCGGGCCATTAGGACTACGACTCCCAGGTGCTATTCACTCAGCCGTGAGCCCCCCCCCCTTGTGTGTGTGTGTGTGTGTGTGTGTGTGTGTGTGTGTGTGTGTGTGTGTGTGTGTGTGTGTGTGTGTGTGTGTGTGTACTCACCTATTTGTGTCTGCAGGATCGAGCATTGACTCTTGGATCCCGCCTTTCGAGCATCAGTTGTTTACAGCAATGACTCCTGTCCCATTTCCCTATCATACCTGGTTTTAAAATTATGAATAGTATTTGCTTCCACAACCTGTTCCTTAAGTGCATTCCATTTTTCACTACTCTCACGCTAAAAGAAAACTTCCTAACATCTCTGACTCATCTGAGTTTCCAACTTCCATCCATGTCCCCTCGTTCTGTTACTATTCCGTGTGAACATTTCGTCTCTGTCCACTCTTTTAATCCCCCTGAGTATTTTATACGTTCCTATCATGTCCCCACTCTCCATTCTTTTTTCTAGTGTCGTAAGGCACAGTTCCCTCAGGCGCTCCTCATACACCATCCCTCGTAGCTCTGGGACGAGTCTCGTTGCAAACCTCTGAACCTTTTCCAGTTTCATTATATGCTTCTTCAGATGGGGACTCCATGATGAGGCGGCATACTCTAAGACTGGCCTCACGTAGGCAGTGTAAAGCGCCCTAAATGCCTCCTTACTTAGGTTTCTGAATGATGTTCTAACTTTTGCCAGTGTAGAGTACGCTGCTGTCGTTATCCTATTTATATGTGCCTCAGGAGATAGATTAGGTGTTACGTCCACACCCAGGTCTCTTTCGCGCGTCGTCACAGGTAGGCTGTTCCCCTTCATTGTGTACTGTCCCTTTGGTCTCCTATCACCTAGTCCCATTTCCATAACTTTACATTTGCTCGTGTTGAACTCCAGTAGCCATTCCTCTGACCATCTCTGCAACCTGTTGAGGTCCTCTTGGAGGATCCTGCAATCCTCATCTGTCACAACTCTTCTCATCAACTTTGCGTCCTCCGCGAACATCGACATGTAGGACTCTACTCCTGAAACATGTCGTTAACATTTATTAGAAACAGAATTGGTCCCAGCACCGATGTGTGTATTCAATAGTTGTGCTTGCGGGGGTTGAGCTCTGTTCTTTCGGCCCGCCTCTCAACTGTCAATCAACTGTTTCTAACTACTACTACTACTATTACTATTTTTTTCACATCACACACACACACACACACCCCGGAAGCAGCCCGTGACAGCTGACTAACTCCCAGGTACCTGTTTACTGCTAGGTAGACAGGGCATAGGGTGAAAGAAACCTCTGCCCATGTTTCTCGCCGGCGCCCGGGATCGAACCCGTGACCACAGGATCACATGTCCAACGTTCTGTCGCGCTCGTGTGTGTGGGTGTGTGTGTACACAAGTGTGAGAGAGCGGGAGTAGTGTGTAAAAAAACTCAACACCGCTGGCCACCGTCACGTCGATACACACTAAGGGACCCCGGTTCGACTCCCACACTAACATACTGCCGGCCGCAGCGCCTCACTCTGCATATCCATGTAGACCGACACATCCTGAGTCTTGAAACCATCGACCACAAATAGCCACCACATGTAAAACTGCCTCATATAAGCCTCACCGAGACATTCGAACGCACCACACGGAAAACACCAAACAAACAAATCTTAGCGCACTAAAAATTACTAGAAAATGAACGATGAATTTAAATTAAGGATCATGGAGCAGGAGAAAAAACAACAGGAACGCTGTGTATAACACACTAACATATCGAGAACTGATGTGGTTTATATATATATATATAAAGTATATATATATATATATATAGTGTATATAATATATATATATATATAACCCCCCCGCCTTCCAAAAATGAAATATACAGACCGTTCTCGTACCTGCTATAGTCAATATTTAATGCTTGTGAATAAGTACATATGCGATACACTAATTTATTGTGAATATTTGAGTTTACCTGAAAGCAGAATAGAAAACCACGACCTGACCTAACATTGCTTAGTTTTTAGAGATAAGCATTTTATTGCTTAATTACAATTAGTACTTAACCTATAAATATATTACAGGTTTATAAAATAATGAAACGAAAACTAAAATTATTTTAAATAATTTTGTAAAGATACTGCTGGATATTGTCAATTTTGTATAAAATCTCTACTGTTAATAAAACTGAAAAAATAATTCCTCATATTTAAAACTCGTGTAGAGCGAATTGGGTGGAAGAGTTAATGCTTGAAAAAAATAACTTTGAATATACCACATATATACACTTATTCATAAGCAAAATACTGACTATAAGCAATAAGTCATATATGGACTGTCTTGTGCGAGGAGCGGGTTGCAATATTTTAACAGGAACAGGCCTAGGAGTTTTTCCAGCCAAGCCTGTAGACTTATGACCATCTCCCCCCACCCCCCTCACCTAGCTACCAGCCCAAAAAAACACACAAATGATAAAGCTAGAGCAAGTACTTGAGGAAGCCGATTGCCAAGGCCTTCGGACACGCAGTCTCGCCTCGTAAAAGGTCGATAGCGCCATCTGGTGATCGTTATCGGCCTCACATATTAATATCCCGAGGCAGATAAGCGGACTATATGCGACGGATCTTAATTATGGTGAGGCCGATAACGATCACCAGATGGCGCTATCGACCTTTTTACGAGGCGAGACTGCGTGTCCGAAGGCCCTTGGCAATCGGCCTTCCTCAGCTACTTGCTCTAGCTTATCATTTGTGTGTTTTTTGGGGGGTAGTTAGGTGGAGGTGGGGGTGGGTGGAGATGGTATAAGTCTACAGGCGTGGCTGGAAAACTCCTAGGCCGTATCCTGTTACAAATATTGCATCACCGCTCTCCCACAAGACAGCACATATATGACTTAGTTGGCTATCGTACAGTATTGTTGCGTCATGAATAAGTACGTGAATGTGGTATATTCAAAGTGTAGTTTTTTTCAAGGCATTAACTCTTCCACCCAATTCGCTCTACACGAGTTTATAAATTATGAGGTAATTTATTTTCAGTTTATTAAACAGTAAGAATTTTATACCAAATTTGACATATCCAGAGTTCTTAGACAATATTGTAAAATATTTTAGTTTGTTCAATTATTTTTATAAAACTGTAATATGTATATATAGGTTTAAGTAGCTAAATTGTAATTAGAGAGCAATAAAATGACTTATCTTAACATACTAAGAATGTTAGTTCAGGTCGTGGTTTTCTATCTATGGCGGGGGTTTGCAGGTAAACTAAAATATTCACATGAAATTAGTGTATCGCATATGTACTTATTCACAAGCAACATATTGACTATAAGCAGGTACGAGAACCGGTGTTATATATTTCATTTTTGGAGGGGGGTTATATAAAAATAAATACTTAATATTAAAGTTGGGGTCTCGGTGCATTAGTGGGACCTTAGTTGATGATTATATATATAGATTATATGTATATATATATATTAGTATATATAGTATAAAATAGATATAGATACTATATATAATATATAATAAACAACACATCAGTTCCCCCTCGTATGTTAGTGTGTCTATACACACGTTTCCTGTTGTTTTTTCCTGCCTCCAATGATCTTAATTTAATTTCATCGCTTTCATTTTCTAGTAATTTTTAGTGCGCTAAGATTGTTTGTGGTGTATTTGGCCGTGTGGTGCGATTACGAATGTCTCGGTGAGGCTTCATGGAGGCATGTTTTAACATGTGGGGTATTGTGGTGATGGTTTCATGCTCAGGAATTTGTCGTCCTACATGGATATGCAGAGTGAGGCGCTGCGGGGCAGTATGGTTGTGTGTGGAGTCGAACCAGGGGTCCCTTAAGTGTGTATCGACGTGAACGGTGGCCAGCGGTGTTGAGTTTTTTTACACACTACTCCGCGCTCTCAATGACACTGTCTGTACACCCACCACCCCAACACGAGCGGACAGCACGTTGGACATGTGATCCTTGTGGTCCCGGGTTCGATCCCGGGCCGCCGGGCGAGAAACATTTGGGCAGAGTTTCTTCACCCTAATGCCCCTCGTTACCTTTAGCATGTAAATAAGGTACCTGGGATTAGGTCCAGCTGCACGGGCTGCTTCCTGGGGTTGGTGTGTGTGTGATGTGAAAGATAATAGTAATAGTAGTAGTAGTAGGTTAGAAAAGTTGATTGACAGTTGAGAGGCGGGTCCCAAAGACAGAGCTCAACCCCCGCAAGCACAACTACGTGATATAATCGGTGCTGGAATTTGTTCTATAGAATGTTAACGACTGTTTAGAGTAGAGTCCTACATGTCGATGTTCGATGACGCAAAATTAATGATAGAGTTGTGACAGATGAGGACGTAGGATCCTCCAAGAGGACTAACAGGTTCCAGAGATGGTCAGAGGAATGGCTACTGGAGTTCACACGAGCAAATGTAAGTTATGGAAATGGATAGTGATATAGAGACCAAAGGGAAGTACAACATGAAGGGGAACAGCCTACCTGTGACGACGGCGAGAAAGAGACCTGGGCTGGACGTAACACCTAATCTATCCTGAAGTACAGTATAAATAGGATTACGACAGCAGCGTACTCTACACTGGCAAAAGTTAGAACATCATTCAGAAACCTAAGTAAGGAGGCAATTAGGCGCTTACACTGCTACGTGAGGCCAGTCTTAGAGTATGCGCTCATCAAGGAGTCCCCATCTGAAGAAGCAATAATAGAAACTGGAAACGGTTCACAGGTTTGCAACGAGACTCGTCCCAGAAGTACGAGGATGGGTATGAGGGAGCACCTGAAGGAATGGCCTTACGACACTAGAAAAAAAGAATGAAGAGTGGGGACATGATAGGACGTATAAAATACTCAGGGGATTAAAGAGTGGACATAGACGAAATGTTACACGGAATAGTAACAGAACGAGGGGACATGGATGGAAGCTGGAAACTCAGATGAGTCACAGAGATGTTAGAGTTTTCTTTTAGCGTGAGAGTAGTGGGAAAATGGAATGCACTTAAGGAGCAGGTTGTGGAAGCAATACTATTCATAATTATTAAAACCAGGTATGAAGAGAATGGACAGGAGTCATTGCTGTAAACAACCGATGCTCGAAAGGCGGGATCCAAGAGTCAATGCTCGATCCTGCAAGACACACTAGTGAGGTAGTACACACACACACACACACACACACCACACGCACACACACACACACACACCACACACAGTAGGCTCAGAACGTACACTGTGATACGTGAGAAGGCGAAAAAGAGTACCCCGAGCACAACAAATACACTAGGAGTACAACAAACGAACCTCACTTCGTTGCGAGACAGAAGAGTTATGGGGGACTCAAGATAAAGAAAAGCTACCACATTCAAGATTCCAGGGAATCGAAGTGGTTGAATTAGAGACAGGCTGTTAACACAAGGGGCACCGCAACTAGGGGACACAGGTGAAAACTGATGTCCCAAATGAGCCACTGAGATATTAGAAAGAACTTTTTCATGTCAGAGTAGTTAACAGAATGGATAGTCATTAGGCCGCAAAACCCCGAATACACGTACGTGACAAATAATACCTAACCTTAAACCAATGAGTACACGAGTAATTACCATTCATTAAATTAAAGCGAAAAGTTTTTGTGTTTCCATGATGTGTGGGGAGGCTGACTCCATAAACAGTTTTAAATGTAGATATGATAGAGCTCCCAGTAGAGCTCAGGAACCTGTACACCAGTTGATTGACAGTTGAGAGGCGGGACCAAAGAGCCAAAGCTCAAAAAAAAAAAAACCCCCCAAGCACACAATAGGTGAGAACATTGTGAGACACAACACATCACAAAGGGGGGGGGGGGTCGCTCACGGCTGAGTGAATAGCACCTGGGAGTACGTAGTCCTAATGGCCCTGGTTCTATTCCCGCGGAACGCGAAACAAATGAGAGTTTTGTTTTCACCTGATGCTCCTAGTTCACCTAGCAGTTAAAACAGTACCTGGGAGTTAGACAGCATTACGGGCTGCTTCCTGGGGAATAGTGTGTGTGTTTGAGTAGTGTGAAATGTGATGTAAGAGAATAGTAGTATAATAGAGGAAAAAAAATTGGTTAGAAAGGCGGGGTCCAAGAGTAATAGCTCGATTCTGAGAGACAAATAGTAAATACAAATAGTAAACACGCCTAATACTTCTCATTTTGTACTTTATGGTCCCCAACGTGCAAATTACAATGTACTAATAAAAGCAACAGCTCGCAAATATTCACGTTTTCTATGTATCGGAGCGGGGGGGGGTGGGGTTAGTTGGGTTGCTGGTGGGTTCGTGACGCTTCACGTCAGGTTAGGCACTTTGTATTGTGTACGTTTTGGCAAATCCAGAGAGCGGGCGTCTTGAAGGCCTGGAGATGGAAGGTGTCGGAGAAGACATAACGAGGCTGTTTGTTGCACATAATGGCTCTCAACTGGAGCAAGGAGACGGGCCATATATCCCAGCACTCAGCGGGGGAGAAGACACCGTTGGCGTCCCGCGATATACTGCCGCCATGAGTATTACCTGGGCCCCATAGTCCGTACGGGACTACACAACCTACCTACCCGAGCATTCTGTCTCCTCTCGCATAACACATCCTATTTTGACGTCAAAATATCCCCCAACTGACAGTAATGATGTACTATAAATCATAGCAACTCGCAAAATTGTTGTGGTGTCCCCGTTTTCTGTTCATGGGTGCTAGGTTACGTTAGGTTAGGGGGCAATTTAGTAGAGTATTTTAGTGATGTCGTGAACGCTGTAGAGGACAGGGCGCCACAACCCGTCCTCTCACTCAGTACGTGTACATTTGACGTACAAAATCGCCAGATGGTTGACCACCCAATGAATGATGGAGTAAGTAGGTCACATGGAGGTGGGTTTGTCTATTATCTTGAGATGATGATTTCAATTATCATGGGGAATTAGAGAAAGGACCTTGTTTGCTCGGAGCTCCTTAACTCTACAACTGAGGTGGTACAGTTACTGGTAGTAAAATACAGAAAATAAACTAGTTACTATTCTTAAAGTGACTTCTACAAGAAAAATTTGTTTCCTTCGAGAAGTGGCGGACCCATCGGGTTGAAGTGGATATGTGAGCCTGTATAGGCTACCCCAAGCAACAGTCTATTGGATCAAACTGTCAAGTCACGCCTGGCCCTAGGCTTGGATACTAGTAGAACTCACAGAACCCACTTCAGGTACAATCGAGGCGTGCCAACCACCCCATGGCCACCCACCCGCTGGCCGTCTCACCACCCAGGTAGAAGGCCAGAGAATCCCCCCCCCCCGTACTTCTCGACACAAACACCGCCAATTATCCCCCCCCCCCCCCCAGTTGGAAATTAATGGAGCGCTCTCATCAGTGGGGGTTGAGGCGATGGGCCATTACAATAATGCGGGCGTCACATGGAAGGCTGGAGAGCTGTCGGAGGCAGCCATGGGTGAGTCCTTCCCCTGACACAGTGGCTCTACTGCAGGCCTGCAACTGGAGGCAACAGCCCGCAGTTGCTCTAAGGCATGGCTCTTTATTGACAGCCTCTCAGTGTTCCGACGCATCAATCCTCAACTCTTCGTCCCTGTTCTCCCTGCAGCAATTGGGAACATGGTGGTAAACCGATTGACGGGTCGCGTCTCAGGGAAAACTAGCGGGTAAGGTTTACTGTGAGCTGTGGTATGAAAAAGTCAAAAGTCGTCTACACATGTACTCACCTGTGCTAGGGAGAGAGGAGAGAGAGAGAGAGAGAGAGAGAGAGAGAGAGAAGAGAGAGAGAGAGAGAGAGAGAGAGAGAGAGAGAGAGAGAGATGAGAGAGAGGGATCGACCTCGATGTTATAAACACTTGTGTGGGGTTATCCAGGGCTGTTGTGGGAAAGTCGAAGTTACGATAAGATGGGCATACCTGAAAAATACGACTGAAAGTAAATAGTCCCTAAACGTTTTGTCTGTAACAAGGAAATAGATAAACAACTATTGGATAATATAGTTGAATAGTAGGCGAGGGTTACCCTGTAATGCCTTTGTCTAGTATAACATATATACACAGAGCTGATGGTATGCTAGACATTGTCTCATGTCTGATGCGAGTCCCACCCCCTACTGCTAAATGTAACACGATTTAAGGTAACGATGGAAAGCTCCCCATATTTTATAAAACGGAAAGAGGAGGGGTTTGTTTGACCAGTTAAGGAGGAAATAAGGGGAGAACAGGGGAACACCGGGAGAACCTCACAAAAA
>WNGS01113158.1:53801799-53812549 GCA_020271785.1 Procambarus virginalis
GTGTGTGTGTGTGAGTGAGTGTGTGAGTATTTACATAAACATGTGTTCACTCCTTTCTGGATAATTTGATGCAAGTATCACATCACCTTCCATATTCATGGCCTAATTTATATTCTTCCAAAAGACAACAGAGTTATTACGTTTGCTCAAAATTCGTGTTTATCTCATTTTGGTTTTTTCTTTATGAAAATCTGTTTTAATTCTTCCTTGCATATTATGTGACTGTTCACATGTGTGCCCAAGACAACAGTCTCCTGAACACTCTCCCTGAAGACCCCTGCTTGTGTTCACAATATTAGTGGTTCAGTTTGAACACACCACACACTAGAAGGTGAAGGGACGGCGACGTTTCGGTCCGTCCTGGACCATTCTCAAGTCGATTGTGATTCATTAGTGGTTCAGTGTTCTGAAGCCGTATAATCTGTTATCATATAGTATTAGGTCAATGTACATGAACTTCGATATTTTGTTTATAGAAATACGTGATAAATGAAGAGATCCGTCTAATGTGACATTGATCACAATGGAGATTAACACAAGACACTGGATAGCTTTAATCACTTTCTCCCTTACACCATATACACCAACAGAACCAGCGTGTTCTGTAGTGCCACAACACTACACAACACCGAGGAAAAAACAATAAATTATTGTTCATATATATATATATATATATATATATATATATATATATATATATATATATATATTAGTGTTCAGTGAGAAACCACAAGGTCTCCTCTGAATACGTTTTATTTTTTTCTCCGAGGCTATGGGTCCCCACATTGGCACCAGAGGTGGTACCCTCACAAACTTTAATATATATATATATATATATATATATATATATATATATATATATATACATATTTATATATATATATATATACATATATATATATATATATATATATATATATATATATATATATATATATATATATAGGGAGGGGACGCATAGCAATATAGGCTGAGGAGAGAAACGTCTTGAAACATAAAACAACAAAGACCTGGGAGTAGACCCCAAATCTAACAACATCAGAAGCACAGATTACAGCATAATATCAGCAGTATTATGCTTTGCCATCATAACATCATGCCCTGCTCTCCACACTCCGTTTTTCCTTCAGAAACATGGCCAAGAGTGACTTACGGACCTATACACACTCTCGTGAGTCCCACCCTTCTCTGTGTAGCTCCTGGCATGGAACCCTCCCCTGAAAATGGACAAGTCAAAACGAGACCCAGAGATATACAATGAGGCTCGTTCCTGAGCAAAAGGTGTTACGAGGAAAGACTAAGGGAAGTGGACCTCACTACCCCAGAGGAGAGATATTGAGAACATGACAACGACATTAAAGATTGCAAGGGAATCTGACAGTAATAGACAAAGCACCATCGTTCACAACCTGAAGTGAGACACTGAGATGTCACAAATACATTCTTCGGGGAATGAGTCATTCATCTGTAAGTGGAATAAGTTAGATAAAGTCGACGAAGTAGCTCGATACTCAGTTATTAATGAATATGTGTTCAAAATAACACCGTGAATTATTGTGTTATGTTGACATGTTGCCTCAGAGGTCAGGCCGCGTGGGTGACCTTGCCAGCTCCGGGACCTGTGTCAAGGCTGATTGACTGCAGACAGCTTGCTGTGTTCTTCCAGGAGACGAGCTGGATATATATATATATATATATATATATATATATATATATATATATATATATATATATATATATATATATATATATATCACGCCAGGTGGTGCCACCCTGGCAGGCCCCGGTTCGATTCTCTCATAAGAAAAGGGTTCTGTTTCTTAAATATTACTTGTGCGTCCATGCAAGTGTGTGGTATATATAGGCACTATTTTTTTCCTAGTAAATATGATTAATAAAAAATGTGTGTGTGATCTGTAGCCATCATCTGGCGTCATTGGGGGACTGGGCTTCGTGGAAAATCCGCTCGATTCCCAGTCCTTTCAATAATCTGCTGATGGTCTATTGGTTAGCACACTGGCCAGCTACTTGGCTGACCCTAGGCTTCACTCTCACTCATAGGGAGTGAGTATGTTTCACTCTCTCTCATAGGGCAAGTGTTATATATATACGTCAATGTCAATATTGAATATGTGAATGCCTTTGAATGTGATATCCTGAAGTGATAGCATAACTCCATCACCATACAGTGTAAGATAGAGTGAAGGGAACTCACTGAGTTCTCACCTACTGACTTCCACTCGTTGAAAGACTGAGGCCTGGAAGGTAATATGCTAATTTTCTTGTCTGCAGTGATAATGTTATCACCACAGAGATAACAGCTCGAGAGAGAGACAATTCCATTTTTGCCTATAACAAATGTATGGCTGGTGAGAGCTGCTTGCTTGTTTCACTCTCTCCCTCCTTATCTCTCCTCTCCTTCTTCTTTCCTCCCTTCTTCCATCCTCTCGCCCTTCCTCCCTCCCTTTCATCTCCAGCTATTTCTTATATTCTGTTAATTTTCTTGACTCTCTCTATGTATTTCCAATCGTTTTCCCTTCCATTACCAGTGTTCTGAACTGAGAACCTTCAGAGGCGGGACCAGGAGCCCAGCTTGTGCTGCAAGTACATCTAGGTGAGTACATGTGTAGCTGAGCACATGTGCTCACCTAGTTGTACTTGCAGGGGTTGAGCTCTGGCTCTTTGGTCCCGCCTCTCAACTGTCAAACATGTGTAGCTGAGCACATGTTTGTAGCTGAGCACATATTTGTAGTTGACCACACGTGTACCTGACCACACGTGTAGCTGACCACACGTGTAGCTGACCACACGTGTAGCTGACCACACGTGTAGCTGACCACACGTGTAGCTGACCACACGTGTAGCTGACCACACGTGTAGCTGACCACACGTGTAGCTGACCACACGTGTAGCTGACCACACATGTAGCTGACCACACGTGTAGCTGACCACACATGTAGCTGACCACACGTGAAGCTGACCACACGTGTAGCTGACCACACGTGTAGCTGACCACACGTGTAGCTGACCACACATGTAGCTGACCACACGTGTAGCTGACCACACATGTAGCTGACCACACGTGTAGCTGACCACACGTGTAGCTGACCACACGTGTAGCTGACCACACATGTAGCTGACCACACGTGTAGCTGACCACACATGTAGCTGACCACACGTGAAGCTGACCACACGTGTAGCTGACCACACGTGAAGCTGACCACACGTGTAGCTGACCACACGTGTAGCTGACCACACGTGTAGCTGACCACACGTGTAGCTGACCACACGTGAAGCTGACCACACGTGTAGCTGACCACACGTGTAGCTGACCACACGTGTAGCTGACCACACGTGTAGCTGACCACACGTGAAGCTGACCACACGTGTAGCTGACCACACATGTAGCTGAGCACATATAAAAAACAACCATTAAGGTTAGAGTTAAGAAGGCAATATATAGCCAACAGACGTACATATATACTTGATCAATCACCGATTAATAAACCCTCCCAATATATATATATATATATATATATATATATATATATATATATATATATATATATATATATATATATATATATATATATATATATATATATATATATATATATATATATATATAATGTACATTATGCCCTCTTCGATAACAATGATGACACTTTACTGGCATCATGGCTTTCTCTTGTGTAAATAATGTCTAGCAACTTTGTGTATAAAATCAATTATAAATGTATAACCAGTTATGAATAATGCTTTGGGATTTGGTTGTATAACTGATCTTTTGTCATGGTGCAAGAGAGAGTGAATGAGCACAAAAACCATTAACACCTGACCACCACTACCACTACCACCACCACCACTACCACCACACCTCTACAGCCTCCATAGCGTCAAGGCAGCCTGGAGAGGAGTGTTGGGAGATGATAGGCTGGTTGGATGCTGATAGTATCGCTTCTTCTTGTCTCACCTCTCTCACCTCTTCTCTCACTCTTCTCTCACCCTTCTCTCACCTCCATCCTACAGCTATATCATTCTCTCACTCTGCCCACTCTACCCTCCCCCCCCTAACGCCATATAAATTTAACCATTAGAACGTCATATAAACACATGAATAAGCACTCTTTCAATGCAATCAATACAACCTATGTCAGACCACTACTGGAATATGCAGCGACCGTCTGGAATTTGCACCTTGTATAAGCCCTCAATTTCAGAAAAAAGTGCAGGAGTTTGTAAGAAGATATTATTACCAGATTTAAGAGGATTAAGCTACAAAGAACAGTTAAGGGAACTAAATTTCACAACCATAGAGATGAAACAGAGAGGGATATGATTACGACATCGAAGATGAACAAAAATATCCCTTCTAATGTTCGCCAGCGTCCCAGGTCACCCTGTTCACCTGTGCCTCTGTGTTAGTGTTGGATTTATATATACTGCCAAATATTTTTCTCTAAATATTGTAGTCGCCTTCTCCTAATGTACAGACGCCTCCTGGTCTCCTGGCTCATAGTCAATGGCTTACACTTTTGGGGATTGAACTCAAGCATCCACTTTTGTCGCAGGATCAGGTATTGGAGCCGGTTAGGGTATTCACCGCCAGGTTTGGCTCAAAACACATCTATATTAATTTTCCCTTTTATTACAATTATTATTGTATTTTTTTCCTATGCGTATGAAAATTATTTTTATTTCACTATCTTCATCAAAATTAATATTTGCATAATTAAAACCATGATTTAATAAACTTTACTCAACAGAGTCAGAAAAACAAAAGGCATAAACGTCAATTTTCTGCCTTTTTAATACAATTAACAAACGAGTCATAGAGAGAAATGTGTTTTTCGCTAAAAATAAAACCATTAAACTTTCCACAGAAGAGGGAAAAACACCAGAAAATCCGACTATCACACAATCGCGCAATAATATTTTCCACTTTTTCGTTATCATATTATAACTTTTTTATTAAAAAGCCACACAAGAGAAGCTTACATTTGCCCCCCATGGTCGAGCTGCGGCACTTTGTCGCAGTGGCTGTCGTTGGTCACAGTGTGTCGTTGGTCACAGTGTGTCGTTGGTCACAGTGTGTCGTTGGTCACAGTGTGTCGTTGATCACAGTGTGTCGTTGATCACAGATGGTAGAGCTACGATTAGGTGAATCCCCCCCCCCCCCCGTAGACCCGTGTTCCCGGGTAAGTCCAGATGGGGGGGAGCCTCGCAGGCTCCCTGTGAGGCTCCTGTGATAGGTAAGGGATGAGGCTCCCCCCATCCCTTACCTATCACTACTAATCAGTGAGTGCTTACCTATCAGTGAAGATTGGGAAGCAGGTCTAGCGCTTCCATGCCCCGCCTACCGACCTCGTAGTACCCGTCTCGTTATAACATCTCCAGCGAAGGTGTCCTTAGAGTTGTGGATGGAGGTGGCTTCCACAACTTCTCTCGGTGCGTTCCACTTCTTGACCATCCTCTCATTTCTTGCACCTTCCACTTGTGTCCTCTTCTTCTACTTTCGCTAAATTTAAAGAGGCTGTCCTTGTTCACCTTGTCAATTTTCCTCAGTAACTTATATATCGTGATCATATCTCTTCCGTTTCGTCTATCATCCAAGGTTGCGAGGTTCAGCGTTTCCTCACAGCTTAAGCCCTTTAGCTCCGGCACTAATCTTGCTGTAAACCTCTGCATTTTTCATATTTAAATTTTACGCTTCACAATGCATGGGTTCCAGGCCGGTGCTGCATATGCTGCATATTGATCTAACAAAAGTTGTGTAGACTGCAAAGCGTCCCCGTTTAAGTTTCTAAACGATGTTCTAACGTTCACCAGCATCACATATGCCGCCCATGTTACCGTGTTTGTGTGTGCCTCCGGTGACAGGGATGGAACTATATGTCCACTCGCGCGTCTCTTTCCCATTCCTGCCGTTGTCTTCCCCTTATGGTGTAGATACCTTCTGGTTTTCTTGGACATCTTCGTCACCTTACACTTGTTGGACTGGTGTCTACCAACCAGTTGTTTAACTTCTTCGGGAGTTTGTTAAGTCTTCCTACAACTTTCTGCAGTCCTCGACTTTTACATTCCTCATTAGGTTATAATGTGGAATGTAAATATTGACATGTGGAGGGTGTGTTGTGTGGAGGTATGAGAAAGAAGAGAGAGAGAGAGAGAGAGAGAGAGAGAGAGAGAGAGAGAGAGAGAGAGAGAGAGAGAGAGAGAGAGAGAGAGAGGAGAGAGAGAGAGGGAGAGACAGACAGACATCATAGACTAAGCCTCAGACTGCTCTCATTATAGTTACCCCAAGTTCACCTGCACCCCCCCTCCCCAGCTCTCAACCTACCTCCAATCAGCAGATAAAGATCGAGCCGTTTCACAATATAAATTAACCACCAGGCCGGGCCCAGACGAGGGAGGGAGGGAGGGGGGTAGGGGGGGTAGAAGGTAGAGGCATAATATCTAGCGAGATATCTTGCCTTGGTAGTGAGGGAGGCAACTGGCGGCGCGCATATACCCTGGTACAGAGCCGGTGGTATCAAGGCTGGCCCGTCTCCTCTCCAGAGAGACAGATGCCTTCATTAGCCAGCCACGCTCGCCTATCGTTGCATCTCCTTATCTCGGGCCGTAATTATGGCTTTCACTCAACTCCCAGATTTTAATGGAGTCTGATACTAATGATGGAGTGTATCTTTTGCTTTCCCGGCCCCGGCTCTGATATCGCTAGAGTCTCGTTTGGTTGTCCACGAAGAATGTTGGGTGTGTGCTCGCATGACCCCTGCTTGCAGGGGATGAGCTTCAGCACTTGGTCTCCTGCCATTTGCTCTCATTTCACCACCTTACACTTGATGGTGTTGAAATCTACTACCCGTTTCTCGCGACTTACTCTGTAGCTAAGTCGTCTTTCATTTTTGTACTATCCTCCTCTGTTTCAATTCTTCTCGTTAATTTTGCATCATCTGGGAACGTCGACATGTAGGACTCAACCCTGCCTCGTTCCGCAGCAGTTAAGTCATTAACACAGATGATAAATAGTATGAGCCCCAGCACTGATCCTTGAGGTACTCCGCTTGTCACCCTACGACTGTCCGCCTTCCTTACCCCTCAATGTGCCACAGTAACTCCTGTGTGTTCCTGCCTCATGCACTGTTGAGGTCATCCACTTACTCCATCATGCCTCGTAAGACTGTGGTAGTCTCTTGTGAGGAACTATGCCAAAGGCTTTTCGGCAGTCCAGAAATACACAACCTGCCCAACCTATGTCTTTCTACGTAAGACTTTACGTCTTACTATTTGTTACAGTGTCATAATCCTCCGGTAGGTTCCTCAACCATCTTTTCCCTTCCTTAAATCCACGTTGGTGTTTCTTGCTGTAATAAATTCTCTATAGGTATTTTACTGGTCTTATTTCTCATGATTCTTTCCAGTACTTTACAGGGAATGTTTGTCAGTGACACTGGTCTCCAGGTAAGTGCCTCCTCCCTACCTACTTTCTTGCATTTGCCTTTTTCCACCAGCTAAGGAAAGTCTTTCCTTTCCTACAAAGGAAGTCTTCCTTTGCAAGCGAATTATTAAAGATGAGTTCATGAGGGATACTGAGGGCCCCATATCACTTCCAATCCCTTAAATAAAAAAGATTGGACAAATAATCTTTGAGGATATGATTGGTGTTACAGTGCAGATTTTGATGACGTGCTCAAATAATGTTAATGTGGTGTATGGTGCAGGAACCATTTACTGACATGAGGTAGTTACTGACATAATGGTAGTTACTGACATGAGGTAGTTACTGACATAATGGTAGTTACTGACATGAGGTAGTTACTGACATAATGGTAGTTACTGACATGAGGTAGTTACTGACATAATGGTAGTTACTGACATGAGGTAGTTAATGACATAATGGTAATTACTGACATAATGTAGTTACTGACATAATGGTAGTTACTGACATAATGGTAGTTACTGACATAATGGTAATTACTGACATAATGGTAGCTACTGACATAATGGTAATTACTGACATAATGGTAGTTACTGACATAATGGTAATTACTGACATAATGGTAGTTACTGACATAATGGTAGTTACTGACATAATGGTAGTTACTGACATAATGGTAGTTACTGACATAATGGTAGTTACTGACATAATGGTAGTTACTGACATAATGGTAGTTACTGACATAATGGTGGTTACTGACATAATGGTAGTTACTGACATAATGGTAGTTATTGACATAATGGTAATACTGACATAATGGTAGTTACTGACATAATGGTAATTACTGACATAATGGTAGTTACTGACATATGGTAATTACTGACATAATGGTAGTTACTGACATAATGGTAATTACTGACATAATGGTAATTACTGACATAATGGTAGTTACTGACATAATGGTAGTTACTGACATAATGGTAGTTACTGACAAGATGTTTACAATCACCACATATTATATGCTTCAGTTACCCCCATGGTGCTCTCAAAATGGGTTTTCTGTGCTCGGAAATAGACTGGATACGACACTTCGTACACAAGACGGTTCCACCGCGGATTTTAAAACCTAACGTTACCCAATCTAACTTAAACCAATCCAACCCATCGAAACCCAGCCTAGCCAAACCCAACCTAGCTAAACCCAACCTAGCTAAACCCAGCCTAGCTAAACCCAGCCTAGCTAAACCCAACCTAGGTTAACCCAAGTGAGCCTAGCACGTTCTAACCTAGCGATATACAGGGTTTTCATGCTCATACCATTGACTCGTAGTCCTCATGTTAACCTCACCACACTAACATATTTCAGTATTTGTTCACTATATTAACTCTCAAATGTTAACACCCGTGGAGTTTGTGACGCTTACTTATACAAGTTACTTGTTAACTTAACGTAACTCGTCAACTTGTTCACTTAACAAGAGGAGACTTACCTTGAGGACGGGGTGATGTTGGCAGCCCTGCCCGCGCCACACCACGCAACTCACCTGCAGAGATTCAACAAATTTAGAAATAATGATTGATAATAATTTAGGATTATTTAAACAAAAATTCAGGTATGAGAATGAGTAAATAATGTTATTCCGTGAACAGTTAGGTGTGTGATCTGTTCCTTATATTACTCTCCTGTTGACCTGACCACACACTAGAAGGTGAAGGGACGACGACGTTTCGGTCCGTCCTGGACCATTCTCAAGTCGATTGTGAATGTCACAATCGACTTGAGAATGGTCCAGGACGGACCGAAACGTCGTCGTCCCTTCACCTTCTAGTGTTGGTCTGGTCAACATACTTTAGCCACGTTATTGTGACTCATTGCCTGCATTACTCTCCTGTTTCTTCTGCTTTAGTCACTTACGGGCTACTCATGCCCGTGCCTTCTCTTGGGTGGCTTAATCATCATCAATCATCAATCTACTGAACTAATGTCTACTAGCCGCTAGAACTAAGTAATAACGATGATGATGAAAACAGAAGACATCAGTGAAAGTGTGTGGCCCAGAGTGGCCCAGGAGTGTGGCCCAGAGTGGGCTAGGAGTGTGGCCCAGAGTGGCCCAGAGTGTGGCCCACCTGGCAGGCAATACGTCAGGGCGGCGCCTGGCCTGACAGTCTCGCATTTGGCGCCCAGCGTGGCGGGAAATGTGCCCCCCCCCCCTTCCCCAACAAAAGCCCCCCAGCCGGAGGAACCAAAAAGAGGCGGGAATTTTTTTTTGGTCGCTCTGCCTGTCTGCTTACAACCACCCCCATTCTCTCAGTAAGGCTGTATGCACTCCCAGCCACAACCAAAGTGCCTCTCTGACCTCAGAGGAACGATATATATTCTCTTTCTATCGCACTCTATCCTGAATTATTTATTGGAATATTATTTGCGGCGAGCGCCAAGGACGGGAATGGCGGCAGCAGCAGCTTGAGAAAAAACAGGGGCAGGTGATAAAGGCCGCATAGCGGAGAGGTACAGACGTCAGTGATTAGGAAGACATAGTATCAAGTGTGTCGGTGATGCCATCTAGCGGTCAGGATAGCAGGCAGACACCACCAGGCTGCCTCAAGGGGACTTCAAAGGCAAGGTGGGATCCAGATGCGATTCGCTGATTCCCGCGCTGTCACTACTTGTGAGGAGGCGATCAAGGTATTGAGGAGGCGGAAACACACCCTGTGACTTGTGCGTCTATGAAGTTTTGATTATTATTATATTATTTTCTACCACAGACGTGGCCACATATTTACAATGCTAACCAAGATATATATATACATGTCCTTCTGTTCTCCATGGACAGGGTGACAGATCTGTTAAACATGTAGTTCAGTGATTTATTGAACAATTAACCACAGAAAGTGATTGAAGTGTTTTTAAAATGCCAATCTAACCTACATAAATACACAGATTTACGTCAGTCCTACAGAACAGTGTTCCATGTGCCTTTTTACATAGCGTCAATAATGTGAGTTTACAGAGGTGAAATGTAATTCTGACCAGCTTCCATATATCCTGTATATGGATATATATATACATATGTGCAATAATGATCACAAAAACACTCTGATTCAAGTATGCGGGAAAACCACATGGGGAAAAATAGAGAATGCTAAACGCCTTTTCGGCTTAAATCGCCTTCATCAGAGCAAAGTAGAATGAAGCAAACCCGCATGACCCGCAAGACCTTCATTCTACTTTGTTCTGATGAAGGCGATTTAAGCCGAAAAGACGTTTAGCATTCTCTATTTTTCACATGTGGTTTTTCCGCGTATACATAT
>WNGS01113158.1:53863154-53878319 GCA_020271785.1 Procambarus virginalis
AAAAAAAAACTCATAGCCCAGTTGATAGAGTCGACCTCAAAGACGTGAGGCCCACGGTTCGAGACCCATACATCCCAGGTGAAGGAATATATAATTGATTCACATAAATGATATTCACATCCAGTTTATAAACAATGTGTGTAAACATATCATCCCAAACTACAACACACGACTATGGATTCAAACTAATTTTCTAAATTAAAAAAAAATAGAAGAGTCATGTAGGGAGGGGGGGGGTACAAATAGCCTAAGCTACTCTATCCCTTTGAGATGTATTTTTTTCTTATCTCAATAAACAGTCTTGAAGAGTCATGACCTGCCAATGGGAGCGATGTCTGGGATCCTCAGCATCTCAGGTCCAGCCCATGGTTTCTATATATAACTTCTCAAAGTGGCCGAGTCGGTTGAGGCAAGAGTCTGGGAATCACCTGAACGCTGGTTCGAGTCATTTCATTGCCTCCAAATAATTTTGCAGAGTGGTAGACGGTTGCAACAAGTTAAGTGAGGTGGTGGTGGTGGCCAAAACCGTCAGTAGTTTCAAAGCGTTATACGACAAAGAGGGCTGGGAAGACGGACACCACGAGCGTAGCTCTCATCCTGTAACTACACTAGGTAATTACAACACACACACACACACACACACACACACACACACACACACACACACACACACCACACACACACACACACACACACACACAAAACACACACACACAACGGTACTAGACTAGTCCAGAACTAAGAGGCTGAGTACGAGGAAAGGCTGCGGAAATGCACCTTACGACACTGGAAGACAGAAGAGTAAGGGGAGATATGATCACAACCTACAACATCCTCAGAGGAATCGACCGGGTAGACAAGGACAAACTATCAACCTGGGGGGACGCGAACAAGGGGACACAGGTGGAAACTGAGTACCCACATGAGCCACAGAGACGTTAGAAGGAACTTTTTCAGTGTCAGAGTAGTTAACGGATGGAATGCTTTAGGCAGTGATGTGGTGGAGGCTGACTCCATACACAGTTTCAAGGGTAGATATGATAGAGCCCAGTAGGCTCGGGAATCTGTACACCGGTTAATTGACAGTTGAGAGGCGGGACCAAGAGCCAAAGCTCAACCCCCGCAAGCACAAATAGGTGAGTACAAATAGGTGAGTACACACACACAAACACACAAACACACACAAACACATCATAGAGTCATCATGGAGTCCCCACCTGAAGAAAAATAAGGAACTGGAAAATGTTCAGAAGTTTGCGACGAAGCTCGTCCCAGAGTTACGAGAGATGGGGTATGAAGAGCGACTGAAGGGACTGAGCCTTACGACACAAGAAAAAAAGGGGAGAGGGGAGATATGACAAGAACGTATAAAATACTCAGGGAAATTGACAAAGTGGAAATAGACGAAATGTTCAAGCGGAATAGTAACAGAACGAGGGGACAGGTGGAAGCTGGAAACTCAGATGAGTCACAGAGATGTTAGGAAGTTTTCTTTTAGCGTGAGAGTAGTGGAAAATGGAATGCACTTAAGGAACAGGTTGTGGAAGCAAACTCTATTCATAACTTTAAAAACTAGTCGTTACATTATGTAACGTAATTTCCCTATCATACTATATATGATAGGGAAATGAGACAAGTCATTGCTGTAAACAACCGATGGCTGGAAAGGCGAGATCCAAGAGTCAATGCTCGATCCTGCAGGCACAAATAGGGAGTCACACACACACACACAGTTAACAGTGGAATGCATTAGGCAGTAATGTGGTGGAGGCTGACTCCATACACAGTTTCAAATGTAGATATGATAAGCCCAGTAGGATCAGGAACCTGTACACCAGTTGATTGACAGTTGAGAGGCGGGACCAAAGAGCCAAAACTCTTATTCATTATTTTTTATTTTCATTTTGAGTTTATTTATAAATTTCTGTGCGTAGTGATGGGTGGTTGTGTATGCGTACGCTTGTGCGTGTATCAGTGTGTGTGTGTGGGTGTGTGTGTGTGTGTGTGTGTGGTGTGTGTGTGTGTGTGTGTGTGTGTGGTGTGGTGTGTGTGTGTGTGGTATGGAAAAAAAAGTAGTATAGAAACAGTTGATTGACAGTTGAGAGGCGGGCCGAAAAAGCAGAACTCAACTCCCGCAAAGCACAACTAGGTGAATACACACACACACAAACACACACACACACACAACACACACAACACACAACACAACACACACACAACACACACCAACACAACAGATACATACACATGCGCGCGCGCGCGCGCACACACACACACACACTCGCCCCGTTACAAAAACCCGAGAAGGATTGACTGAGCCAATCCACATTTGGCTCTACAAAAAAATATTGTTATTACTTGTTCGCCTCTGTTAACCCAGCAGCACCTGGGGACCTGGAAGTAAACCAATATGCGGGTCGTGGTTTAGGGGAAAAGTAGCAAATAAGGTTTACTTGAGCTGTGGGCAGGGAAAGTCCCCAGTCTGCTAATACAGTAGAGCTTCTCTATTCCTATATACACCTGTTAGTAAAAGAGGAGAGAAGCAGGAATATTGAAGTATAAGATGATGAGAAGAGAAACTTGAGATAACAGAATACTCATAGGGAGTAGGAGCAGGCGAGTTCGAGGGAGAGCTGAGGAGAGGAGAGAGGAGAGGAGAGGGGAGAGGAGAGGGGAGAGGAGAGGGGAGAGGAGAGGGGAGAGGAGAGGGGAGAGAGGGATGGAGGGCAGGTGAGTTAGAGGGAGCGAGGAGAGTGTGGTCAGGGCAGATAACGTGGTGGTTGTGTTGTTCTATCCTTGGGCCAATGTCCGCGTGTGCGTGTGCGTGTGCGGTGTGTGTGTGTGTGTGTGGTGGTGTGTGTTGTGTGTGTGTGTGTGTGTGCGTGTGTGTGTGTGTGTGTGTGGTGTGGTGTGTGTGTGTGTGTGTGTGTGTGTGTGTGTGTTGTGTGTTTGTAGTGTCACCTAGTTGTGCTGCGAGGGTTCTTCAACTAATGTTCAGGTTCCTGAGCCTACTGGGACTCTATCATATCTACACTTGAAACTGTGTATGGAGTCAGTCTCCACCACATCGCTGCCTAATGCATTCCATTACTAACTACTCTGATACTGAAAAAGTTCTTTCTAATGTCTCTGTGGCTCATTTCCGTACTCAGTCTCCACCTGTGTCCCCTTGTGCGTGTACCACTCGTGTTAAATAATGAAACCTTGTCCACCCTGTCAATTCCTCTGAGAGTTTTATATGTGGTGAACATGTCTCCCCGAGCTCTTCTGTCTTCCAGCGACGTGAAGTGCAATTCACTCAGCTCGTCTTGTGTTTGACAAGACGTGGGCTCCATTCTGGGGCTGCATACTCCAGGATTGGTCTTACATACGTGGTATACAAGGTTCTGAATGATTCCTTACACAGGTTTATGAAGGCAGTTCTGATGTTAGCCAGCCTCGCATATGCCGCGATGTAATTCTTTTTATGTGGGCTTCATGAGACGGGTTTGGTGTGATATCAACTCCTAGATCTTTCTTTCTGTCCGTCTCGTGAAGGACTTCATCTCCCATTCTGTATCCAGTGTCTGACCTCCTTTTTCCACCCCCTAGTTTCATTACCTTACATTTACTTGGGTTGAACTTTAGTAGCCATTTGTTGGACTATTCTTTCAGTTTGTTTAAGTCATCTTGTAGCCTCATAGTATCTTCCTCTGTCTAAATCCTCCTCATAATTTTTGCATCATCAGCAAACAATGGGAGGAACGAGTCTATTTCCTCGGTAGATCATTTACATATATCAGAAACAGAATAGGACCAAGAACTGACCCCTGCGGACTCCACTGGGATTGACATGTATGAGCTCACTCCCTCCGGTAGGGTCTAAAACAAATTTGGAACAGCAGCGGCCCAGGACAGAGCCGTGTGGGATCCCACTTGTTACATGTTCTTCCAGCTGGAGACCTCTTCTCTCACGGTGACTCTCTGCTGTCTGGCTTCCAGGTATTCTCTTATCCAGTTCTCTCTCTCTCTCTCTCTCTCTCCTCTCCTCTCCGCTCTCTCTCTCTCTCTCTCTCTCTCTCTCTCTCTTAACAAAGACTAGGGTTCCCACTGTCCATGACCACGGTCCCATGTTCGTGGCCACTGGTAATGTGTCTTGCTGTAGCCAGGGACCACTGGACCTCTTGTCCGTGGCCGGGACCCCGGGTACCGTCGGGGTACAGACCCGACGGGAATGTTGGAGGAACATGGCTGAGGGTTCTGCACGTGAAGTGAGTGTTGGGGGTGACAACACCCAACAATCCCAAGTATTCCACCACCATCACCACCACCACCATCACACCACCACCCCAACCATCCCCACCACAAACCATCACCACCACACCACCAACCACCACCACCACCACCACCACCAGGATAAGGGGAAAGTAAGCCTCTCAGCCCTCTGTAAGGATGCCACTCGTACTCAGTACGGGCGGTCCACAAGTGCAATGCGCCGAGGGCAGAAGTTGTGGAAGCCCTCCATCCACAGCTTAAGGCCAGATACGACGAGGAATTCGAACGACAAAATAGTTAACTTGCAAAAGCAACAGGTACAAGGCCAGGAGCGGGGCATAATGAGCTAGACCTCACAACCTCGTAGCCATTAAAGGTAAGTACTGATACATAAATACCACATTCACCACCACCAGACCTCTGAAGGGGAAAGTCATGCCCATTAAGCTTGATCAATTTCTATAACGAGGTTGCCAATTACAATAACGAAGGAAGACTGGGTAGGCCGTTCTTCCGACCATCAAGAGGCATTGATGGTGTTCCTGCCTCTCATCCTGGTGTACAGGATGGAGAGGCAGGCAAGAGATAACTGCAAAAACACTAAATATAGTGGGGGGGGGGGGAGTACCTGACTGGCAGGAATCACAGTTTCAGTCAAGAGAGGTGTCAAGCTGGAGAAATGTGACCAATGCGGTCCCTATATACACCAGTGGTCCCTATAACACCCAGTCTTGGGACCACTGGTGTTAATAATTCATGGGAATGATCTACCAGAGGGATAACACCAGACGTGGTGGTTGGGGTGAGAGTAGTAACGTAACGAGAGGACATGGCTGGGAGTCAGACTCTGAGGCACGTGAAGAAACACGTCTTCACTATATGGACAGTAAACAAGTGGAACCAAGAGTTAGTTTAGTTCATTTATTATGCACCCCATACCCATCTAGAGGGCGGTAGTGGAAAGGGTTACAGAGGCACATAATGGGCTCAGGGACTGAACCCCACAAGTCATTTAGTTAAACAAGTTACAATCTTGATGAGCTAGTTACAAAATTCAGTATAAGTCGTCACATCATCAATGGGTTGTACAAGTACAGTTTCTAAATTAAGCAACCGACATATGTGGAGAGCTAGTGTCACAATTTATATATTTATCCTGTACACCGCTCCCCCCCCCCATCCCCATCTAATGGGTAGTGGTGGATAGGTTACAATCACTCAGTTACTACCTACAGTTAGCAAACTGGGGATATTTGGCCAAGACGTCTGGTAGCAGATCATTTTGAATGAAACATTTACACATCTCTGGAACATTGGTTATAGAATTGTCTCTGAATTCACGTATCTTTTCGCACTCCATCACATAGTGACGGAGGGTGTGCGAATAATTTTGTTGACACAGTTTACATTTGGTCAGGTCTACATCGGCAGATAATGAGAATTCCCAGAGATACTTGTAACCGAGTCTAAGCCGAGCAGTAGTAACATCTAGAAGTCTGCTGATTTTATTGGATGATCCATAGATGTGTGGCTCCTCTTGCATGATAGTATGATGATAGATGGAATTACTGGTGTCAATTTCACTTTGCCTCAGATCTACAAGATCTTGTTGAAGTTCTCGGTGTACTGCTGCTCTCAGATTGCTCATTGACAATCCAAGGTTACACTCAACGGCTCCTTTAAAGGCAGATTCTTTGGCTAACTCGTCAGCTCTATCATGCATTCCGTCCAACATGAGATGGACTTAGTTACCATCATTAATAATTTTGTTGTATGTGTGTCTAGCTTCGGACACGAGCCTTTTACAGGCATGTCTTAAAGAGTTGAGAGCAATTAAGGATGATAAAGAGTCACTTACAATTAATGTATCAAGTTTGGAGACTTGTACACATTTCAGTGCAAGGATCAAGGCAAATAGTTCGGTCTGAAGGGTAGAGGCCCAATTGTGTATACGGACCCCCCCCCCTCAAAATATAAGCCATCGCCCATTGTCAGGACAACTGCACTTCCGGCTGCACCCGTGGGGCGGTGAAGGTTGATACCTGGTTGATACCTGGTTGATACCTGGTTGATACCTGGTTGATACGTGGTTGAAGGGAACCATGAAGGGGAAAATGTTAGAAACTGCCTCCATGCATAGCTCCGAAAGTAAATATAAGAATCAAAGGGATTGTAGATCTTCAGACGGCCGCCCCTTGGAAAGCCGAGGCCCAGGAGCTGACGCACAGCCCTGCTCAACAGGTACACACACTCAAAGACTCTCCCAATGAAATTATGATTGAAACAGATGGCGACAGGAGTAGTCAAGAGACAAAGGCTATGATGGCAGTTAACGATAAGTTCATCCTGTGAGCGAGTGTGCACCCCATACCCATCCTGTGAGCGATATGAGACCCCATACCCATCCTGTGAGCGATATGGGACTCCATACCCATCCTGTGAGCGATATGGGACCCCATACCCATCCTGTGAGCGATATGGGGACCCCATACCCATCCTGTGAGCGATATGGGGACCCCATACCCATCCTGTGAGCGATATGGGGACCCCATACACATCCTGTGAGCGATATGGGACCCCATACCCATCCTGTGAGCGATATGGGACCCCATACCCATCCTGTGAGCGATATGGGACCCCATACCCATCCTGTGAGCGATATGGGACCCCATACCCATCCTGTGAGCGATATGGGATCCCATACCCATCCTGTGAGCGATATGGGACCCCATACCCATCCTGTGAGCGATATGGGGACCCATACCCATCCTGTGAGCGATATGGGGACCCCATACCCATCCTGTGAGCGATATGGGACCCCATACCCCTCCTGTGAGCGATATGGGACCCCATACCCATCCTGTGAGCGATATTGGACCCCATACCCATCCTGTGAGCGATATTGGACCCCATACCCATC
The DNA here is from genome assembly GCA_020271785.1 of Procambarus virginalis. Taxonomy (NCBI): domain Eukaryota; kingdom Metazoa; phylum Arthropoda; class Malacostraca; order Decapoda; family Cambaridae; genus Procambarus; species Procambarus virginalis. The sequence goes on from WNGS01113158.1 coordinate 53,870,329, forward strand.
CTGTGAGCGATATGGGACCCCATACCCATCCTGTGAGTGGCAGTGGACCTCAAACTCGTCCTGTGAAAGGCACTTCACCCCCCAGTCTCATCCTGTGACCGGTAGTGGAAAATGTTAAAGGAACATAATGGGTTCAGGAACTGAACTCCAAATTTCATTTATCTCAGGAGGTTACAAAGTTTAGCCCCGAACTAAGTTAACTATATCTTCACAGTTTACCAAACTAACAACACCGTGATCTCGAGGAGTGAGAGGTTGTTAGTACGAGTCAGTAACACAACTACCATACAATATCAATCCCCGTTAACTACCTAACTGCCTAGTAGTAGTTAGGTCGGTAACTACCTAACTACCTACTACAGTGTACAAACTGGGAGTAGGAACTGGCCAAAACATCATGTAGATCATTTTGATGTACTGATTTCTTCAAGAGTTTGGATAATAGTCGTTTCTAAATTCTTGAATTTTTTCTCGCATTTCGTCACTTAAGTGATGCAGGGGGTATACGACTATGACGAGACAGTTTACCTTAGGTCAGGTTTACATCAGCAGGTGATACAACCTACCAGAGATGCTTATAACCACGCAGTAGTAACATCTTGGAGTCTGCCGGATGATACCCCTGGAAACACAAACCGAAACTGCCTATTTTCCGCTTGTTACACCTTGTAATAAAGTGTTACATCTTGGCTTAACGTGTTTATGACGTATTAGAACGTTGTTACAACTTGCTATATTGGTTGTTATAACTTGTTAGGTGTTAAAACTTGTTCGAACGTTGCACCAACGTCGTAGTTTCGGTGTGTGTTTGGCGAGGCATAGACGTGTGGCTCTTCTTGCATCATAGTATGATGAGAGATGCAATTGCTAATCTAAATTTCACTTTATTTCTTCCAATACACAAGGTTTTCTTGATGTTCTTATTGGTTAACCTTCAACGCCTCACTGTGATGGCTGAATTGCCAGGGATACGGAGGACAGCCCATATCGTCCCTTTATACACGACAAGAGACATTAAACTACTAGCCTCGCCTACAGTGAAAGACTGAATGAACTCAATCTTCCAACGTTCGAGAATAAACAAATCAGGAGATATGATTACAACGTACAAGATACTAAGTGGAATTAACAGTGGAGAAAGGTGCAATGATCAAAATATGATGTAGAAGGACTTAGAGGCTCCGCGACGCAGATGGCCTGAAAGACGTTAGCAGAAACGTCTTCAGTAATAAAGTAAGAAGCTCGTACACACACACACACACACACACACACACACACACACACACACACACACACACACACACACACACACACACACACACTTCAATATTCCTCTCTGACCCACACCAAATATTCGTAGCGATAGAGATAATATCCAAGCATCATCAAGTTGGGCGGCATCAGGTCGGGAGATGAGAAGCTGTATTCTTCTCTGGCTTAACAATGAAGATGCTGAGCTGATACAGTCCCAGCGACATATGTCCAGTGCTGGACATACCACTGATGCCTCGCTCAACTTAATGTTATGTATACATTAATCTCGAGCAAACCTAAGATATATATATATATATATATATATATATATATATATATATATATATATATATATATATATATATATATATATATATATGGGCACCACCTCTGTGTAATTGTAGGGACTCATAGCCTTGGAGAAGAAAATAAAGAGTAGTCAGAGACCTTGTGGATTCTCACTAAACACCTTAATATTTCTTTTCCTACCACCCGTATTTTTTTATTTGTATTAATTTCATTAATTTTATGAATTTTATTATATTGTGTTACAGTTTATACAAACACACACACACACACATAACAATCACTGTTCGAAGACCTCATCCAGCTCTTCGGAGGTGGGGTGCGTGCCCAAGATACAGCTCGCATTTCCTCTCTGGACTGCGACACTGAGGCGCTGGAACAGGAACTGGCCGCTCTTCAGTCTCTAGTATGCCCAATGAGTTCCTCACGCACCTCCTTTAGGAACTTAAGTGCACATTTACCCCAGGCGCCCAGAGTCTCAAGAGCCTATCGGCACGAACTTGTAACAACAACGTTCTAGGTCCCTGTACTTGTTAGTTTTTGGGGTCTCCCTGAAGGTGGCCGCCCCGCCTCCCTCAGCTGTACTGTGAGGTAGATAGGTATCAGCCAGTGTAGATGCACACGTGTAGTCCCACACGACCTGTCTACCTTCCCTCCATGGCTGCAGGGTGACTCCATCTGGGCGTTTTTGGCTGTTGTCAGGTCTGCACAACTGAGGTTCACTTTGTGCTGGACACCCAGCTGTAGCCAAACTTCTCTTGATGATGTTATTGACTGCTTCATGTCTGGCAATCTTTCCCGGTGACCGACGACAGATGAGACCATGGCTGCCGTATTGGTCTGCCGACGCATGGCCGCAGATACACCGGTGTTCCGTGAAGATAGTGGCGGCAAGGCGCAGGGCATCTCCAACAATACTTAGGGCCCGATGGTCCAGGCGGGTGCCCAAGGCGGAATTAGGGACTGCCAACAGGAAGTCTCACGCATGGAGAACTTGCATAGGTAGGAGGTGTCTTGCTTTGTCCTTCCCAGGAGCTGCCTCCAGCAATGCTGTGGCAATGTTCTCCATTATGGAGCTATCCTACTTTGCCTGTTTACAGTCGTTTGGAAAAGTTGGTCGAAGTTGAGAGTTGGCAATATTGTCCCTCCCCCCCCCACACACACATATACATATATACATATAATGTAAAATACCATGCGAGGTACGTGCAAGAACATGTCATCAACATGTTTGACGTTCCCTCTTTGGTACATGCTCCAAGCAGTTGCCCAAGTGTGCGTTCTAGGCTGTCAAGAGGAGTACAAAATGGATCCCGGCTGATAAAACTCTGTTTTATCGGCCCCGCGTCATCATCAACTCCATCATCACTCCGACCACCTCATCCACGGGCACGTTGCTTGAACTGCGACCCGGCATCCTGAGATGATCTCACCCAATCCCTGCGACCCCTCACAAGAAGTTGACAAATTCCTTCGGAGACTTAAGGATGAAAGCGCATGGCACGTCTGGAGTCAACAGGGTGTTGAATTGCTTGGCCATCCTGTACGTGGGTGAAGATGTCTGTCTGTCTGGCTCATGATCTGACGAAGCACCGGGTTTCCAGCTTTATCATAAGCCACAACAATTAGCATTTTTCTAAAGACTTCCTCCACGGGATCTTGATCTCAGAAATATGTAACAGGTGCACATTCCCTTTTTATATTTGGTCACTAATTGCTCGTTAAACTTTGTCTTCTCACAGGAAGCGTGTTGGTCTTGTTAACTGAGGAAGACGCTGTAACAAGCTCTCACAGGCACCTCACACACTACCAGGACAACACTGCCCATCTTGTCTTTTCCTTACGACAATTTGCATTTCTTCTTGGGTCCATGGAGAGGAATGTTGAGGTGACTGATATTCTGGTGTGTACTCAATATCTGGCATGGTATTCTCCTTGCAGCATGTACTCGGACACTTGCAAGTCCAGCTTGCTGCCATGTGTATTTCAACAATGAGTACAGTGACAATCTACCTCAGTCACAATCAACCTCTGTCACAATCATCTTCGGTCACAATCATCCTCCGTCAATCATCCTACGTCACAATCATCCTCCGTCACAATCAACCTTCGTCACAATCATCCTCCGTCACAATCAACCTCCGTCACAATCATCCTCCGGTCACAATCATCCTCCGGTCACAATCATCCTCCGTCACAATCATCCTCCGTCACAATCAACCTCCGTCACACTCATCCTCCGTCACAATCATCCTCCGTCACAATCATCCTCCGTCACAATCATCCTCCGTCACTGGGAGTAGTCTCATAATCAGCGATGGCTCATTCCTCGGTCAATGAGGCCTATCTCCTCCTAAGTCCACTTTCCATCAATCTCTCTTGGTTAACTAATTAACAACCCTGCCATAGAACTCCAATTAAACAGCTGATGAGACACTCATCCATCCATCACTCAAACCCATCAGCTGATAACCTCACGCCATCAATCGCTCTCATCTTTCATGAAACGCTATCACTTCAGAGTCCATCTGATCGGAGTGATTGGTGAGTCCTTAAGTCATCGAGTTAGTCACAGTCCGCCAATCACTCATATCTCAAAAGAGGTGGAAGCCATCAGAGCAGGCGCGCGGGTGGGAGCCACGAGTCTTCCGAACCTGGAGCCGAAAGCTCAACTTCATTCGTCAATCCTAAATCTGGAACAGTGAACTGTGACTGTCGAAGTCGAGAATGTGTTGTTTTTAACAGTTATGGTTATTAGACTGGCAAGTTTGAGGAAAACACACACGCACACATACGCGCACGCACGCACGCACACAGACTAGTGCCCGGATTGAGGGGCATGAGCTATGAGGAGAGACTACGGGAATTAAACGTCACGTCGCTGGAAGACAGGAGAGTTAGGAAGGACATGATAACCACATACAAGATTTTCAAACGAATTGATAGGGTAGACAAATAATATTCAACACATGCACAACGGGACACAGGTGGAAATTGAGTGCTCAAATGAGCGTTAAAGACATTAGAGAGAATTTGTTTAGTGTCAGACTAGTTGACAAATGGAATGCATTAGGAAGTGATATGGTGGAGGCTGACTCCATACACAGTTTCAAGTGTAGATATGATAAGAGCCCAGTAGGCTCAGGAACCTGTATACCTGTTGATTGACAGTTGAGAGGCGGGATCCAAGAGCCGAAGCTGAACCCCCGCAAGCATAACTAGGCGAGTACACTCACACACACACACACACACACACACACACACACACACACACACACACACACACACACACACACACACACACACACACACACACACACACTGATACACGCACAAGCGTACGCACACACAACCACCCATCACATACGCACAAAAATTGCATAAATAAACTCAAAATGAAAATAAAAAAATAATGAATAAGAAAACTGGCAGACAAGGAGAGGAGGATCTCTCGAGACCTTCTTAAGATACCCGTTAAGACGGTCAAGAGAAACCGGGCCGCTTAACGCGAGTGACTAGAAGACAGTCTCCCGTCTCTTAGGACAGTCTCCCGTCTCTTAGGACAGTCTCGCGTCTCTTAGGACAGTCTCCCGTCTCTTAGGACAGTCTCCCGTCTCTTAGGACAGTCTCCCGTCTCTTAGGACAGTCTCCCGTCGTGATTCTTACCCAAAATGCCGCCTCCTGGACACCATCGTTCACCGGCGGACAGTTATGAACCCCGGATTGATCACCGGTGATTGGTTCCTGCTCTCAGTCTGAACCTCCTCCTCTCGATGTTCGCTCCGTTAAAAATGCAACTGTTCCGCCTAGCCAGAAACGTTCTGAACCAGACAAACGTTCCTCAACTAGAAAAACGTTAATATTACCATCACCTTTTTTTGACGATTCCGTAACAATTGCGATGTAGAGGCGTGAGAACTGGTTGGTGTCTAAGTACCTCTGATGTTCGTGTTACAGGAACATCTATATCTGTTCCTATATATATAGGAACATTTATATATCTATGTTTGTCAGTCCAAGGTCTGTTTGTTCATCCAGTCTGTTTGTCAGTACCTGGAGCTTTCCATGGCCAGACGTTAGGGGGGTATAGCTTCGCAGAACTTTCCATGGGGATTTGTGATTGCATGGCGTGTCATAGGGTGGTTGGGGGGGGTCGGCCCCATGCCCCTCCTTAAGGAGGATCGGCCCCTATTCCCACTCCTAGCAAAGCCTCTGAAGACTTAAATGCGGGGTTATTTCTCCAGAGAGTTTTTACAAATATTTTCTACGATCAGGTTGGCAGCACAAAACGTCCACTAGACTGTGCGACACAGTGGTTGCAAGGATCAGGTTGGGTTACCGTTACCTGTGGCAGGTGGCTGCAGGTGACGGATCTCCCAATCCTGAGCACTCCAGTTGCAAACTCTGTGAGCAGGAACTACGGCACGATCTCCCGCACTACATCACTGAATGCCCAGTTATTAGACCTTTCAGACCAGTTGGCATGAGGTACCTGGAGCTTTGCAATTACTTTATTCACTCTCGTATTCTTGAAGATATCCTCACAATGTACCCAAAATTTGCCAGTGCAGGCTACTAAACATATGGCCCTGAATGACTAACCATCCTGCGAGATGGGGACCTTTATTACCACTGCTGCCTTATTCAATCTTGTGTTGATGATATCCTCAAAATGCATCCGGAATCTGCCAGTGCAGACTGCTTATCACATGCCTCTGTATGACTAACCATCCTGTGTGATGGGGATTTTCTAGCATCAACTAGTTAGCTTTTTTGACACACTGTACTCCACTTCATATAGTCTAGGGTAGCTGCACTAATGCAGATGTACCTAAGGAATTAATAAAAAAAAAAAGATCAGGTTGGGTTACCGTTACCTGTGGCAGGTGGCTACAGGTGACGGATCTCCCAATCCTGAGCACTCCAGTGCAAACTCTGTGAGCAGGAACTGGGACATGATCTCCCACACTACATCACCGAATGCCCAGTTATCAGACCATTCAGACCCGTTGGCACGAGGTACCTGGAGCTTTGCAATTACTTTATTCACTCTCGTGTTCTTGAAGATATCCTCATATTGCACCCAAAGTCTGCCAGTGCAGGCTATATATCACAAGCCTCTGTATGACTAACCATCCTGCGTGATGGAGATTCTTAGCATCACGTAGCTAGTTTTTTGACACACACTGTACTCCTCTTCACATAGTCTAGGAGAGCAGCACAAATACACAGGAACCTAAATGTGTTAATAAAAAAAAAACAGTTGATAATATTACAAATTACACAAAACCTAACCACAATGTCTTGTAAGTACGTCCATTACCATGTCGCATCACAGTAACAAGTCACAACTGATATTGCGGTTACAGTGTGTTCTTGCTGTGATTCCTGAGGGAGAGGGGGGGGAGGGGGGAAGGGGGAGAGGGGGAGGGGGGGGGGGGGGAGAGGGGGAGGGGGGAGAGGGGGAGAGAGGGGGGGGAAGGGGGGAGAGGGGGGGAGAGAGGGGGGGGGGGAGGAGGGGGGTTGTGGGGGAGGGGGGAGGGGGGATAGAGAGAACACCCACCGGGAGACAAGACACCAACCTCACTACCACCATCCATATCCACTCTCCCCAACTGCAACCATAACTACCCATGGCCACCACTACCAACCAACACCCCCCTGCCCCCCTCCCTACCCACGCCACCACTACTAACACCCCCCCCCCTCCCAGAAGCGCGCCCCGCCCCCCCCCCCCCATCACATTCGGAAGAACATTCAGAAACAATAAAGAATGATATAATCACAATTGAGTGGACGCGACTCCTGCAGCGCCGCCGTCCGTTGATGAGAAAGAGAAGTTAATACTATTAAGGACACGTTCCCCGGAGCAGCGCAGGGGGCGTCACACCTGACGCTGGATCTCTTAAACTATTACTATACCCTCCTAGTTACTCCCTTTCTGGGCTCTTATGCATCATCGTGCCTCCGCCAAGGTGCCATCAACACTGCCAATCTGGTTCACCAAGTTTGTGAGTATATATATATGTCTATAAGAATAAGAGTATATAAGAATGTCTGTGTATGTGTCTTGTCCTAGGTTGAGGCCAGACGTTCGGGGCTAGCTTCACCCAACTTTACAAGGGAGAGTGGTCTGGGGTACAGGACTAACATAGGCTGGCCCCAGCCGGCATATGTACTTTAAGAAATATTTATATAGACCTCACCCGCATGCCATTTTTCATGAGGGGGGGGGGGGGAGAGGACAAGTGTCAAATAATCGATGTGTTTCCCTAGTTTTCCAGTGCTTCGTAATAATCAATTTCCGAGAAAAGGGAGAGACATAGACGAATAACGTTATTAGAAAAGTAGAAATGGATATTATGGAATTTGGACAAACCGAAAGCGATTTTCTACTTAAGTGGTAAAGACAAACTAATTACCCTAACCTA
>WNGS01113158.1:53885999-53896388 GCA_020271785.1 Procambarus virginalis
CACACACGAAAATACACTTTGATGCAGAGTATAAAGAAATTAGCAGATATACCCGTAACATCAATTTGACAAGAGTATATTGTGGGCGTTAGAGTTTATCAACGGCAGAGTATACTGTGTTAGTCCCTCCCAGTCCCTCCTTAGAAAGGGGGGGAGGGGGAGGGGATAGGGAAGGGGTAGAGAAGGGGATAGGGGGGAGAGAGAACTCTTGGTGTGTCTTACTTAACTATCGGCGCTGATGAATGGTGTGTGTAGACCTGTAATGGGTATAGATATTTGCATATGTAAAGCTTCTTTTATCGAGGCTACACCAAGTAGGGAGCGAGGGTTACCTTTGGTATCTCTCTCTCTCTCTCTCTCTCTCCTCTCTCTCTCTCCTCTCTCTCTCTCTCTCTTCTCTCTCTCTCTCTCTCTCTCTCTCCTGCGTCAGGCTATTGTTGGCCCATTACCGGCTGCCAAGACTAACATGGAGCATCTTTGGTAATGTATCTCTTCCCTTCTACCGGAAGAACGTAATCTTTGTTAATCTCTTCCTCTTCCACTGGAAGATAGCGTAATCTTTGATTCTGGTCTCTTCTAGCTTTCATATCTTTACCCCGTCATAAATACAAATATTGTTGATATATCATTTAAATAATAATAAAATAATTATTTTATAATGAATGGAAGTTATATGAAAAATAAGTCAATGTGTATAGACAACCATTTTATGAATACAAATTTTCAGTATGAGTAAATGTGCATGTACATTTATGATTAGATATTTTCAGTTTTAATTTTATTTAAAAAGTGTTAATTGTAAGTGTAAATTATTGTAATTGTGTTCATTATAATGTGTTATAATCTGACATGTCCAAGAATATTCTGTGTGAGATATCGTCGTCTCGCTTTAAATGCATCAGATAACGTGTTGTTGTTCCTTATGTTATCAGAGCCAACGATCAGGCCACACGAGGTTCTTCCGTGTGTGTGTGTGGTGTGTGTGTGTGTGTGTGTGTGTGTGTGTGGTGTGTGTGTGTGTGTCGGTTGGTTGCAACCCGCTCTCGCACAAGACAGTACATATATGACTTATTGCTTATAGTCACTATTGGCTGATTAATATGTATATATGTGGTATATACCACGTTATATTTAGTTTTTAAGGTACAAGCTCGTCCTATAGATTGCTAAACACAGTTTAATATTAGGAATTTCTTTTTCAGAATTATTAGGCAATAGAGATTTTATACAATATTAGACAATATCCTGAGTTAATTTACAATTTATTTAAATATTTTGGTTTTATTTCATTATTTTTATAAAACTGTAATATCAGTATAGGTATAGGTTAAGTACTATTGTAATTAAGAAGCAATAAGATAGTTATCTTAACATACTAAGGTGGTTAGGTAGGTCGATGTTTCTATTCAGCTTTTCAAGGTAAACTAAAATATTCACAATAAATTAGTATGTCACATATGCCTTATTAATAAGCCAATATTGACTATAACCAAGTGCGAGAACGGGTTGGTCTTTTTATGTGTGTTCACCTATTTGTGCCTGCAGGATCGAGCATTAGCTCCTGGACCCCGCCTTTCTAGCCGCCAGTTGTTAGAATCAATGACTCCTGTCTTATTTCTTCATATCTTTTTTTAAAATGATGATGCGGAAGCAGGCTCTATTCCTGCTCCTTTAGTTCGTTCATTTTCTAATACTCTCACGCTAAATGAAAACTTCCTAACATCTCTGTGACTCATCTGATTTTCCAGCTTCCACCCATGTTCTCTTCTATTGATATTCACTGTGAGCATATCATATATTTCCACTCTGGCAATCACCCTGCTTATTTTATTGTCTCTATCATGTTTCCCATTCCTCTCCTTTTTTCTAGCGTCGTCAGGTCCAGTTCTTTCAGTCGCTCTTTATATCCTATCCCTCGCAATTTTGAGACGAGCCTCGTCCCAAACTTCTGAACCTTTTCCAATTTCCTTGTTTTTTTCAGATAGTGGCTCCATGATGGGGCTGCATACTCTTAGACTGGTCTCACATAGGCAGTGTAAAACGCTCTAAATGCCTCCTTACTAAGGTTTTTGAATGTTCTTACTTTTGCTAGCGTAGCACTGCTGATGTTATCTAGTTTACATGTACCTCTGGATATTTGGTATTATGTCCACTCCCAACTCTCTTTTTAGAGTCGTCACAGGTAGGTAGTTTCCCTTCATGTACTGTCACTTCGATCTCCTATCACCTGTTCCCATTTCCCTCACTTTACATTTACTTGTGTTAAACTTCAGTAGCCATTTCTCCGGCCATCTCTGCAGCTTGTTCAAGTCTCTTGGATGATCCTCATCTATCACAACTATCCTCATCCGTCATAACTCTTCTCATTAATTTTGCTTCATCCACAAACTTATAAACTATATAAGACTTTTATAGACCTGTCATCTTTTTATATATTAGACATAGAAGTGGTCCCAGCACTGATTCTTGAGCTACTCCACTCGTTATTGTGTGCCGGTTCGACTTCTCAACCCTTACCGTTACTCTCTGGCTCCAACCTGTTAGGTAATTCCTTACCCATGTTTGGGCTTTTCCGCTTACTCCCCCCTGCTTCTCAAGTTCATAGTGGGGTACTGGAGATTAGGGGCTTTTGGTAGTCCAGAAATATACAATTTGGCCATCCTTCCTTGTCCTTCCTTGTGCTTGTTACTTTATCATAGAGTTCCAGAAGGTTTGTTATAGATGATTTCCCTTCTCTGAACCCATGTTGGTGCTTATGTACCTAATTCTCTCTAAGTGGGTAACTAGTCTTAACCCGATTATTCTTTCAAGTACTTTACAGGAATGTTTGTCAGTGATACTGATCAATAGTTAAGCGCCTCCTCTCTATCTCCTTTCTTGAAAATTGGTACCCATTTGCCTTCTTCCAATACCTGGGCAACTCTCCCGTCATAAGTGACTCATTAAGATCCACGTGAGAGGCACGGTGAGGGCCTGCGCTGCCTCTTTTAGTATCCACGGTGATATGTTGTCTGGTCCAACTGCTTTAGTTCCGTCCAGTGTTGTTAACTGTTTCAATACCTCCTCTGCTGTCACCTCTATATCTGTTAGTCTCCCATCAATGGGTCATCTCTTCTTCTAACAACGGGAGCTGCTCAGGTCGGCAGTGAACATTCCATGGAAACTGGAAACTATATTCCCCTCCTATATTTCTCCATTACTGTTGGTATGAAAGTCTCTTCGGTCTCCAATGTATCTATCTGACTGATGGATCTTCTTCGGTCTCCAATGTATCTATCTGACTGATGGATCTTCTTCGGTCTCCAATGTATCTATCTGACTGATGGATCTCAGTCAGATCCATCAGTCATCCATCTGACTAGGTCCATCATTTGATGGAGAGGTACAAGTGCAGGAATAAGGTTGCAATTCAGAAATATAGTTTGAGTTATGGTAGCTAGCGGGCTGTCTACCTTGTTGACATGACGTGTGTATGTTTAGTAGCTAATCTAAGCTTGCTTGCTCTCTTTTGCAGGGAGCTGCAAGCTAATTATTGTATTATGTTCCCTTGCCTCTGAAATCTGTGAGAATAATTTCCTGTGTGCTGCTTTTGAATGCTTCACAATCCTGTTTGTGTATGTTGGAGTCTCGTAAGGGAGGGTTTGTGTATGTTGGAGTCTCGTAAGGGAGGGTTGTGTATGTTGGAGTCTTGTAAGGGAGGGTTTGTGTATGTTGGAGTCTCGTAAGGGAGGGTTTGTGTATGTTGGAGTCTCGTAAGGGAGGGTTTGTGTATGTTGGAGTCTCGTAAGGGAGGGTTTGTGTATGTTGGAGTCTCGTAAGGGAGGGTTTGTGTATGTTGGAGTCTCGTAAGGGAGGGTTGTGTATGTTGGAGTCTCGTAAGGGAGGGTTTGTGTATGTTGGAGTCTCGTAAGGGAGGGTTTGTGTGTGTGTGTTGGGTTTGTTGATAGTATTGTTGGTCGCTGGTGCTTACTGGCCCTCTTCCTATGCCGGCGTTTAGAAGGTGGTGGCTACCTGACTATTCAGTCTAGTTTGCCACTATGACCTTGTCTACCGTAAATTGGAAAGTCTGAACCCAGATGGATTAGATTTCTGTCCCTAACCACATTGTGTATAGCTTCTCCCTGGTTATTTCTCCCGTGTCCAAGGCTCCATGTCCCCAAGGCTCCGGGGGGGGGGGGGGGAACCATAACTGTGCCTATTTTCCGCTTCCTACAACTGTAATAAAGTTGTTACATCTTGGCTTAAAGTGTTTATGACGAATTAGAACGTTGTTACAACTTGTTATAGTAGTAGGCATCCATGAGTCTCAGGAGACTATGGAGTTGAGCTCTGGTTGTCGGTCTGGAGTGGCCTCTCCAGGGCACAAAGCCAGGGTAGGTTGATTCGGGGGAGAAGCTGTTACCCAGGCAGCAGGTCCCCCCTCTCCACGGCACTGAAAGTCTCCAATGGAAAGGCATACGCCAATACAATTGGTTCCAGCGCCGTCGCAGGAACTGTGAGTTCCGGGGTTGACCTCGAAGGTGGTGAAGAAGGTACACAACTTGTTATATTGGTTGTTATAACTTGTTAGGTGTTAAAACTCGTTCGAACGTTGTAGCAACGTCGTAGTTTCGTTGTGTGTTTGGCGGGTGTGTTTGGCATTCGCATGTCCCAGAAAACAAACGGGTCTGTTTCCTTCGACGAGTTTTATGATATCGGCTGAGGGAAGGTAGGGTCGTCTTGGTAGGTGGTGGTAGTTAGTTCCAATAAAGATTGTACCTTTCAGTCGTTTCGAGTTCAATTGCCAGGAAGTTTTCCTGAAAATTATCTAGGAGTTCGTGTCGTATCTTTCTGGTGACAGCAACTGCTACTCCCGTGGTTGGCCTAGTCAGCTCCCTTGTCCTGGTAGAGTAGGTAGTTGGCATTCTTTTTTTCTCTCCTTTTTTTTCTATGGTTCTTAAATAATATTATGTTGGGATCAGCGTCTCCTCCTGGGTTGGTGGTAATAGTTGTGGTGGTGGTTGTAATATGTGTTGACAATGATAATGGTGGTGGTGGTGGTGGTTAAGGGCGCAGTGGTAATGATGTCGGAGTAAGGGAAGTGAAGGAATCACACAATCTTCCCTCCTTTCCCATCCCCGCCCCCTCCCCTTCCCTCCCCGGATAAGAGGTGACGGCAGGCCGGCATTAATGAGCCCCCAGATAACACCACCCTGATAACGGCCTCCCCCAGCTATCCTATCTCTTATCTCATGCGCAGCTCTTATACCACCTGACTTGGTATCCCCACGTCTCCACCCCCTCCTCACCCTCTTGTCTCTCCCCTCTCCCCACCACACGACTCCTTCGTCCCACAAACACCATAGCCACCTTTGACAGTTGAGAGGCGGGACCAAAGAGCCAGAGCTTAACCCCCGCAAACACAACTAGGTGAGTACTAGGTGAATACCTAACATTCCCCTAGCTACACTTACACCATAGTTACCCCCCCCCCCACACTCACATAAATAATCTGGGAAGAACAGCTAGAAAATGCAGACTTGAACCAGTGCCTGGAAAAAATAAGCTCAGTTTAACTAGAAATATCTTCAAACCGCATATCCCTCAAAGAAAAAAAGAGAAGAGATGCAGATTGGAACGGGAACGTCGTTCCCTCTATAGGCGAAAAAAACGGATCGTGGAACAACTTGAGAGTCGCACCCTGTCTCAAGAACGACACAGAAGGTTAGGTAGAGAAATAGAAACGATTGAACTAAAGCTTCAAGAATCATACAAAATCCAGGAGACAAAAAGAAAGCAAAAAATCATCAGTGAAATAGAGTGAAATCCGATTTTTTTTCTCTTGTGCAAAATCAAGATAAAAAAAACTACATCTTGTATCGAACTCCTGCAAAAGGGAGATGGAACGTTCACTGATGACAACAAAAAATGAGCGAAATGCTGTGGAATCAGCACGACTCTTCAGCGAGCCAGTAAACACACTGAAGATTGATAATCCAAATGAATTTTTCATGGATATGATACCAACATCAAATCATATAAACCACCACAAAATACACCCTATCAAGGGTGTATTTGATAGGCAGATGTCACCCTATCCCCACTGGATTTTGAAGAAGCCATAGACAGTATGCCTGTGCACTCTGCACCAGGCCCTGATTCTTGGAACTCTATGCATAAACAACTGTAAAAAAAAAACTATCGCAGGCCCTTCATATTCTTTGGAGCCTAGATACTGGTGTTATCCCTGACATACTAAAAACAGCATAAAACCATAAAAGAGGAAATAAGGCAGAGGCAAAAAATTACAGACCGATAGCACTAACATCACACATCATAATAGTCTTTGAAAGAGTGCTAAGAAGTAACATCACAAAATACATGGAATCACAGCATCTCCATAACCCTGGACAACATTGTTTCAGAACAGGGCGCTCTTGCCTGTCACAGTTGCTGGACCACTCACTATGACATGGCACTAGATGCCATGGAAGACGAGCAAAACGCTGATGTAATTTACACAAATTTACCAAAAGCCTTCGACAAATGTGACCATGGTCTTATTGCACACACACAATGCGTTCATAGGGAATTACCGGAAAAATAGGAAGATGTATCTACAATTTCCTGGCTAACAGAACCCAATGTGTAATAGTCAACATAGTAAAATCCGGTTCATCAACCGTGAAGAGCTCAGTCCCCCAGGGTACTGAACTTGCTCCAGTACTTTTCCTCATCCTTATATCGGACATAGATAAGGACACAAACTATAGTACTGTATCATCCTTTGCAGATGACACTAGGATTTTTATGAGAGTAGACAACATGGAGGACACGGCAAACCTTCAATCAGATGTAAATCAGGTCTTTCAATAGGCTACAGAAAATAATATGGTATTTAGTGAAGATTAGTTCCAGTTCATGCGCTACGGAAAAAAATAAGATATACAAACGGAAACCACGTACAAAACGCAGTCAAATCATAACATAGAACGAAAAGACAATGTAAAGGATTTGGGTGTACTCATGTCGGAAGACCTTACCTTTAAAGAACACAATAAAGTGGCCGTCACAACTGCAAGAAAAATGACAGGTTGGATAACAAGAACCTTTCACACTAGAAATGCTATACCGATGATGATACTCTTCAAAACGCTTGTGCTCTCTAGAGTGGAGTACTGCTGCACAATGACAGCCCCTTTCAAAGCTGGAGAAATTGCTGACCTGGAGAGCGTGCGGAGATCCTTTACTGCTAGAACCTACTCAGTAAAACATCTAAACTATTGGGACCGCCTATAATGCCTAAATCTGTATTCTCTTGAGCGCAGGCGGGAGAGATACATAATAATTTACAAGTAGAAAATTATAGAGGTGCAGGTCCCAAACCTGCACACAGAAATAACACCCCATGAGACCAGAAGGCATGGCAGGATGAGCAGAATTCTACATTCAGCACCAACATTATATTGAGTAAATGTGTCATATTCCTTCATTATTTACATAATGCTGGGAAGCCTTGAGGGTAGCTTTGGGTAATTAGATAGACCTCTAACAACTCCCTAGTTGCACCTAACAAGACCAGAGTGGCACCTAACAATCCTGTAGTTACCTAACACACAGAGATCACACTAACGTGATCAACCCTTTTTAACCCTGTCGTAGCTCAGTCGATTAAGGCAGTGTCTGAGATGCTCCCGGACGCAGGTTCGAATCCTCGTCACGGCCCCTTGTGGATTTGTTCTGTAGTTACCTCTATCCCTTAGTTACACTTAGCCCCTAGTTACACCCCTAGATATCACCCCTAATTATATCTAACCCCCTTACTTCTAACCATCCCCCCCTAGTTACACCTATCTCCGAATTACATCTAGCCCCTATAGTTACCCCTCTAACAAGCCCTCCTCCCCCCAGAGAGTTACCCCTGGTGTGTGACGAGTGTAAAACAGCGCCACCCACCATTACCAGGACACACAAAAGGGTGAACCCGGGCCCGCAAAAGAATCACCTGCAGGGCCCATTACCACCTTCAGCCCGACCATCAATTATTCCACATAATCCCTGTGATTAATAATCGGTCAGTCCGTCATCGGACGATAATTATTCAGGCCGGGAGGGGTGATCTGATGCCTTGGGAGGTAGGGGGGAGAGGGGGACACGGAGAAGGAAGGGAGGGAAGGCAGGGGAGGGGGGATGGAAGAGGGTTGTTGGGTTGTTGAAGCATAGGGGGAAAGAGTGGGTGGGGGGGGGGGCAGAAAATAGAGTTGTGGAATGGGATGGAACAGGCTTAAGGCAACAGGAGGGGAAGAGTTGGTAATTTTTTTAAGTAAAACAAATGGAGAGGGACAGGTAAAGGGAAATATTTGGAAATGGGGGAAATATAGCTTGAGTTATGATAGCAGGCGGGCTGTCCGCCTTGCTGACACAATGTTATGATAGCAGGCGGGCTGTCCGCCTTGCTGACACAATGTTATGATAGCAGGCGGGCTGTCCGCCTTGCTGACACAATGTTATGATAGCAGGCGGGCTGTCCGCCTTGCTGACACAATGTTATGATAGCAGGCGGGCTGTCCGCCTTGCTGACACAATGTTATGATAGCAGGCGGGCTGTCCGCCTTGCTAACACAATGTTATGATAGCAGGCGGGCTGTCCGCCTTGCTGACACAATGTTATGATAGCAGGCGGGCTGTCCGCCTTGCTGACACAATGTTATGATAGCAGGCGGGCTGTCCGCCTTGCTGACACAATGTTATGATAGCAGGCGGGCTGTCCGCCTTGCTGACACAATGTTATGATAGCAGGCGGGCTGTCCGCCTTGCTGACACAATGTTATGATAGCAGGCGGGCTGTCTCTGCTATATTTTATACTTGACGTGACTTTTGATTCGTGTTGTACTGATCTTGCGCGCCAGTATTCAGCCCTGTATTAGATAGGACGCTGTCACGGCCAATGGCGTCACGAATTATTTTTTCAATGTGTATTATTTGGAACTTTTTTTTATTTGTACTTATTGCCCAGTGCTTTTTAAATTTGTTTATGAATTCAATTGCTGTCATTGTCTTCATCGTGTTAGGGCTGGGGCAGGTCAGCTGGGCCAGGTCAGCTGGGGCAGGTCAGCTGGGGCAGGTCAGCTGGGGCAGGTCAGCTGGGGCAGGTCAGCTGGGGCAGGTCAGCTGGGGCAGGTCAGCTGGGGCAGGTCAGCTGGGGCAGGTCAGCTGATTATAGGGTGAAAAGCGTGGGTGAAAGGTGACTTCCTTGTGGTGCTCCACTATTCAGGTCTATTATTACGTCGCCCAAGTAGCCGCCGACGCTGAGCCTCGCTGTTCTGTGCTCTGTAAAGCTGCTTGATACCTGGTTGATGGGGTTCTGGGAGTTCTTCTACTCCCTTAAGCCCGGCCCGAGGCCAGGCTTGACTTGTGAGAGTTTGGTCCACTAGGCTGTTGCTTGGAGCGGCCCGCAGGCCCACATACCCACCACAGCCCGGTTGGTCCGGCACTCCTTGGAGGAAACTATCTAGTTTCCTCTTGCAGATGTCCACGGTTGTTCCGGCTGCAGAGTATGACAGTAAATCTTTGAGAAAGCCCTAGTTCAAATATCTAATATTTTAGGCCTATGTCCCAGACTCTCAGAAAAATTTTTGAAACCTCTCTGAGCACTATAGCTCTGCTGTTTCTAAACGCCATGTTGTCTGGTGTTATCATTCCGTTCATCTTCCAGGTATCTCCCAAGTCTCTGATTAAATATTTCTTCGAATATTTTGACAGGTGCTTCGAGAAGCAAAATTAGTCTCAAATTTTCAATTTGGGTTGGGGGGGGGGGGGATTTTCCTGGCTTACAGATTAATCTGACTGAGGGGGGGGGGGGCATTTTTTAAGTATGTGGGGAATTGTCAAGCTGCGAGAGCATTTAGTATATTGATGGACAGCGGCCATTGGTAAGATGGTTAATACCATTTGATTCTGCTATCACTATTCAGTTGCTACGCTCTTAATTGACTTCTAGACCTCTGCAATGGTTGTGTGTTTCGGTAATAGTTGTGTAAGGTGGTGGCCGTTGCGCATGCTGTTAAGGTCTATTGTTTGCATCAGAGGCAATGGTGCAGCGGTTATCGACTAGATTTGTCCGTTTTTTCTTTGACGGGACAAAAGTTGGCATTCAGGGTGTATTGTGACTATTTCCCCAGAAAGTCCTGAATTCCTGTCCTTGTTCTCCGGTTTCGTACATGTTGTTGTTTTGAAATTCAGCTACGGGAACAACGCATCACCGTGTATGGTGAGCCCGTAACGTCTTCGTACAATTAACGCGAGTTAACATGCTCCTTGTGAGGGATTATCTAGACTTAAACCCCCACACCTCCAATAACTCCCCTCCCCTCTCTCACTCTCCCCCCCTCTCTAACACCTCCCCTCTC
>WNGS01113158.1:53991377-54003659 GCA_020271785.1 Procambarus virginalis
CTTTACAACTGATAATAATAAAGGAATCAGCATAAAATACAGGATAAATGCCACCAGACTAGCACCAGAGCTGAGAGGTAAAAGAGACATGGTAAGATTAATTATATATATATATATTATATATATATATATATATATATATATATATATATATATATATATATATATATATATATATATTGGTGTATACTGGCAGCAGGTTTTCTTTAAACATGTTTCATTGAATATGACCGCATATTCTGTATTTACTATCTTCTGATTTAGGGCTTCTATCCCTCTAACTATTTTCTTAGCATCAGGGCTTAGCTGAAATAGGAGTTCTCCAAAACTCATTTTCGTAATTTCTGGGTGAAGAAAAGATGTGGATTACTATAGAATGTATTACACTTATTTAAACAATTTGTACAACGTTTCGAACCTCCATGGTTCATTCTCAAGTGAGGAAATGTTACAATGTGGTTTGATTAAATACCCGCACTGGGTCAGGTGATAAGACAATAAAGGTGAAAACATAGGGGATACATAGGGGATAAATGGGGTGAAACATATGAATAGAGGTAACCGCAGAAGGCCTATTGGCCCTTACGAGGCAGCTGGCATCTACATACAAAGATTAATCCAGTGTAATTGGCCTGTTATGTTGAACATTGTCTTCTGTGTTGGTATCGTTATGTTCTGGTCTTGTCCTTACTCTCATTGTGGGAAGAGTAAATAGTTCCGTGATTTGGGTGTTCATGGTAGGTTGTTCTGTTCTTATGTGAATTGCTTCAAGAATTTGTAATCTTCTTGCATCTTGGGTTCTGTCTATTATGCATGTATTCTTGTTCAACATTTCTCTTGTTAGGGTGATGTCATGGGCTTGTCTCATGTGATTCCTAGGGGCACCGGATTGAAGATGGCATGTCAAACGCCTCGTCAGCTTAGTCGACGTCATACCTATGTACTTAGATTGAAGGTTACATCCTTCGTGGGGGCAAGTGTACATGTATACAACGCTTGACTGCTGTAGAGGGTTCTCTGTCGGCTTCGGGCTGTTTTTGATAAGGAGTTCGGAAGTCTTCTTGGT
Source organism: Procambarus virginalis (assembly GCA_020271785.1). Classification (NCBI taxonomy): domain Eukaryota; kingdom Metazoa; phylum Arthropoda; class Malacostraca; order Decapoda; family Cambaridae; genus Procambarus; species Procambarus virginalis. Next base: position 53,992,444 of record WNGS01113158.1, read on the forward strand.
TTTATAGAATATTGTCAGGTTTATGTTTTGGTTAGGAGTAGTGCTTTTTACTCCTTTACGGATTATTTCTTTCATTATTCTTTCCTCTTTTGTATGTTCACTGTGCATGGTTGATTTGTAATATAATTTTATTGGAGGTATTGTGGTTTCTGTTCTAGGTTCTGGATTATACCAACGGTCCAAGTGTCTTCTTATAGCAGCGTTTATTTCCGCGTTGCTATATCCATTGTTCACCAATACCTGAGTTACTCTTTCAAACTCTCTACTCACGTTGCTCCATTCAGAGCAGTGGGTAAGCGCTCGACGAATATAAGCATATAATATATATATATAATATATATGCCATTCTTGGATGTACTAATAACAAAAACAGGAACCTCTTTAAGCACCAATGTATATACCAAGCCCACCAACATAGGATTATGCCTGAACGGTAGAAGTGAGTGCCCCCAAAGATACAAAGCCAGTGTTCTCAATGCTTATATTCGTCGAGCGCTTACCCACTGCTCTGAATGGAGCAACGTGAGTAGAGAGTTTGAAAGAGTAACTCAGGTATTGGTGAACAATGGATATAGCAACGCGGAAATAAACGCTGCTATAAGAAGACACTTGGACCGTTGGTATAATCCAGAACCTAGAACAGAAACCACAATACCTCCAATAAATTATATTACAAATCAACCATGCACAGTGAACATACAAAAGAGGAAAGAATAATGAAAGAAATAATCCGTAAAGGAGTAAAAAGCACTACTCCTAACCAAAACATAAACCTGACAATATTCTATAAAACCAAGAAGACTTCCGAACTCCTTATCAAAAACAGCCCGAAGCCGACAGAGAACCCTCTACAGCAGTCAAGCGTTGTATACATGTACACTTGCCCCCACGAAGGATTTCTTCACCCTGAAATTGCGAAAATGAGTTTTGGAGAACTCCTATTTCAGCTAAGCCCTGATGCTAAGAAAATAGTTAGAGGGATAGAAGCCCTAAATCAGAAGATAGTAAATACAGAATATGCGGTCATATTCAATGAGACATGTTTAAAAGAAAACCTGCTGCCTGTATACACCATATATATATATATATATATATATATATATATATATATATATATATATATATATATATATATATATATGTGTGTGTATATCACGAAAATAAACACGTGATATATATATATATATATATATATATATATATATATATATATATATATATATATATATATATATATATATATATATATATATTATATAACTTGGCATTGCAAATAAAGCTATTATCATTTTTGGCATGAAATGTTGAATATTAAACAATGAATAGATTACCATTTTATTTCATGACTCGAACACGATGTGTCCATTTTGTTGGACTCAAAATTCCTAAATTACTCCTTTAAATGTTTACAAATTACACTCTCTTCAAAGTTCACCAATTAATTATTACTTCTTTAAAGCACGCTTTAAACCAAAAAAGTCTTATTGGTCCAGCATATATATATATTGAGAGACTGCGACGCTTGGCCATTATAACAAATAGAGGAGTTCACGGGTGATTACTGCCAGTCCGGGTCCTTCAATACTCAATATTGACGCTCTACGAGGCTAGTCAACACTCGCCTCATCAAACACACACACACACACTCATGAATTTTCAAACACATTTACATAGCTAAAAAGAGCAACGTTAGAACAATGATTGTATCGTACATCGAACTGTTCATCCCAACGGGTAAAATAAAGAATTAAATTAAAATGAAATAAATGTGTTGAGGGAGGGGGTCGGCGGAGGCAGCCCGGCTCCCCAAACAATGAAACAATATAACCTTCACTGGCGTTTACATTACACTTCATCACTGCTTGCGCTCCGGACTATCAAACAGCCGGGATGACAAAGTTTCGAGTATATAGCCCACCAGTAAATCTAAAAATAAGGCACGAACACAAAAAAATCTTGAGCCTTGCTCGCCGAAACCATCTGTACAGTCACTGGCGTTCGACTTCCCTGGGATTGTCGACCACTCTGGTCATTTGTATCCGCCTCGACCCTGCCTACTTATTCCCTCAGGTCGTGGCCCCACGCTTTGTCAACTGCTTGCTTCCTCTTGTGTAGGTTTAAAACACTTTTGGGGGGAAGAAAACACACATTTAAAGCAGCATCTAGCAGGTTAAAAATGGTAAGTTTTTTTTTTTATTTTGCCTCGGCGTCACACAAGTTTGAAATATTGATTCCAGTTTACTCTGTGCTTTATTATTAATTTAAGCTATAATACCATGCAATCCATATTTTTTTTGCTGGCGGCAGGTTTTAGCATAATATTTCTGTTGCTTTAATCGGCTCTGTTGATGTTTTAGGGTAATACAATTATATAATGTATTTCGTGTAAACTTTTTAATTTATTGCCATGCTAAATTAAAAGAAAAAATATTTCAGAGGCTCTACCATTTAAAATGCACGACCCGAAATTTTTATCAGAAATAAGTAGGCTTCCGCCAGGAGAGAAAGCAGCCTCACCTGCCGTATAATTCGTCTATTTTCTCTCCAGCCTCAAAATTTCTTAACTTTCACCTTCCATCAAGGACATCTGTTCTTAAGAATTATCATCAGCGACTCCACTACCAAAAGTGATTTTTTTTTGCATGCAATGGGCCTTTGGTATATTCAATTAAATCTTTAATTTTTGCCTTATATATTCAACACTATTCACAAAATTACATCTTTAATATAAATTATTAATAATCTTACATCTTCATAAAGGCTTCATCTTCAATGAAATCTATACTCTACAGTTTACATATTCAATATTCTTGAGATAATATCTTCAGTAGACCTTTTGTTGCGTCTGAGGGAGGAAGAAAATTGAAACCACGAGGATATATCAACTTTTATTTAAAACAATGGAAATGGTAACTTATAACACAGAGGTTCCATCACTCTTGGGAACGGAAGCTGGAGTGGTGGTGGGAGGGCTGCTGAACACATCCTCAAACACTGTAACACAAGACAAACATTTTAATACGAGAGGAACACTACAACAAAAAGACAAACATATTATGATATCCAAACCACTGGACATTATATCAAGTCCAGGAGTTGATAATGGTCCAAGACGAACCGAAACTGACTTCTGACTGACGGACCGAAACCGACTTCTGACTGACGGACCGAAACCGACTTCTGACTGACGGACCAAAACTTCAATTCTTCATTTTCTGATGTGTGGTCTGGTCATCATTTCTTCAGGCACGTTACTCTGGCTCATCGTCTGCAGAAACATTTTAATACGAGAAAACTCTTAAAATAATTTAAGTTTGGTTTTAATTTTGAGTCATTTAACGATCTATATAGTTTCGAACAATATATTAATGTTTTTATTTAATCTTCCGATGTATTTATTTATTTTAGCACTGAAGATGGAACAATGTCTCCGTAACGTCATTCAAAATGCGAGGGAGCATAAACGTTCATGAATATGTTTGAACACGTTTATACATACATACCAATGACATACAAAGTTTGAAGATCCAACAATAGCAAGACCGATGCTAAAAGGGAATTATTCATAATACATCAGCCATAAGCTTGCCTTTACGACGTGGATATTAGGTTTTCTGATTTGGGACAGCGTTGTAATTCTGAGGATAGATGAAAATGAGGTTAGGCTATGCAATCACAAGCAACGCGATGAGTTGAAGAAAAGAGATTGGAAGTTGTTCAATGGGGGTCCCGTCCCTAGCGGAGAGCCCCTCCCCCAGGTAAACCTGTTCCTGCATAAGTATGCATTTACATGTTGATAATGCCACGTGTTAACGGCGCAGTATCACAGTTTCACTGTCAGGGGCTGTGTCACCTGTCCTCAGGCTAGGCTCGTCCACCTGACGATCGACCCCAATGACGCAAGTTAATATTATTACATTTCTAGAATTTGTTGAACAGTTAGGCCTAGGATAAGGTTCTGTTGGCAAGTTATGGTATTTGCAGTACGTTGATGAAGCATTTTTCCAGAGGTGCGATTCACTGTGTGTGGAAGACTTGTCCTGTTAGTTTGCTGTCAGTTGGTTAATAAGTCTCGAAGAGCAGACTTCTAAGTACTTATAAGTGGTGATTTATTGAGAAAAGCACATACGTCACCAGTTGAGTCGTGTGTAATGCCATCCTTATCCGTCAAATAGCCTCAGACCCGCCGTCACCCTTACTAGACAACTAGCCAATAGCCTCAGACCCGCCCACCGTCTATGACAACTTATCACCAAGAACAGAGGCCTCAAGCCTCTTCTCTCTCTCTCCAACATTGAACAAAATAAAGCATATCGCACGCAACAAAGCACATAAAACTGCCTCGTTAACGCCGCCCTTCGCAAAATAACTCTCCCGAACAGACTTGTCGGGGTTGAAATATGTGGGCGGAAGGCATTTAGCAACCCGGGCAGAATCTAAACCACAATAATGGCGACGGGGAGATGATAAACTGGAGTAATTAATACCGGTGATTCATAACCTCATTAGTAACATCACAGGCGGGGTAAAAATGTTGGTCATTTATAATGTAATCAATCGGGTAATGAAGAGGAGTCCGTCCCAGTATTGTCCTGAGCCGCCTCGCTCTCTTTAACTTACTCATGTAAGCATTTCAGAAGTCATTTTGATGACAAGGATGTTATCGGTCGTAATAAACTTCTTCCTTCATAAGCACAAGCTGCGTTTATTTACTAATTTTATATTCACTATTTATAAACTGCTTTAAGCCAGAGCTTAAAGCAGTTTGGTTTGTAGCCTTTGCTATTCAAACTGTGCATGTTACATTAATCAAGTGATACATGTCAACTCTGCTAGACTCGGCCAGCTGCAACCACTTGGGCTGGACGGTAAAGCGACGGTCTTGCATCATGCAGGTCGGCGTTCAATTCCCGATCATCCAAGTGGTTGAGCACCATTCGTACCCCCCCCCGTCCAATCCCAAATCCTTTTTGCTGATCCGTTCCAAGTGCTACATTGTCGTAATGCCTTGGCGCTTTCTCCCGATAGTTGCCTTACCTTCGACCAGCTGCTAACCTTAGCCACCTTCGCTACAGTCAGCCACATCTGGGCAGATCCAGCTCCTCTGCACTCGGCAAATATCGTTCAACTTCAGCTTTGACAACAAAAAATGTTGAACAGCAGTTCTCATCCCTACAACGGTATACACAGTCTTCAGAGTCATATGTTTTGTTACTTCCTGTGGTAGATAGTGATACTTCCTGTGGTAGATATTGCTACTTCCTGTGGTAGATATTGCTACTTCCCGAAGTAAGTGCCACATACGTCCCGCCTCCCCATTACACATTCAAAAATATAGAATCCTTAACAAACAATTGTTGCACAAACAGTCCTCACTATACCGAAATACCAGTATATACTTCAATAAAAAATACAAAAAAGCATTCTACGTCATCTTTCACAGTCACAACACTCACTACCCCAACAATCACTCACTTTACCGCCCCCCCCAACCATTGTGCTACAATCGTAAAAGGGAACAATCAACCAGAGATGCTTACCATCATGATGGGGCAAAGCGGCACACCACCTCACACCACCGTCTCCGTGGCCTTGATGAGCTGGTCCACGGGGTAGTGGCCATCACTCCCGGCGCCTCTCTGGGGCCTCTGAGTGCCCCTCGAAGCACTGTGGCCCGGTCGTACCCGGGGTAGGTGCCCGTGGTGCCCCTGGAGGTGGCCGGGTAAGGGCGGTGTACCGTTGGGTAGCTGTGGCGTAGCTGATCCCTGGTGGGGTGCTGGACGCGTACCCCTATATAGCTGTACCGGTGGGGTCGTACCCCGGAGAAGCTGTGGTCGTCTCTGGGGCGAGGTCGTGTCAGGTCGTCGCGAGGGTTCTGGTGAGGTAGGACCCCCGGGAAGGTGCGTTCCTCTCTGGGGCTGTGGAGTTGGATTCCCCGGGGTAAATGCGATCCTCCTTAGGGCTGAACTGACGGAAACCTGAGAAGATGCGCTCATCCTTGGGACTGAATTCGGAAGCTCGGAACCCTCCCAAGTAGCTGCGCTCGTCTCTGGGGCTGAAAGGGCCTCGAGCCCCAGGGTATCCCCGCTCCTCTCGGGGGCTATACGGGGAGCGAATGTCCGGGGAGCTCTCAGCTTCTCTTAGTTTGTATTTGGGTCTAATGCCCCGATAATACCGCTCCTCTCTGGGGCTGCCTCGCAGGGGGTGTCGGTCACCGGGGTAGCTGGGCATCTCGTCTCTGGGGGGTAGGCTGAAGCGTACCCCGGGGTACTTGTGCTGCTCCTCCCTGGGGAGGTGCTGGGTGGCGCCTCCCTCTGGGAAGGTGGTGGCTCTCTCTCTAGAGGGCGGGAGAGGTCGCTCCTCCTCGCTCCAGCCTCCGAAGTCGTCATCGTCCGCCGCCAGGAATGACTGGAAGGAACAAGGAAGATGTAGTGAAGCACCGCTCGCGGGAGTCGTGGAAGGTGGCCAAATGTCAGCATAAATTATGGTCAGATTGATAATTGATTAATCGATGATAATTGTGGTTGAGAGAGAGAGAGAGAGAGAGAGAGAGAGGAGAGAGAGAGAGAGAGATAGAGAGAGAGAGAGAAAGAGAGAGAGAGACCTAATTCTTCCCAGGTCTTAACCTTATAATGCTCTCAAGTACTTTGCAGGGGGGTGCTTGTGTGTGTGTGTGTGTGTGTGTGTAATTACCAAAGTGTAGTTACAGGATGAGAGCTACACTCGTGGTGTCCCGTCTTCCCAGTTCTCTTTGTCATATAATGCTTTGAGATTACCGACGGTTTTGGCGTCCAACACCACTTAACGTGTTCCAACCGTCTACCACTGTTTGCGAAAGTGAATTTTCTTATATTTCTTCGGCAGCTTTGTTTAGTTATTTTAAATCTTTGACCTCTGGTTCTTGAAGTGCCAGGTCTCAGAAATTCTTCCCTGTCAATTTTATCGATACCCGTTTTCTATTTTGTATGTAGTGATCATATCACCTCTTTTTCTTCTATTTTCTAGTTTTGGCATATTTAATGCCTCTAACCTCTCCTCGTAGCTCTTGTCCTTCAGTTCTGGGAGCCATTTAGTTGCACGTCTTTGACCTTTTTCCAGTTTATTGATGTGCGTCTTAAGATATGGGCACCACACAACCGCTGCATATTCCAGCTTTGGTCACCTTACCTTATGGTTAGGTAAGGTCTAACAAAAGTCGTGAACAATTTCTTTAGTATTTCGTAATTCATGTATTTAAAAGCAATTCTGAAGTTATAAAGTGTAGCATCGGTCCCTCGCACAATGTTCTTTATGTTGTCCTCAGGTGATAGTTTTCCGTCTAGTACCTTACCTTGCGGTTACCTTGGGGTGCTTTCGGGGCTCAAGGTCACAGCGGCCCGGTCCTCAACTAGGCCTCCTAGTTGCTCGACTGGTCAACCAGGCTGTTGGACGCGGCTGCTCGCAGCCTGACGTATGAATCACAGCCTGATTGATCAGGTATCTTTTGGAGGTGTTCATCAAGTTCTCTCTTGAACACTGTGAGGGGGTCGGCCAGTTATGCCTCTTATGTGTAGTGGAAGCGTGTTGAACAGTCTCGGGCCTCTGATGTTGACATAGTTCTCTCTCTCAGAGTACCTATTGCATCTCTGCTTTTCAACGGGGGTATTCTGCACATCCTGCCATGCCTTCTGGTCTCATGTGCTGTTATTTCTGGGTGCAGGTCTGGGACCAGCCCCTCTACTATTTAACACGCGTAAAATATTAAGTATCTCTCCCGCCTGCTCTCAAGCGAATGCAGATTTAGGTTCGTTAGTCGGTCCCAATAATTTAGATGTTTACTGAGTGGATTCTAGCAGTAAAGGATCTCTGCACGCTCTCCAGGTCAGCAATATCTCCAGATTTGAAAGTGATTGTCATTGTGAAACAGTATTTCTAGATCTCTTTCATTACCAGAATTCTTTAAAGATTTCTCACATAATTTATAGGTAGTGTGGGGTCTATGTTCTCCTATTCTACATTCCATAACATGGCATTTATTCACATATTATTCACACTTGGCACCATTTGCCAAGTGGTGCTCCATACACTTATTTTGTCCAGATCTTTTTGAAGGGCATGGCAATCATCTTCCCTATTATCTTAGCATTATCAGAAAACATGTTTATTAAATTCTGTATTCCATGTGGTATATCGTTTATGCAAACAATGAACATTGCCGGTGCAAGAACTGAACCCTGTGGTACTCCACTCGTAACATTTCTTCAGTGCGATACATTGCCTCTGATTACTGTCCTCATTTTTCTGTTAGAAAATTTTTCATCCATGTTATTAGCCTACCTGTGACTCCTCCAATATGTTCCAGTTTCCAGAACAACCTCTTATGTGGAACTCTGTCGAAAGCCATTTTTTAGGTCCAGATAGATGCAGTCAACCCAACCATCTCTTTCCTGTAAAATCTCTGTGGCTCGATCATAGAAACTGAGTAAGTTCGTTATACAGAACCTCCCAGATCAAAAACCATACTGTCTGTGATATTATATCGTTTTTCTCCAGGTGTTGTACCCATTTAGTTTTTATTATCTTTTTCAATATTTTGCCTATTACACTTGTCAACGATACAGGTCTATAATTGAGGGGGGTCTTCCCTGCTGCCACTTTTGTAGATTGGAACTATGTTAGCCTTTTTCCTCACATCTGCTACGACTCCTGTACACAGCGATGCCTGAAAAATCAGTTGAAGTGGCATGCTGAGCTCAGGTGCACATTCTCTCAGCACCCATGGTGAAACTCCATCTGGACCAACAAACGAATGATTTTGACCCAAGTTTCTTAGGAATTCTTGATATTCCGGTTTTCAAATAATTCGATGTAAAAAGAGCTACACTTAGATTTTCACCGTATTCTTGTCTAAGTGTTTTTTTTACACGCTTTTCAGCATGAGTGGTTAGTAGTTCACACAGAGAAAATCTTTTGAAGGAGATCGAACCAACGTTCTGGGTAATCCCGGACGCGCGCTTTACCAATGGACTCCGATATGCTAACAGAAAACGGGACAGTAAGTCACTTTCACGAGCCGTTTGTCGTATTTGTCATATAATTGTCGTATTTTCTAGTACGACAATTATTTGGCCTTATGTAACGCATACGGGCGAAATGCGACGTTTTTTTTTTTTGAAGGACAGGTTGTGTCAACAGGGAACAGCCCGTCACAGCTGACTAGCTTCGAGGTACCTATTTACTTCGAGGTACCTATTTACTGCTAGGTAAACAGAGGCATCAAGTGGAAAAACTCTCCCTATTTGCTTCTGTCTCAGCCGGGAATCGAACCCGGGCACTTGGACTGCAACTCCCGCAGGCTGTCTGTTCAGCCGCAGGGACTTGTGCAATGTTATTTTGAAAATTAAATAAAATACAACACTTTATAAATAATAAAAAATATTCATTACTCAATTATTTTTCTCTCTATATATTATCATTTATAATTATAAATATTAGAAAATATCAAGTTAATTGGGAAATGGACAGTCATCAGGGGGCAGAAATAGGGAGACGGGGGAGGGAACTATCGCGGGAACTATCGTCAAGCCATTAGGCTTATATAGTACTTGGAAAGGACCAGGATAAGGATTTGGGATGGGACGGGGGGGAAGGAATGGTGCCCAACCACTTGGACGGTCGGGGATTGAACGCCGACCTGCATGAAGCGAGACCGTCGTTCGACCGTCCAGCCCAAGTGGTTGTACACAAAAAGTGGTGTGTAGGTGTGTGTGTATTCACCTAGTTGTTTGCGGGGGTTGAGCTTTGCTCTTTCGGCCCGCCTCTCAACTGTCAATCAACTGTTTACTAATTACTTTATTTTTTCAACCCATCCTCACAAATTCGTATAGTCAATATTGACTTATTAATATTTGCATAGGTGACATACTAAACAATAGTTTACCTTGAAAAGCTTCATAGAAAATACCGACCTTACCTAACCTTGTTAGTATGTTAAGATAAGCATCTTATTGCTTCGTAATTACAATTGTTACTTAACCTATTATAGGTATAGGTTAAGTAATAATTGTAATTACGTAGCAATAAGATGCTTATCTTAACATACTAACAAGGTTAGGTAAGCTCGTGTTTTTCTATGAAGCTTTTCAAGGTAAACTATTATGTTTAGTATATCACCTATGCACGTATTTAATAAGTCAATATTGACTATACAAATTTGCGAGGACGGGTTGATTTTTTTCCTCCACACCACACTGTGTGTGTGTGTGTACTTACCTAGTTGTGCTTGCGGGGGTTGAGCTCTGGCTCTTTGGTCCCGCCTCTCAACTGTCAATCAACTAATATACAGGTTCCTGAGCTTACTGGGCTCTATCATATCTATACTTGAAGCTGAGTATGGAGTCAGCCTCCACCACATCACTTCCTAATGCATTCCATTTGTCCACTACTCTGACATTTCAATGTCATTCCACTGACATTGAAATAATTCTTTCTAACGTCTCTATGGCTCATTTGGGCACACAATTTTTACCTGTGTCCCCTAGTGCGTGTGCCCCTTGTGTTAAATAATCTGTCTTTATCTACCCTATCAATTCCTCTGAGAATCTTGTATGTGATGATCATGTCCCCACTAACTCTTCTGTCTCCCAATGACGTGAGATTTAATTCCCGTAGTCTCTCCTCGTAGCTCATACCCCTCAGTTCGGGTACTAGTCTGGTGGCAAACCTTTGAACCTTTTCCAGTTTAGTTTTATGCTTGACTAGATATGGACTCCATGCTGGAGCCGCATACTTCAGGATTGGTCTGACGTATGTTGTATACAAAGTTCTGAAAGATTCCTTACACAAGTTTCTCAAGGCCGTTCTTATGTTAGCCAACCTGGCATATGCCGTTGACGTTATCCTCTTGATATGGGCTTCAGGGGACAGGTCTGGCGTGATATCAACCCCCAGGTCTTTCTCTCTGAGTCTTGAAGTATTTCATCTCCCAAATGATACCTTGTATCTGGTCTTCTGCTCCCTACACCTATCTTCATTACATTACATTTGCTTGGGTTAAACTCTAACAACCATTTGTTCGACCATTCCTGCAGTTTGTCTAGGTCTTCTTGAAGTTTCAAGCTGTCCTCCTCTGTCTTAATCCTTCTCATAATTTTGGCGTCGTCAGCAAACATTGAGAGGAATGAGTCTATACCCTCTGGGATATCATTTACGTATATCAGAAACAGGATAGGTCCGAG
>WNGS01113158.1:54014502-54028523 GCA_020271785.1 Procambarus virginalis
AAAATATGCTTCGTGTGAGGGAATGGATTTCCCCAGCTAGTTTGTGCACTTGTTGTGTGTGTGTGCACAAAGCAGGAAAGAGCTAGTGCACACACACAGGCGTTTCAGAGTGCACCGGGCGTTACTTTTGGAAATACTTGACCTCCACAAGCTTGATGGGTGTCTACGGACAGCTCTTGAAAAGAGCCTTCCGTTGCTACTGCAGGGGTCGCTGTGGCCTGTCTGTAACGAAAGGTATAGCCATGAGTATGTTTCATGTGAGTTGTGTAGCAAGTGGAGAGGGGGGTGTGTGGGGGGGGGGGGTTGTTGTGGTAGTTGGCCAGCGGTCTTGGCCAGTACCTCACCACCAGGCCTCCACGCCGTGACGTCACCAGGCACCTCGTGGCACGGGGAAGCCTTGTGATTGGTTGAGACTTGTATCTCCAGTAGGCTGCATGGCGGGCTGTCACCTGATTGGTGGATTTGAGTACAGGCGAGGACCGTCGGACGAAGTCGCGTTTTACCCGCCAAACCATTCTGAACGCTGTCGTTCTCGACAGGTGCATCAGGACTGTTGCTTAAGATCCGCGTGTAAAACCCGCATCGTTCGTCATCTAGTCGCTTTGACTACATATCCCAGCAGAGGGGTTATCAGGGGAGGCTCTACAAGCAATTCAGGGAAAGTGGTCCAACGCAAGGACATTGAATCTCGCCTCGCCGTAATTTCGTCCACGCCATTACGCTGTGTACGGAAGGCAGCCACCAGCTCCAGCCAGTGTGTGCTAGGTGGAAGCTGTATGAAACGACGCGAGCCGTGAAGTGCCCCAGTCGCACACGTCACTCACGGAACGCCGCGTTGTGCCGAGACGCCGTGTTAGCCACAGTTCTGTGCTAGCCACGTGAGGGACGTGAGGCTCTCTCCAGCTCAACAGTACGTCGTGTGAGTGTGTTATACGATTGTGGAGGCCGGCCCGGGAGAGTGAGTACCCTGTTTTGGTACTTTTATACATTTCATTCATTTGGTGTATGAAATTTCAGGAACTGACCTCAAGTCCGTGTTCCGTCTAAGCATTGTCCACCTTGCAGGCGATTCGGAAGTGCAGAAGCACGAGATTACACCGGAATTAACGTCAACCAGTCCGTGGGAGGGCACGACTGTGTGTAAGGACGTAATAAAGTGTGTAATTATTATACCTGGAACACAATTTAGCTTAGTCAAGGAACTGCCGTGTGTTTGCGACGGCTAATTACCGTCCTTGTTGTATATTTTCCAATGTGGAGTACAGTGTTGAGTGGGTGTTGCATGCGCTGTATTCCACATATGTGATATCTTTCCAGGAGAAAACCAGCACCCGGCAGTGTAGTGTACGGTGAAGCTATTTACAAAGGGGGAGATTTCCCAGTGGTGTTTACTGTAATAATTGTGCCAGTGGTTTTATGTATACAAAGTGTGCTGTGTGATTTTTTGGGGCAGTGAATATATATTTCATTTACAATGTCATTTGCACACTCACACTCACAATGTGTCTTACATTGCAGTGGGCTGCAAAGTGTCATTCATTGCAGGTTCCTGCAAAAGTGCACCGTGTAGTGTTACTTGTCAGTACAAGACCTTGGGTGTAATCTTTAATTGTGGGATAAATGAAGGATTCAGTGAGTTAATTGAGGGGTAATTAAGTACACCTACGGGAGGTAACACATTGCCTGACGAGGGAACTGTCGTGTTGAAACAGTCTTGAGATTAACGTAATACGTTGGGTGTAATTATCTGTCCATGGGACAGCTAATTGATCACTAGCTAATTAGTGTCATTAGCATCACATAAGTGAATTCACACAATGGTGAGGAACTAGGAAGAGTGATAGTAGTTGTGTTAACGTAATTTGCTCCAGACTATCTGTTCGTGGGACAGCCAATTAGTGGCTCGTTAATTAGTTAACGAAGTTAATTAGGGTAATTAACGTCATAGGGTTTTGACTGACTGTCGGGAGAGCGAAAGTCATTTGAGCTGGTATAATTCATTGGATTAAATATATCCGTCTGTGGGACAGTTGATTAAGCACTCAAAGTTAATTAAGGGTAATTAACACCTCGTGAATTCATAAGTGTATTGTTGACAACTGCTTAGGCAGTGTGGAGTACAACAAACGTGTAGAGTTAATTATCTGTCCATGGGGTAGTTAATTGCTCAGGTTAATTAGGGTAATTAACTCTCATTATATTTGACAGACTTGAGAGAAACTATCGATAGAGTGACATTGGGGCTATCATAGCTCGTTGTGGTTTAATTAGCTGTCCGTTTGACACTAATTAGTAATTACTCACTAAATGCTTGATAGGTCAAGTGTGATGTAATTAAGGGCGATCGAGTTAGCGTGTTGACAGTTGAGTACCCGAGAGACACGATTGTGTTTAACGTAATCTAATTGTTGCTGACTGCTGTTAACAGTCAATTAAAGTAATTAATCATTGTTGATCAATTAGTGTAACTGATTCTATTGTTTGATTGTGTCTTACCTTACCTTACCTTGAGGATACCTTGAGGTGCTTCCGGGGCTTAGCGTCCCCGCGGCCCGGTCATCGACCAGGCCTCCTGGTTGCTGGACTGATCAACCAGGCTGTTGGACGCGGCTGCTCGCAGCCTGACGTATGAGCCACAGCCTGGTTGATCAGGTATCCTTTGGAGGTGCTTATCCAGTTCTCTCTTGAACACTGTGAGGGGTTTGCCAGTTATGCCCCTTATGTGTAGCGGGAGCGTGTTGAACAGTCTCGGGCCTCTGATGTTGATAGAGTTCTCTCTCAGAGTACCAGTTGCACCTCTGCTTTTCAACGGGGGTATTCTGCACATCCTGCCATGTCTTCTGGTCTCATGTGATGTTATTTCTGTATGCAGGTTTGGGACCAGCCCCTCTAATATTTTCCACGTGTAAATTATTATGTATCTCTCCCGCCTGCGCTCAAGGGAATACAGATTTAGGCTCTTTAGTCGGTCCCAATAGTTTAGATGTTTTACTGAGTGGATTCTAGCAGTAAAGGATCTCTGCACGCTCTCCAGGTCAGCAATTTCTCCAGCTGTGAAAGGGGCTGTCATTGTGCAGCAGTACTCCACTCTAGAGAGCACAAGCGTTTTGAAAAGTGTCATCATCGGTATAGCATCTCTAGTGTGAAAAGTTCTTGTTATCCAACCTGTCATTTTTCTTGTAGTTGTGACGGCTACTTTATTGTGTTCTTTAAAGGTAAGGTCTTCCGACATTAGTACACCCAGATCCTTTACATTGCCTTTTCGTTCTATGTTATGATTTGTCTGAGTTTTGTACGTGGTTTCCGTTTTTATATTTTCAATTTTTTCCATAGCGCATGAGCTGGAACTTATCTTCGTTAAACACCATATTATTTTCTGTAGCCCATAGAAAGACCTGATCTACCTGGTCTTGAGAGAAATGTTGATGTAGAATTGATAGGAGGTTACTTGTGTTATTTAACTGCCTAATTGCTACACTCTCATTGCAGTGGGGTTGCAAGAGTTGTCTTAGCAAATTGTGATTATAGAATTTCAATCGCAGAAGGCTGCAAGTAAATTTTGATGGCAATGTTGTGTTGTCAGTGAGCACTCCGAATTGTTCAGTTAGTTCAGTATTCAACCTCGCGGCAATTGACAGAATTCATTGCTATACTTGAGCAATATTGTATATTACTGACATTAATATATATTTATATTAAGATATAGAGAGAATATTTAGACATTAATGTAACTTAAAATCGACGTTGTGGTAGTTTTAGTTCGTTATTGAATAAACTTGTTATTGTTATAGAAAATGGTCTTTGTGTCAATACGTCTCGTATTGCCTTGTCAAGCAAGGAACCAACGACCGGATGGGTGGTGGCTGAGCGGACAGCGCTCTAGACTCGTGGACCTAGGGACCGGGGTTCGGTCCCCCCCCCCCCCCAGCCCCGCCGGAAAAACATATGGGCAGAGTTTCCTTCACCCTGATGCCTCCTGTTACCTAGCAGTAAATAGGTACCTGGGAGATAGACTGCTGTTACGGGCTGCTTCCTGGGGGTGTGTGTAAGGAAAAAAATAGTAGTTAGTAACAGTTGATTGACTGACAGTTGAGAGGCGGGCCGAAACAGCAGAGCTCAACCCCCCCCCCCCTCAAGCACAATTAGGTGAATACCTACAGTGGATGGGATTTCAACCTAGGTTGAAGTCCTGGCGGATTGCTCCCGCCTCTCCTTGCTTGTTGCAGCAGTTGCAGTTGCTTGCTACGAGTTGCTTTATCTAAGAGAGGTAAACATAGAAAAAAAAATCACACACGTCGACATTTGACTTCAGTTGAAAGATAAAATCAACATCTAAATTCTGTCAGTGTATTCACACAAGTTTTATATATTTTTTATTCTATTTTAAATACGAATATCCAAAGAAGGTTAAATTGTTCTTATTTTGTTCTGATAGAAAAGGTGAACGGAATGGAATTTAGTCCGTTCATGTCTTCAAAATACATTTATTGTATTTGTCAAGTTTTTCATCATCAGTTAAGGATCGGAGCTCTTCTCAGCGTTGCCAAGTTCTGTTTACTTCTGAATGTTTCCGTGCTTGACTTACACCAAGTTAATGTTGGTAACATTACCGCAGAGTTCATACGTTCACCGTACCCCCCCCCCGAGTTCATGCGTTCAACGTACCCCCCTCCCAGAGTTCATACGTTCACCGTACCCCCCTCCCAGAGTTCATACGTTCACCGTACCCCCCTCCAGAGTTCATACGTTCACCGTACCCCCTCCCAGAGTTCATACGTTCACCGTACCCCCCTCCAGAGTTCATACGTTCACCGTACCCCCTCCCAGAGTTCATACGTTCACCGTACCCCCCTCCAGAGTTCATAGGTTCAACGTACCCCCCCCCGAGTTCATGCGTTCAACGTACCCCCCAGACTTCGTACGTTCAACGTACCCCCCCCAGAGTTCATGCGTTCAACGTACCCCCCAGACTTCGTACGTTCAACGTACCCCCCCCAGAGTTCATACGTTCAACGTACCCCCCCAGAGTTCATACGTTCAACGTACCCCCCGCAGAGTTCATACGTTCAACGTACCCCCCCGCAGAGTTCATACGTTCAACGTACCCCCCCGCAGAGTTTATACGTTCAACGTACCCCCCCCAGAGTTCATACGTTCAGCGTACCCCCCCGGAGTTCATACGTTCAGCGTACCTCCTCCAGAGTTCATACGGTCAACGTACCCCCCCCCAGAGTTCATACGTTCAACGTACCCCCCCCCAGAGTTTATACGTTCAGCGTACCCCCCTCCAGAGTTCATACGTTCAACGTACCCCCTCCAGAGTTCATACGGTCAACGTACCCCCCCCAGAGTTCATACGTTCAACGTACCCCCCCCCAGAGTTCATACGTTCAGCGTACCCCCTCCAGAGTTCATACGGTCAACGTACCCCCCCCAGAGTTCATACGTTCAGCGTACCCCCCCCAGAGTTCATACGTTCAGCGTACCCCCCTCCAGAGTTCATACGTTCAGCGTACCCCCCCCCCAGAGTTCATACGTTCAGCGTACCCCCTCCAGAGTTCATACGTTCAGCGTACCCCCCTCCAGAGTTCATACGTTCAACGTACCCCCTCCAGAGTTCATACGTTCAGCGTACCCCCCTCCAGAGTTCATACGTTCAGCGTACCCCCCTCCAGAGTTCATACGTTCAACGTACCCCCTCCAGAGTTCATACGTTCAGCGTACCCCCTCCAGAGTTCATACATTCAGCGTACCCCCCTCCAGAGTTCATACGTTCAACGTACCCCCTCCAGAGTTCATACGTTCAGCGTACCCCCCTCCAGAGTTCATACGTTCAGCGTACCCCCCTCCAGAGTTCATACGTTCAACGTAACCCCTTCCAGAGTTCATACGTTCAACGTACCCTCCTCCAGAGTTCATACGTTCAACGTACCCCCCCCCCCCCAGAGTTCATACGTTCAACGTACCCCCCCAGAGTTCATACGTTCAACGTGCCCCCCCAGAGTTCATACGTTCAACGTACCCCCCCGAGTTCATACGTTCAACGTACCTCCCCCCAGAGTTGATACGTTCAACGTACCCCCCCCCCAGAGTTCATACGTTCAACGTACCTCCCCCCCCAGAGTTCATACGTTCAACGTACCCCCCAGAGTTCATACGTTCAACGTACCCCCTCCCAGAGTTCATACGTTCAGCGTACCCCCCTCCCCCTCCTCCTCCGCCTACAAAAACAACGCCTTAAATTCCGTGATCGAAAACTGGGCAGCGAAAACTGTCAAGATAAAGAATGAGAGAGAGAGAGAGAGAGAGAGAGAGAGAGAGAGAGAGAGAGAGAGAGAGAGAGAGAGAGAGAGAGAGAGAGAGAGAGAGAGAGAGAGAAAAAACTTTCAAGAGA
Organism: Procambarus virginalis; assembly: GCA_020271785.1. Lineage (NCBI taxonomy): Eukaryota > Metazoa > Arthropoda > Malacostraca > Decapoda > Cambaridae > Procambarus > Procambarus virginalis. Next base: position 54,020,897 of record WNGS01113158.1, read on the forward strand.
GCGATGAAGTATAGGAAGGAACGCGTTCTTCCTAGACGTTTAATTAAATTCAGAGGATTTACGAGAGGCAATGTTGCAAAATCGAGAATGTTATTGCTACTTCAAGTGATTTTTCCCACAAGGTCGTTTTAGGGCGAGCAATGTTTTTGAAAAGTGTTAAGTCCACGGCCCGCTGGCGTGATTGACAGGATTGAGGGATTGAGAGGATCAAGCCGATTGATCGTGCGGCAGAAGGTTGGTTGATCTATTATTGTTCTGGCACCATAACTATGAGGTCTTGTCGTGTACCAAATCACAACTGAAAAAACTCAAACCGGAGGGGACAGGTCCATGCGGCTCAACAAGAACGCTGGGCTTATCTAACGAGGTTGGAACCAGAAAGACTTTCCCCATCACTACGTTAGTATGTAAAGGCAGGTGTGGGGGTATTTACACGGGACAAGTGTGAGGACCAGTACGAAGGCCACTAGTACACACACACACACACACACCCGCCAAGCGACTCAGGTGTGAAACCCGCTATTTTTTTTTTGTTTGCAGGAATATTTCTGTGCGGGCTCTAAGCCTCTGGCTGGCCCACTAAGTGTTGCTTGTTTCTGTTTTACTTGGGCGGAGTATGTTTATGACTCGTATGGTCGCTTCAGTAAGATTTTGCCATGTGTGTTTAAAAACTTCTGCTCTGTTCAATCTGAGTTAAAATCTTAATGGGTTTGTAACTGTGCACTGTGTTAGATAATGTTCCAGTAGTCTGTCGGTACCTTCTAATGACGTAGCCATGATTCTAATTCAGCCTAAACTAGTTTCCGGAGTATGAACCGCGACGTCTCCACAAGCCGGTTCTATTAAAAACCTAACCGGTTCTCAAATATCCATCCCAGTGAGGGAGAATGAAATTTCTTATCTCACTATGAGAGTGAAACCAGAACCTTGAAGTGTCTCATTATACGCTCTTGTTCTCAAGCCTTTAGGAGGTCAACCCGTCCTCTTAAAAAGAACGTCACTTTTGGCTCGTATGCGCGATATGGCCAAATTTCGACGTAATTTGAAATGAAATCGACTCACAAAAGAGACGTTCTGTTCCGTTTTCTATTTGAGTCGTCCGGCGTACGCGCAGAGGTTATGAGAGGACACTTTAAATTAACGTTTTTCATAACGTTTTGAAACTTTATGAGAATTTCCTGCCCACCTAACCTATCACAGGACCCTTAACTTACTGTTGTTGAAAAAAAAAATCCTAAATTTATTTTCATATTTTTTTCATTTTCATATTACGTCGAAATTCGGCCATACGGGCAAACGGCCAAAAGCGACGTTCTTTTTAAGAGGACAGGTTGGGCGGTAGCCAACCTATACTACGAGCCTAATACAAATAAAAACGAAGAAAGAGAAAAGAAATTGACTGACTTGCATCTGCGTCAGATGTAAGTCTCAAAAAATGTATATAAAAATAGCAAAAGCAGATAGATATAAAAAAACAGCAGAAACAGGCTTCCAAAAGATGGAATCACGCAATTCCACCTTCCAAATGGTTAATAAATTTGCGACGAGGCAAGAGTTGCATGGGATGGGGTATGAAGAGCGACTGAAGGAACTGAACCTGACGACGTTAGAAAAAAAGGAGGGTGCGGGGGAGATATGATAAATGCATACAAGATACTTAGGAGGATTGACAGTGGAAATAGACGAAATGTTCACTCGGAATACCAACAGAACAAGTGGACATGGGTGGAAGCTGGAAACTTGAGTCATAGTGATGTTAGAAAGTTTTTTTTTCAGCGTGAGAGTAGAGCAATCTGACTTCTTACAAAGTCGCATTTCGATCGTATGCGTTACATAAGGCCAAAAATTTCCGTGCTAGAAAATGGAAGCTCGCGAAAGTGACGTATTGTCCACTGGAATCTTAGCATATATTTGAAGTTCCAGTTCCAGTCTACAAACGAGTTCCAGTCTACAAAAATTGTAGCAGAGAAGTCATTCTAAAATATAGACCCGTATCATTAACAAGTGTAGTGGCGAAAACACTAGACAAAATAGTTAAAATGAAATGGGTAGATCACCTAAAGAGTAATCACATAATAATAATAGACAGACAGTATGGTTTTCGAACAGAAAGATCCCGTGTAAAACAAATCTACTTAGATTTTAGGATAAGAGCCACAGAAATTCTACGGGAAAGAGACGGTTGGGTTGACCGTATCTATCTGGACTTAAATAAGGCTTTTGACAGGGTCCCTCACAAGTTGATTTTTTTTGGAAACTGCAACATGCTAAAGAGGTGACAGGGAGACTGCTGGCATGGCTGAAAACTTTTCTGACAGACAGACGAGGGCAGTTATCAGAGGCAACGTATCTGAGTGGAGGAGTGTTACTAGCGGAATACCACAGGGTTCAGTTCTTGCACCAGTAATGTTCATCGTCTACATAAACCATCTACCAGAAGGAATACTGAATCATATGAGCTTGTTTGCTGATGATGCTAAGCTATTAAGGATAGATAGGAGACATAGACAATTGTCATGCCCTTCAAAGACATGACAATGTCGAGGGCTCTTAGGTCTTAACAAAGCTCTACTGATATAGCATGCGTTTAATTATCATTATATGCATGTGTAATTATATTTTAAAATATAGCAGTTGGAATGTATATGCTAATTTCCTTTATTTTCGTGAGTCATTAGAATTTTCAAATTTATCAGAAGGCTTTGTATTTTATTTGAATGCCACCTTATATACAATTATGTAGAATCCGTATTTGCTTATTTTATTGCATTATCGTATTTGTGTAAACTGGTTTAACCTATGGAAGTTAGGCCTAAGTAGACATTTAGTTAATAGATTAAGGGTGTGAAATATACATATAACAATTAATATTAAATTGCTAAAAATATTCAGGAGATTCTGGTGGTTGATCTTAATTCCATTGTAAGTTTTAATTTACGCAAATTATAATTGTATAAATTATAGACAAAGAAATCCAAAATTATTTACGTAAGACCGAACATGGTGATGTTACCATCTGGAGGTCATGTAAATATCGAGGTGTGTGTGTCAGCCTACCTGTATGAAAATCCTGTGCGTTAGTTTGAATATGTTAACTTTGACCATATTGACTATAAACAATAACAATGTTTGTGAATTGTCAGAAGGGTACCAGGAGATGGTACTTATTGAAAACAACTTGTCTAGATTTGGGAGGTTAATCGTGTACAGGCAACGAAGGGGGTGTGGGTGGAGCCCGACTACCTGTGGCAGTTTGCTCAGTGCAGTGAGAGAGTCGACGGGGGATGACGTGCGGAGATTGTCTGCTGCAGTACAGCAGATTGTCTGCTACAGTACCTCCTGAAGTACAGCAGATTGTCTGCTCCAGTACCTCCTGAAGTACAGCAGATTGTCTGCTCCAGTACCTCCTGAAGTACAGCAGATTGTCTGCTCCAGTACCTCCTGAAGTACAGCAGATTGTCTGCTCCAGTATCTCCTGAAGTACAGCAGATTGTCTGCTCCAGTACCTCCTGAAGTACAGCAGATTGTCTGCTCCAGTACCTCCTGAAGTATCAGGTATTTTTCTCGGTCTATTTTCTTGATTCAGGTGCAAGGAAGCTATAAGTTACTTTAAATATAACAAGGCGGGCCTCAAGTTGCTTTTCCGTAATACTATTTTATAAACACGGTTATATTTTAATATCTACGATTCTTTTTTTAAATTCATATAATTATTAATTTTAGTTTTTTTTTATTTTAATTTTGTTTATTGCTCCAGATTTAATGAAGAATTAAATCGACGTACGGCAGCCGTACGTCGATTAACTTGTAAACGAAGAATTTGTTATTGGTTACAGGATAAAGTAACTTTTGGGCGATCCGAGTTTGAGGTCTCAATTATTAGTCATTCATTCATTCATTCAGGTGTTATTAATTATTGTACTGACTGCTATACTCCCCTAAGATAACATTATTTGCTTTGGCTTACTGGTCCCATTATTTTAGGGTGATTGGGACCTTCTTTTGATAATTATTTAGAGGTGATTGTTAAAAAAAAGTTGATCTAAATTTGTTGAATATTAAATACGTTCCTGGGTTTCACCTAAACGGCAGTGCCTAACACCTGGACACGTATTTACTGCTAGGTGAACAGAGGCATTGGGTGATAGAATCGCTGCCACCAAATTCTGGCAGCGTGGCTTTGCTTCAGTCTTGTTAATAGGATCTTTATGTATATTATTTAATAAAGAAAAAAGAAAACAAGAATCCGTGTTGGGGTGTTAAGTCACTTAATTGTTCATTAAGGATAACAAATCATCTCTGCACATAATCCAGTATAAACACACACACACACACACCACACACACCACACACACACACCACACACACACACACACACACACACACACACACACACACACACACACCTTACGACCCTGGAGGACAGAAGAGTAAGGGGAGACATGATCACAACCTACAAAATCCTCAGGGGAATCGACTGGGTAAACATGGATAAGCTATTCAACACTGGTGGTACGCGAACAAGGGGACACAGGTGGAAACTGAATACCCACATGAGCCACAGGGACATTAGAAGGACCTGTTTCAGTGTCAGAGTAGTTAACAGGTGAAATGCATTAAGCAGTGATGTGGTGGAGGCTGACTCCATACACAGTTTCAAATGTAGATATGATAGAGCCCAGTAGGCTCAGGAACCTGTACACCAGTTGATTGACAGTTGAGAAGCGGGACCAAAGAGCGAAAGCTCAACCCCCGCAAGCACAAATAGGTGAGTACACACGCGCGTGCGCCAGACCTGGGATATGTAATGTAGTGTTAACAGTAAGGGCGGATGAACAGAGTTAAAAGGTAAAGATGCTGCCCGTTAAAACTCTCTCTCCCCTCTTCTGTACTCCCTCCTCTACCCCCCCCCATCCCTCCTAAGAGGCAGCATGGGGAAGACTATCACGAAGATGACACCATTAGCTTGGTCGATCCCCCTCCCCCCTTTCCCCTGCAGAAGACCCCTCGTTCCGGCCTAGGCATTACCCAGGCAACATTTGTGGAGCGTTAGGGAGCTAGGTGCTTGTATGGCGCCAGGCAGCTGGGTGGACAGCGCTTCGGATTCGTAGTCCTGAGGTTCCGGGTTCGATCCCCTGTGGAGGCGGATACAAAATGGGTAGAGTTTCTTTCACCCTGATGCTTATATTCACCTAGCATTAAATAGATACTTGGGAGTTAGACAGCTGCTATGAGCGGCTTCCTGGAGATGTGTAACAAAAAGGAGGCCTGGTCGAGGACCGGGCCACGGGGACGCTAAGCCCTGAAATCATCTTTAAGATAACCTCAAGAAGAAGAATGGCGGTCTTGCTGTCAGCTGTGACTCGGGTGGGGGTTCCCCCCCCTCTCCCCCCGTTGTAAAAGTTGGGGTCATAATTTTTGCATCATCAGCAAACATTGAGAGTACTCCTTGTGAGTACTCTTGTATGTGGTGGTGGGTTGACTCCTTATTTGTGTGTACTCACCTAGTTGTGCGTGCGGGGATTGAGCTCTGCCTCTTTGGTCCGTGTGTGTGTGTGTAATTACCTAAGTGTAATTACCTAAGTGTAGTTACAGGATGAGAGCTACGCTCGTGGTGTCCCGTCTTCCCAGCACTCTTTGTCATATAACGCTTTGAAACTACTGACGGTCTTGGCCTCCACCACCTTCTCACTTAACTTGTTCCAACCGTCTACCACTCTGTTTACAAACTGTTTGTTTGTGTGTGTGTGTGTGTGGTGTGGTGTGTGTGTGTGTGTGTGTGTGTGTGTGTGCGTGTGCGTGTGTGTGTGTGTGTAATCGTTCGATCTCAAAGCCCCTCAATAGCCCGTCATTTTGTATCATATCTAACGGTGTAACGCCGCAGGTTTGGGCAGTACTTCTTGAGAATTTTCCCCAGTAATACTGCCATCCATTATCTTAACCACCCCATGAAACAGGCGGGTAAAACCTATCTGCATGAGACTGGCAGCATGCGGGCAGGAAAACTTAGGTTAACGGGATGTATATATCAGGGCAGGGAGCCCGCGGTATAGCCTGTCATGAGGCCAGCACCACACTCTTATAAACTAGCCTCACATCTCTAACTTGGCCAGGAAAAATTCGAACATATTTACGGCCCTCACGCTTTTTATATCAACGCTGAAGACAATCTTGTCCTCGAGACAGTAACAACAATAATAACCAATCGTACCTATTAACCACGTTCGTATTCTCGACAGTTGGCAAAACATCCCGTCCTCTCGAATAGTACATCGTATTTCACGTATAAATGCCCTCATTCATGAGCGAAAAAATCCTATAGACTTGCAAAATTTTGACGTGATGTCCGTTTTCTATTCGTGGGTCGAGGGTTACGGTATGTTAAGGCAATTTTGTACATCAGTTTAGCGACGTTGGGAACACTCGAGAGGACGGGCTGTCTAATTACGGGCCATCCGCCATATTTTATCCTTCATATCAGCAGTTCGCCAGCAAAGATATTTGGAAAGTCAGAGATTTGAGTTTTTTTTTATAGAACATTTACCCAACAGTTCAACATTAAAAGTCAAATTTGCCTCCAATATATCTTGAGAACTCTAAATATAAAATACAAAAATATATAAGTTAAAACGAAATGACTTGATTAAAGCTTGGCTTTTGACACATTTATCATGTAATAAACATCGCCTTGGCTCCACATTCTACTATAATAAAGAAACTGGCGGCAGTATGAATTCACATTTTCTTGGTAATCTGAATTATTAATGTAGCCTAACGTTTGTAACCTTTCATTCAGCAATCTTGGTGGCCTAGTTATTCCGCTCATTATGGTCGAGTTGAGGTCAAGTGTTTTCCTTTTGCATATGGCACAATCTTTAAAAAAAAAAAGATGGTAGCTATTTGCTAACATTTTCAGTGACGGTGCGGGCGCTGTGGAGAAATTCTAAGCCTAGCCTCTTAACTATATATATATATATGTATATATATATATATATATATATATTATATATATATAATATATATATATATTATATATATAATATTTATATTAATATATATATCTATATATATATATATAAATTATTATTTATATTATTATTATATATATATATATATATATATATATATATATATATATATATATATATATATATATATATATTATTAAATATGACCGAAAAGTGAGATTCATAATTCTAACACGAATTTTCTCAATATTTCTTATGTTCTTTTCACTGTTTTATTTACTTATAGGTATTATTCATTATTATTATCTTATTATTACTAATTAAAACATGTCAAAACTAAATGTTTTAGTTATCCAAAATTATGTAAAGAAAATGTTTACTTTCAAAGAAACTGTATTATTCGTAACTTTAAGGAGTAACTATTTTGTAAAGCCTTCCTTCCTTCTCTTATAGTGGTCAACTCATTCACGAACTTCACCACTAATTCGCAGGTCTTCGTTATCCCTTCTCTCGTCTGCCGTGATTGGAGGACCGCTGTTGTCTAGCTATTCTGGTAAGAGCGGGTCAAGGTCCAATGTGTCAGTACACTTTTATTTTATAAGAAGCTGAATGGACTGTTTCATCTTTAGAAAGGGTGGGGTGGGGGAGGGGTGGGGTGT
>WNGS01113158.1:54090632-54104091 GCA_020271785.1 Procambarus virginalis
CGTACTGGGCGACAGACTCAATGTCTCAACAGGAGAAGAACAGGAGCGAATATCGCGAAGATTGCTGGGATGATGGGCAACAGCCTGGTCAGACAGGTGACGTGGAGGGCCAAGAGATGGGAAAGACACAGGATATGAAAGACTGGAAATGAAGGGGGGAAACACCAGATGGACAACCAGAAGGACCCCTTGGGTCAGCACGTCAAAGAACAGGGAAGGCGGCGGTGGGCGTGCCCGGGTCCAAGGCCTGGAAACAGTCGAGACTGAGAAAGGAGGGAGGGCCGAGGAGAGGTGGAACACAGCACACGAGCGTAAGATACGTTAACGAAAGAAGACGGTGGACTTGGCATCTCGCCTCAGGAAAAGAAATGATCGCAGTGATTCAAATTGAAGATGGCTTCCTTAAATTTGTAGTGTACACATGTGTGGGAAAGGTAGGGTAGGCATCACCACAATTGAGGCAACGAGCCTGGAGAGAAGAGCAGTCTTAAGAGTGACCGAGTCCACACACATGAGGCATACACACACTACTCATGCATTTGAGGGAACCATGCCCAAATTTCCAGCACTTATTGCAAAGTCTAGGAGAGGGAATGTACTCTTGAATAGAGCATCTGGCACCAGCAAGAATTATAGAAGTTGGAAGGGTCCTACTATCAAAAGTGATTTTCATAACTGGAAGAGACCGACTACGATGTCCAAGGGGGGGGGGGGGGTAGGGGGGTCGAGTGAACGTATCAACCTTAGGACAGAATGACCTATGACTTCAAAGATATGTTTAATATCCTCGTGGCAGTCTTTCAAGTTCCTGACACCAGTTGCAACATGGTGCGGGAGGAGAACAGTGCCAATGCTGGCATTTAACATAGCACTTCTGGAGATTCTGACAGGGGTCTTCCCAATGCTGGATAATGCAACTAAGCAGGTAGCTGCATCCTGAGGAGCAGCAGCAATGACACGGGTACCAAAACGGGAGGGGTTAAATGTAACAGGCATCCACTGAAACAACAAGGTGTTTATGGAGGCGGAAATCGCCAGGAACTGTAGAATCTATATGGGCGAGATCAAAGTATTTAGTCCATGTAGCAGGCCAAAAAAAAGGCATGGTACATATTAGCACAGGATAGAATCGTATGGGAGCGTCAGTGCTGAGAACCTCCAGTAAGAGGTAGGGTGAAAGGTGCAGGAGTCACAATGAGAAAGAGGGAGCCGCTCCAGGGGACGAGGTGGTCACCACTGGGGGCTTGGGGCTCGACCCTACCACAGAGGGAGGGAGGGGAGTAGTCAGGAGGGTCAAAGGAGTAGCTTGGTCTGGGGCCCAATGTAGCGAAGGCTACAGAGCCTGGTCTTCCATCACAGTCTGACTCCGGGGCCTGGTCGCCCACCCCATGAGCCTGGGTAAGAGGTCAGTTCGGTTTCCATATATCATTCATTTTAAAAAGTCTGGGGCCTGGCACCAAGGGATACCAACTACCATGGCAGCCAGGGAGACAGAGAGCAGGCCAGTGCAGGAAGTGGTGCGTCGTCCCCAGCGGTGCTCCCCCTTTTTAATGAGGAGTCCTACTGCATCGTCCATTCTCCCACACTGGTGTAAAGACCCCATTCTTCCTCTTGCCCCCACCTGGACACCTAGCCATCCACTTAGGGCAGACCCTCATGGGTGACCCCTCCAGTAGGTGGTCCGTTGACTCGCAAGGACCCTACACAGCATCCATCTTCACGTACAACACCCAAAGATGGGCAAGAGATGGGGGACGAATGCAACCCTCACTGGTCTCAGGGAGGTGTACGTGAGCCCCTCACCACAACAAGGCGACACCACAAAGGGGTAAATATAACAAAGGATGCCAATACTTTGAGGAAAGATAGGTAATTAGCTAGGGCTACAAGCCGAGAAGACTATTAAGCACCCTTTCTCACAATATTCAGAAATCCCAAGATGTCAGTCAGGATGACAGTACAAGATCAAAAAGACATTAAGATGCACAATGTCAGAAATTAGACTTAAGATTTTATCAAGGAACATTATGACTCAAAGTAACTGGCAAAACAATATTTTTTATCATTCTGAAATATCAGGCGCACAAAACCAAATTTACCATTCCTGAAAACCAGGACTCGCTATAACGAGGTGCACGGAAGCTAGATTTATCATAATCCTGAAACTCACGAGATTACAACCGTTAGTTGGATAATCCAACTTTAACCATAAATCGAGGAAAATTCAACATCCTTTAACCACTTTTCAATAGTTTAAACAAATTAAAACAAGGTATATAAACTGAACAAAAACAAAGCAAAAAAGGCATAAACTCTCTCATTTTATTAAAGAGAAAAAACCATTACTAGAATGCATCCATATGGTAATGCAGTTATTTGAGTAACTGTTAAACTTTATAGGTTGTTCTTGCTTTAATGAGGAGTCTAACAAGAAAATGGTGTGTGAAGCAGAACTAGCACCAACATTATCACCACCATGTGCATTCCTACATACACACATACAATATGCATATCAACATTTCTAACTTCATGAGGAATAGGGGACTTCTTTTGTAATAATCATATTTCTGTATGCTTATTAACATTCAAGTACTTGAGGCTATTACAAACACACACAACACTTAAATAGAAATGTTCTTTCACAGTCCATTTTGATTTAATGCGGCACAATGCCGTAGAGACATGACTTGGCATTAAAATAACTACATAAGATACTTCAGCTGCCAACACCATCCAAAACGTCCTTCGTTACAATGCAAAAATTACACAATATTATTGACTTTTACAAGTCCCTGGAAGTACTTAACACTCTTTCTAGAGTTACTGACATGACTAAAAGTGTCTTATTTTATATATATATAAATTTAATTTATTCAACATTTAGTTTTAAAACCATTCCCATGAATTAATGTGAAAAACTTAATCTTTCATTAACCAAAAAACAATTAATATTTGTGACAATTTAAAAGTATAATCTTGCTGCAATCATTCGTACAAAAGTACAATTTTGCTGCAGTGATGGGTACAAAAGAACATTCTGGCTGCAATAATAGGTACAAAAGTACATCCTGGCTACAAACAAACTTTTACAATATTCTTAGTAACCTGTATTTCAAACATATGTCCATAACATCTCGCGCTAGAGATACCCTATCACTGGACAATAACCGATCACAAACACGTACCACTCACTCCACACTTCAAGTATAAAGATGAACACAATAATAAACTTCTCAAGATACAAGATAAAAGTGAACCAAACTTGCATAGTTGCAACATATACCTGCACTTACAGAACATTTGTAGCACCAAATAAATTACATTAACAATTAATCTTAACTAAAATTCTAAACCGCCAAATAAATTGTTGGAAAAAATGAGGGTTGCGCAGATTTTATGAACACTGGGCTTTGTACAATGTGACAACAAAAACTATAGTGATTTACTACCATCCAAAATATGCCAAATTGTAAACTATCCCACAGAACCTTTCATCTGTAACACATTCACTATAAAGCAGAGTTTACATCTTGAGTATTTCCACTGACAATAAATGTGCAGAACATCACTTGGTGCTAATTTACAATGATAGTTATATCTAATTGTAATTTGCAAAAAAGTAGTCAACTACTCATACACATAAAGCCAACTCTCAAAGGAAAATGTGATAAGCCTTTAAGAATTTGTCTTCAATTAAGTATGTAAAACAAAATGCATCACTAATGATAGGAAGATAATACAATACAATAAAAACCAAATGTCATCTCTGCCTACCATCAATATAGAGGACATGCATGTGTATATTTACAAAATATAAGATAATTTCTCCTCCCATGCTATATTACAAGTACTGTACAGTTTTCCAGATTTTGAAGAAATAATAATAAACCAGAAATTCATCACAGATTGCACAGTTAATATGACATTTAAACTTGTATGAATTTGTATAAATAATTCTATAATTATAGTTAATTATAAAGTTATTTATAATTTACATACTAGTTCATCTGTTCTAAATACTAACATCACCACATTTAAATGTACAAAGTAATATGCACAAACATCTTGTTAACTGATACAACATTTAACTAAACTATTTACAATACAATAATCATACAACTGACAAATGAAAAAGATGCAATACTAGACAAAATTTCAAGCCAACCACTTCTCTTCAACACAATCTAGACAGTTTAAGAAATGCCTTTTGAAAAATATTTTGTTCGATATATCTATGTCTTATCTATTTTAGTACAACACTTGGCTACTGTGAACTATTGTCTATTTGAATTCTACACAGTGAAAAGTACTTCAAAGATAAAAATATGTAGTTCTGGTTGAACTCAAAAATAGCAGTGTGAAAAACTATGAAACCGTTCTGTTACGAATATCTAAATGGGCGACATACGTCTGGTAGATTAGAAGGGAATGAGAGATGCAGTTAGCAGTACAATCCCAAGAGAAAAAGGGTATGGGGAGGGTGTTACCAATGTGGGTAGTGGAATTATGTCACAATGAGCTTACTCTACCTAAACATTTGGATAGTGCCATGCAGGTATAGTTACTGATAACCAAGAATGCATTGCCCAATTTTATCACTGATATTGCATATGCATTTTAACATTTTACGTTTTAAAACTTTGTAACCAATTACATTACAGCTTTATTTTTTAAATAACTTCACTTTTAGAACTAAGGGAATATCAGTTTCCAAAATTCTTTTTGGAATAGTTCATGGTACAGTACTAAAAAAAATTCAATATGGATGAATGTGAAGAAAACCAATTTGAATATAAAATCCAATGAAATTACAGATTTCTTTAATAAATATATCCGAGGCATGACATTTCAGAATTGGAATACAAAAAAGTTCCAAGTAATTGTTGATCAGAAATTTATTCAAAACAATTAGGACCATATAAGAATACAGGTACCCAATATTTGATTATATAAACAAGGGGTAAGGGATATGCATCTTAATACAGTACTGTATATAGTTAGACAAACAAACGAAAAAACTGCCATGATCGATCCTTTACAAATATATGCATTACGATACCTTTGCCAACAACAGATAGTTGCATTGACTGCTTTTCTAGTACTATTTTTTTCATGATGCAATCATACGTTAACAAATTTTGTTTACGTTTGCAAATGGAAATAAGATGACTGAGCTGAAGTATTTTCTAACATCCAACACATGATTCTGTTCGAGGAATGAGTCTAGTTACATGGTGAATATATTAGAGGCTGTAAATGGAATTGTATAGCACAATTTCAATTGTTCTGCATTTACTACATTTAAGCATCTCGCCTGTGAATCTCCAGTTACATACACGAGGTGGAATAGTCTTCATATACGAAGGGCATTTCCTTACATTAAAGAATGTGTACGATGTACAATTAAATCACAAGGAGGAGTTCAAGGATGCCAGTTCAATCCCATAACATGGCTTCAATATCTTCCCAATGTGTATATTGTTTCTCACCAAGACACAGAATGTGCCTTTTTCTAAATTACACTGAAGTATGATAACATTTACAATAATCCAGACACACACACATGACTGCAGATTAGTAATATAGTATTACATTCCATAGAATGATTAATAAAATATCATGCTGTTCAATCACTAAATTCATTATAGAAGGAGTGCTTTCTTCCCACACTAGCTTCTTAGTTTTCAGTCTGACCGGACATATTGGTTTGTTAATAAAAGCAAGCAAGCACGAGAAAATCCATGTACAAGCATGTAATTATTAAAAAAAAGCACCAAGCTGGGCTTAGTTAATAAAAGATAAACTGTACTTGCATTAACATTTTCTTATGGTACTTTTCAAAGAAAAGGTACATAGTACTTGAATACTCATCATTTATTTGAAATGGGCTGATCTTAAGCAATCTCCACACACATGCCAATCTTGTTTCAGAAAAAACAAGAACACTGTTCAATCAAAGTAATAATAATGGTTTAGCAAATTATATATAGATTAAGGAATATCAGGTCAAAGTAAGATCACCTTTACTTTAAATAAGTGGCAAAAGTGTGTTACAGTGAAACTGAATTGATAACAGAACTCAAGTGTCGTATATGTATATAAAAAGTGGCTTGTGCTGCTATAAAACTTCACCAAACAGCCTTGTTAGTTTGATAATAGATAATAACAGATTGTCTATGATAATCTGTTATTTGAACTGCTTGGTAAAGCAAACTGATAAGTTATTTCACCCATGGAAGTATTATTATAGGAAACTAAGGTGGCAGGGACCTCTTCACCCCCTTTGGTAATTCCCTTTCCTCAATTGCTCAATAATTTCGTAGCCCATATAATTTTCTACACGGCCTCATTTGAATAAATATTTTCCAGTTTTGTTCTTCCCCTTCTATATTTCTATCTTTTCATATTTCTTCACTTCTGCTCTTTCAAACATTTCTTGTTTCTCAATTATTATACAGTATTGACTGCTTAACTCCTCCAATAGCAAGACTAGCACAGGGAACCTCGTCTGACGTTTTGTGGGGGTTCAAACATTTCAGTGCCTGTGAAATGTCTGGGACACACTCAACATATGGTTGTGTGTTCCAAGATGGGGATGGTCCAGAGGAAATGAAGGTTTACAGAGCAAGAAGATAAAAGAATATATTTCACCTGTCTTTTTTTTTTGAAAGGTCCTACTGTACTTGCAACATGAACATAGCATTAAGAACACAATCTACCCAACACATTTTTCCACTACTGTTAAATATTATCAATGCATAAAATTTAAATTATTTATATGTGGAATATGAAGTTCTCCAGGACTTTATAGTTCTAATCAGTATGCATGAAAGAATCTAGTGGAAATGAAGATCAATAAGTGATTAAAATCACACATTAATTTGAGAGATATTACACACTGTATTTATTCATGATTGTAATGAGAATTCTTTTGCTGGTTAAAGCATTAGGCAAACAATACATCACATAACCTATCTTTGTAATTTTAAGGCATATTGAATTTAAGGCATTACGAATTTACCATATGAGGTTTTTCTAAGATTCACTACTTTTTTTTTTAATTTTGCAGTTTGTAAACATATTAAAATGATGGTCCCAAGATGATGATCACAATTACATGTAGATATAGATCTTAGAATTAAGTATACCCATTAGTCCTTAAAATGTTCCTAGACTGCAGTCAATCTTCTTACATGTAAGATGAATTAAATGGTGTGTTTTATTATGCTTTAAAATGAGTTCACGATCACTTAAAAATTAAAGGGAGGCCATATTGTAACCTCTAAACAATCTTAATTTCACATTCTGGGTATTCGGAATACTTGTGTTTGTACTTGTTATACAGACTAATCACTGCATTGACGTAGGTTTCGTGTAAACCCACAATCTGCTCCTTGGTGGGATTCTTCACCACGGGTACATCAATTGGCGAGCCAACTGCAAAGAAAAGTCTCATCTGTTTAACCTAAATACCGAAATATAATTGAAGTCTTGTTAATGTTTTGAAATGTATTAAAGGGAAAGATAGATCTTTGTATAATAAATTATGATACTGTATATCTAAAAAATATATTTACTATTACATATATTTGTCGTTGAATATGTTCAAAAGCGCTGCAGCAGATCAATAATTCTAGAACAAAACTTTTCTGTCTTGTGTTCATTTTCACTTGAGAAGTTGAAAAACTAACTCTCCAAAGTTCATTTATAAATTTTATTCAGCCTGACGCGAGCAGCTAAAGACTACATTTCGCTGCAGTGCACTTTTAACATGGGGAAATTTTAAGAGGCAGAGGTCAAGGGTATACAGATTTCCAGGTGAGATGGTATATATATTTTCAGCCCATCCTCCTATTTTAGTAGTACTTACAGGAAGGATGAGCGCCACAGTACACATGCCGACGTACAATACAATTAGAAAGTAGAAATCGGTACTATTAAATTTGGACAAACCGGAAAAGATTTTATATTTGTTACAATGACAAACTAACCTAATCTAACCTTCCTAGGCCTAATACATGCTATCTGAGGCCTAATATAGGTCATAGGGCATGTGTGCACTACACTAGACCTAGGAATATTTAAGTGTTTTTAGCTTAATTTTTTCTGACTATAAAGTATAACACACAACTATACTACTGTATCTAATTGCTTAGCACATCAATGTTTGAACTATGGTGCACATAGTTACAAAACGTACTATCTAAACAGGAGGATGGGTTGATATAATCCATGTAGGAAGAGGTGAGACGAGATATTACCCAGTCAAGGGGACTGGGTAACCTTGTCATGCTTTCTCAGTATGCATGAAAGAATAGCAGTGTGTTAAGGACTAAAGAATGAACACTTGCATTAACAATGACCTTCAGGCCAATATTGACTGATCTTTTGACAGATGTGCTGACCAACACCACCACAACTGACAAGGACCATTATGAAACTAACTTCCAAGATAAGTATTTATATATATATTGCTTTTCCCCAACCTAGAGATAGCATCCTGAACCTCCTCGGAATCAACCTCACCGAGCACAAAATCACTTAAATCTACATATAAACTCCCATGTTATATCCAGACTAGGCGAGTTGGCCCAGAAGGTGGAGTTTGAGATCCTGTAAGACGACATTTAATCTCTACACACAAAGGAAGGTCACCACTAAGGACGCATTACAGTCAGACCTTTGACAAATGGAGGAAAGATGAACTAAAGAAGCACCATTGCTTCCTGAACTCAAAGCAGCAGCTACAAGACTTCATGATAAGGAAATAAGTTTAATTTTATCAATACTATATATTATATATTATATATATATATATATATATATATATATATATATATATATATATATATATATATATATATATATATATATATATATGTCGTACCTAGTAGCCAGAACGCACTACTCAGCCTACTATGCAAGGCCCGATTTGCCTAATAAGCCAAGTTTTCATGAATTAATATATTTTCACTAATGTTTTTCTTATGAAATGATAAAGCAACCCATTTCATTATGTATGAGGTCAATTTTTTGATTGGAGTTAAAATTAACGTAGTTATATGACCAAACCTAACCAACCCTACCTAACCTATCTTTATAGGTTATGTTAGGTTAGGTAGCCGAAAAAGTTAAGTTAGGTTAGGTAGGTTAGGTAATCAAAAAACAATTAATTCGTGAAAACTTGGCTTATTAGGCAAATCGGGCCTTGCATAGTAGGCTGAGAAGTGCATTCTGGCTACTAGGTACGACATTATATATATATATATATATATATATATATATATATATATATATATATATATATATATATTATATATATATATATATATATAGTAATGATAAAATTAAACTTATCCTCTCTAATCAAACAATTTCAAAGGATCATGAGGAATACCAAATCATAAGGAATGCCCAATTGAAAATAAAGAAAAACAGATTGGTTTAATCTCTTCATGCCAAAAGACTATCCTCTGCAAAAAGCTACTGGAGAGTACATGCCTGAATATGACTATGGAACTGTCACGGCCCACAAACCTGGTAACCTGCTTCGTCTTATCATCAGCCAGATACCAAACACCTACGTACAGGCTAAGCACCTTGATATACAACTGATCCCCCAAGTGCTATATGCTTTCAGCCTTAATACAGGTATTTTAAAAGAATGTGTAGACTCATTGCGAGGGGTCACAGGTATCAGGTGCGAGATCTTCTCTGGATGTCGAGTTGCTGTTCACCAACATGCTCATGGACCAGACAATAGGAACGACAACATACAAAGTTTATAAGGATCCAATTTGTATTCTGGTTGACAACTCAGAACACATACTTAGGCAATTATTTGAAACATTTGTACCGAGGGAACTAACATATGGAAAGCCTTTACATGCCAATTTGGGGACTGTCAGCCCAAACGCTCTCAATATACTGGCAAGATAACATCTCTCAAGGTGCCAGAAAATACACAAACAACAAGGTTCCACCAAAGATCACATTTCCACACACAACCAGCTCACCACCAGACATCCTAACCAGCAACACTGAAATAACTGGCCTAACACCAACAGAAGATAGCTGTCGCACTATATATCAAACACACATCAACAAACTGGAAAAGGTGCAACGACATGCCACTAAGTGGCTCCCAGAACTGAAGGACAAGAGCTATGAGGAGAGGTTAGAGGCATTAAATATGCAAAACTAGAAGATAGAAGGAAAAAAAAAGAGGCGATATGATCACTACGTACAAAATAGTAACAGGAATCTATAAAATTGACAGGGAAGAATTCCCGAGACCCGGAACTTTAAGAACAAGAGGTCATAGATTTAAACTAACGAAACAAAGCTGCTGGAGAAATATAAGAAAATTTACTTTTGTAAACAGAGTGGTAGACGGTTGGAACAAGTTAGGCGAGAAGGTGGTGGAGGCGAAAACCGTCAGTAATTTCAAAGTATTATATGACAGAGTGCTGGGGAGACGGGACACCACGAGCGTAGCTCTCATCATGTAACTACACTTAGGTAATTACACTCATCTACCAACAGCCTATCTATTGTACTTGGGTATTTCCAACCATCTATAACACCAAATCTAAACTGCCAGTTTACATTGCCCCAGCCAGCAAATGAGAACACACGGCAATATTTCCCAGTCCCTTCAACTGGGCAACATCTAGTCTATCTTCAGTCTACGTGGAATATATATACTATCACCGCTGCCAATTTTATTCCATCTCTCTCCGCCTCCAAATATATTCAAAAGTGATTCAATGAAATGACCTTTTGGCAACATGCATCAGGTTCATTACAACTGTCAAATGACTCTGGATAAACTTCTTTCCCAAGTGAGGAAGAATGTAAGACACAGAAAAGGTTTATAATAGCATTATTGCTCTAACCCTATTGGCTATATTCAATCCAATTATTTACAAGACTATGCACTTCCAGAATAATTAATATATATACTGTACAACAAAAAAGTTATTAGTTTGCCATAATTTATTACAGATTTGTTTGTAGCATTATACTACTGTATTTATATGGCAAAATTTTGTGTGAACTGTATTACATTTAGACAAAAGATATATGGTAATACGAATTAGAAATCTACTTTTAATGAAAACAATTTGTAGCCATTTTATTTGTTTTTCTTTAAGGAGAAAAAGTTAATAAAATGAAGCTTGAATGGTGACGAATTCCACTTAACAAGAAAAAAACAACTCTGTATGGCAAGGCCAAATAAACACACTCTACATTAAAAATTTAGCTTAATATTTTATGTATGACTTTTGTCCTCTGCTTCAATCTCAATTACAAAGTACTTATTATCTGAAAGTTCCCAGTATCTAAGATGCTTAAAGAAAATGGTATAGTGAATATAAACAATTGTTTGTGAAAGTGGCTATGTTACACACACGTATTCAATAAATAGATTAATAAGGAAAGTGAGATCTGGTTATTCTCAAAATCAGTTACCTAGAAGCATACAACTCATGCAGATGTCCTAGTACAGTAATTTGATTGTGTGATGCAGGCATTGGAGCACAAGTGTTGACAATGATGCAGAGAAACAATTCTAGTAGAACTTTAGCAAAATCGGTTGCAATGCTGAATTTTCCCAGATTTTTTTTTTTTTTTTTTTTTTTTTTTTTTTTTTTTGAGAGAGAGAGAGAGAGAGAGATATATATATACAAGAGTTGTTACATTCTTGTACAGCCACTAGTACGCGTAGCGTTTCGGGCAGGTCCCTGGAATACGATCCCCTGCAGTGAAGAATCGTTTTTTCATCCAAGTAACACTTTTACTATTGCGTTAAACAGAGGCTACAGTTAAGGAATTGTGCCCAGTAAATCCTCCCCGGCCAGGATACGAACCCATGAGAGAGCGCTCGCGGAACGCCAGGCGAGTGTCTTACCACTACAACACGGAGACGGAGATTCTGTCTTAACTATTGGTGACTTTGGAGGCAATGAGATTTTTTCATGCTTCGCCTCCTAGCCTTTTAGACCGACACACTAACTCTGAACATTAACTTGTTCATCATAATTTTTCTTAAAGTTGTAAATGAATTGGGTTCAACAACCTCTTCCTTCAATGCATCCCACTGGCCAACTACCTACAATGGGAAAAATAACTTCCTTACATCTCTGCAATTCAACCGTGTCCCACTTCCACTGAAATCCATTTTTCCTACCTCCTAGTTCAAATAGGCTTCCTTTACCTACTTTGTGTATTCCCTCAGGATCTTGTATGCAGTGATCATATCCCTTCTGTTTCCTTCTATCCTCTAAGATTGTGAAGGCGAGTTCCCTCAATCTATCCTCATAATAGAGCCTACACAATTCTGGTGTTAAGTAATTCTCAAATAAAGTGCCAAGCCAGGAAGACCATACAGCCCCATCTAAGTTGCAAGCTATTCAAAAGGCACTAAATGTTATTCAAGCTGGCAGTAAGAGAACAAGACATAAGGTGAATGATATCAAAGGTATCAAAATTGCCAAGGATGCTAACAAGAGAACCAACCTCTAGGGAAATCAGGAAAGCAAGAAACACTAACATCTTGAAAATCAGGGCAATCAAAAAGGCACAAGAGTGAGTGAGACAACACAGTTAGGACAAAAGGGCAGGACGCTGTGTGACCAATAAGCAAGCCACAGCCATCTCCCAATGCCTATTACGGTGGAAGGAGGAAGGTCATGGGGGGAAAATTCTTACTGAAGAGCATGCAGTTTATTACCTGTATCATCAGCCAACAACCCTCAACAGGTAAGATAGTGGCACGAATGATCGGGTAGAAATTTAAATATAAAATCACCTTTTGGAAAATGTTAAAAATATGAATGGCTTCCTTTGCAGCTATGTCAACGAATTCATTTGAATCATAACAGTCTATGCTAAAAAATGCTACAAATACAGTACAAAGAAAACACACTGGAAAACTTACCAACTGTGTAGATAGGTTTTCGGAAGGGGACAATGCCAAAGCTATATTGAAACACGCCTCGGCCAATAAACATACACGGAGCCAGGCCAATGACTTTCTGAAGATTATTTTGAATTCGACGTATTAATGAACCTTCAGGATTAGCAACTTGATCATAGATCTCATTCTCACCAAAAGAAAACATTGGCACAAGCGAAGCACTGAAAGAAAAAAAATTAATGTTTACATGTAAAAAAAAAAAAAAAAAAAAAAAAAAAAAAAAAAATAAAAATACTCTCAGACATGGGTAAGTTTCAGTCTTGCACATCAATATATGTATCGTAATTAATTATCTTGTAATATTTTTAATTTCAGAACTTCATCTGTTCTAATTCTGATGAGTCTACCATTGAATTTAGTCTATTATCTTGGAATGCTGAAAAACTTGTTGCCATTTAAGTACTGTACTTGGAGGCATTTTGACCATGCAGTCCTTTGTATGAAATATTCTATACTTTTCTGATACTATTCAAGAAT
>WNGS01113158.1:54104116-54114608 GCA_020271785.1 Procambarus virginalis
CTTAGCACTTAGCAACCTTTGGGCAGTAACTAATAATATACATATATGAAGACGAATATGCAAAACTCGTCTGGTGACACTTGGAAGGTTTGACACTTCAGATTACACAGAATGCGTAATCTGTGAGCCAGTCAACTGGTATAGAATATTGATGATAGAGATGGATGCTTCCTTATACTAAAGAGATAAGATTTATTTAACATGGTCCTGCCAAGTTTAGCGTAGGTAGACTATCACAAGTTAGCATCATGGCGAAACTTGAATGTATTCTGATTCTTATTTGTAAATGTGTGGCAACTCTATTATAACCTTTACAGCCCCCCATCTTGCAGAAACCTTTGCGTTTGTTGAGGTGCAAAACGACAGTGCCAGGATGGCAATCCAGGGACTCCTTTGCCCCACCTACCACCAGGCAGAGGGCACGTCCACTTCCTTCCTGGCCTAACAGGTAATCCATACTCTCTCGTGTAGCACTCACAGCCCTAAAATAACAATGCAAAAATAATGCTAACAAATATAGTATGTTAGAGAAAAAATTTGTGGCTAGCTACATTATACTTTGAAATTCTTATCTCTTAAGTACTGCTCAGGAAGTTTAACTAAAACAGTTGGTCCAGATGAAGTTCTCATCTCTAAATATTAAGGGAAAGTGCATCAGAGCTAAGCGCCCAACTAAAGATTATCTTCCAAATATCCTTACAAACAGGGATCCAAGCAACATGTGGGAAAAATTCAGAGTTCCAAACTATATGAATGGAAACCCACTAAATTATAGACCTATACCATTGACAAGTATGGTAGTAAAAGAACTAGAAAGATATTAAAATCAAATGAACAAAGTACCTGGAAAGTAACATAATACAGTTTAGTTTTCAAATGGAACTGTCTTGCATAAGAAATCTACTTCGTTTCTACGATAGATCCACAAAAATATTGCAAGATAGAAAAGGCTTGGGCTGATTGTGTATATCTAAAATTAAAGGACACAAGACTATTTTGTAAGTTAGAACATATTGCAGAGGTGGCAGGCACTTCTAAATTGGACAATGAATTTTTTAACACAACTAAGTAGTGATAGACCATTGGAATAAGTTACTGGTAAGCAAGGTGGTGGTGGATGCCAAAGCCATCAAGAGTTTCAAAGCATTACATAGGACATTATTGGGAAAATGGAACACCACAAGCGTAGCTGGCATCCTGTAACACACAAGCACTAGTGTACATATGCGTGTATGGAGGAGAAGGCGAGATAAATCTTAGGTAGAGTAATTACAATCCCCCCCCTATACACACACATGCATCCACACACAAATACAGTTTATCCATATATAAAGAATTTTGATTACAGTCCAAGATTAAAAAGTAATAAGTACACATTAATTGTAGAATAAAATCAGTTCTACACAGAGCACTATGTCAGTGCATGACAAGTATATAAATAGACACACACACTGGTCAAAGCACTTTGTGGGATGACAGATAGGTAAGACTTTTGAAAGACCAATGAACAGGGTGATCACAAAGACTTGCATGAATATGCAAATTGGCAGCATTTTTACTTTGATCATCAGAAACTATGTAATCATCTACAACAATCACTACAACTTCACACACAGCACATCTAAACTTGCCAGTGGAATTCTATTTCTACTGCAAGAGTAATTGCTACATTTACAAATTTAACAAATGAAGCATACTAAACAAATCTACTTCATTTCTTTATATTTCTTAACATACATTAGCATCTTATTTACTTGTATAAGTAATTATCAAAAGAAGGCACCAAACCGGGAAGACTATGTAGCACCATTAAATGTGCGGAATAATCAGAGCGCGCTAAATATCACCAAGGATGCCAATACGAGAACACAAACGCATAAGGCGAATGATATCAAAAGTAACCGATTCACCAAGAATTCTATCGAGGGACAAGTGACCGCGAGGATGGTCAGAAAGGAAGACACACACTCGTCCTGGATGTTAAGACATTCAACAAGGATATGCACGACTGCAAGAGGGACAATGCAATTTGGACAATCCAGAGCAGGGCAGCGCTCCATTAAGTGACAGTGAGTTAAGCGAGTATGCCCAATACGCAACCTTGCCACAGCCGTTTCACACTGCCGGTTACGGTGGCAGGAGGAAGGCCATGGGGACACACTACGCTTAAGAATACGCAGTTTGTTACCAACAACAGAAGACCAACAACCCTGCCAACGGGCAAGGATGGAGGAATGAATAACCGGGTAAAAATCGGAATAAGGAATACCTTTACGGGAAACAGAACAAGAGCGGATAGCCTCTCTGGTGGCAGCACCCACACGCTCATTTAAAGAAACCTATATGGCTGGGAACCCAGCAAAACTCGATGGATTTAAATTTACTAGAGATAAGAAACAGCCAATGTTGAATCTCCACGACTACCGGATGGACATGAGGACCAGAGAGCCACGAGGGCACTACATAAGTCAACGACAACCACAAAGGAGGATTGACAACAAGAGAGCAGGAGATGGAGAGCATAGAGAATAGCATAAAGTTCCACAGTGAAGATGCTAATCTCCGAAGGGAGGTGACACACACAAGTGCGGTCAGTGAAAACAACAAAGAAGCCCACACCTTCCGCAGACTTAGACCCATTGGTGAAGATGGAAACGAAGCAGTAGTGTGAGGAAAAGTGCTCAAGGAAAAGGTGTTTCAGAACCGTAGGAGAGGTAAAAGCTTTAGTAAAGTGGGTCAAGGATGTACAGAACTTCGGAAGGGGGACCCTCCACGGGGCAAGGAAGGAACAATATGAGGAGAAATATGAGAAAAACGAACTGAAAGAGTCCTGTAAGTGAGACAGCCGGACAGAAAGAGGGAGATGGTGAAGAGGAACAGGAACTACAGAAGGGGTAAAAGTCAAAGCATGACAGAGGTAAGAGGAAGGATGTTGCAAGGACCGCGCAAGATAGCGGAGACAGTAGCGATCACGGCGGTTCTGGAGAGATAGGAAGCCAGCGTCAACATACAAACTGAGGGTGGTAGTCGAACGAAAGCCACCAGAGCCGAGGCGCAACCCAGCATGGTGCAAAGCATCAAGACAGCGAAGAGTAGGAGGAGAAGCAGACGAGTAAGCAGGGCAACCATAATCGAGTTTAGACAGGACGAGAGAGGAATGTAAAGAGAGAAGCGTGCGCCTTTCTACCCCCCAAGCAGTATGGGACAAAATCTTAAGGAGGGAAAAAGGGCCTTAGAGCATTCAGCGTGGAGGCAAGAGATATGGGCCGACCAAGACAAACGAGTATCAAAGATTAACTCCAAAAGCTTAGCAGAATCCCTGTACACAAGAGGATGACCATAAAGTGACAGAGGGATGAAGAACGACATGCTTCCGAGTAAAAGTCATAGCATAAGTTTCAGACGTAGAGAACTTGAAGCCATGATCAGTGGCCCAAGACAACATGGCATCAGTTGCAAGTTGAAGCCGCCGTTGAAGGAGAGGCGATTCATCACCCCGACAGCAAAGGGTAAGATCATCGACATAGAAAGCGGGAAAGACCACCATTGAAAGCAACAAGAGAGTAGTGCTCAGAACACTACCTTGAAGCACACCCTCATATTGCCTAACAGGGGCAGAGAGAGCGGTACCAAACCTCACTCAAAAGGAACAACGAGAGGAAACTCTGGAGGAAGAGAGGGAGATTCGCACAAAGGCCAAAGGAATGAAGTTGGGACAGAATATGATACCGCCAGGTAGTGTCGTAAGCCTTTTCCAGGTAAAAAAGGACGGCAACAATGAAGGTCTTGGCAACAATGAAGGTCTTGGCAGCAAAAGCAGTACGAATATAGACCTCCAAGTTCACCAGGACATCTGTTGTGCTGCACCACTTGCGAAAACTAAATTGAAAAGGGGAGAGGTGGCGAGTGTTCTAAGAACCACATCAGACGAACATTAACCATACGTTCGAAGAGTTTGCAGACAACTTGTGAGGGCAATAGGACGGAAGTCCTTGGGGGATGACTCGAGAGACCCTGGTTTCTGAACAGGGAGGACATCAGCACCGAGCCAGTCCTCAGGGACCGACGACGACTCCCACACCGATTATACAGACTCAGTAAATACCGAGAGGTGCATGGAGGGAGATGGCGAAGCATCTCATAATGAAGACATCGGAGCCTGCCGCCATAGAACCACAGAGGACCAGGGCAGACTGAAGCTCAGAGAGAGAGAGACGGGATCGTTATAGGGAAGGCTGAGATGGGTACAGAAATCTAAAGGACAAGATTCAAGAATAGGCTTACAAAGGAAGGAAGGATTGAGGAAGATGAGAACCAGAGCTAACAGATGAAAAGTGGAAACCCAATTCAGTCACGACCTGCAACGGGTTTGCCACGAGTACCACGGAGGTGAAGGACCGGCGAGACATCAGGAACGAACTTACTCGCTATCTTGAGGATACACTTCCAGATCTGCGGCAGAGGAGTTTCGGACGTAATGGTGGAGACAGACATCCAACATGTACGTTTAGCCATATGGATGGTCCAATGGGCCACCGCACTCGCCTTCCGAAACAAAAGAAAAGACTTAAACCGTCTGCCGGCAGCGGTGTCTCTTCCAGGCTGCACGCTTACAGCGGACAGCCCGAGCACAGTCCATATTCCACCAGGGAACGCACTTCCGCATTCCCCGAGAGGAAGAGCGAGGAATAGAGCGGAGGGCAGCGTCGAAGACGGTGCCATGAAAAAGGAGCAGGAAGCGAGGGAGACACAGAATGGAGAGGTCAGAGATAGTAGCACGGAGGGTAAAGAGGCGCCAGTCAGCCTCGGCAAGCCGCCACCTAGGGAAGGAGAGGGGAGGGTGAAAAGAAAAAAAGGTAACAAGGATGGGAAAATGGTTACTGCCATGGAGGTAATCAAGGACCCGCCACTCGAAATCTAAGTAAAGGGATGACAAGCAAAGAGAAAGATCAAGACAGGAAAGGGAGAGAGTTCGAGAGTCCAAATGAGTAGGTTCACCAGAATTCAGAAGAGACAGGGAGAAGAGTTTGAGAAGGCAACCCCGGGTGTTTGTCAGAACATCACCCCAAAGGATATGTCGACAATTGAAATCACCCACGAGGAGCACAGGCTCCGGCAAGGAGTCCAGGTGGTGTTTAAGATCAGGAAGAGAAAGTGGGATATTTGGGGGGGGGGGAGATAAATGGAACAAACTGTGTACAATTTATGCACAAAAACACGGGCAGCAGAACAGTGAAGAGGCGATGGAAAAAGTAAGGGGACAAAGGGAACATCAGAGAGAATCAAGAGAGCAGAAGAGTATGGGCCCCAGTAACAGCTGGGGGGGGGGGGGGAAAGGGTGGGGGAGAGGGGGGAGAGGAAAGAATAGCCACAGAAGCAACCAGGACGAACACCAAGCATCAGCTCCTGGAGACAGACACAAAGTGGCAAAAACTGTGAAATTAGAAGTTGGAGGTCAGGGAAATTGGTGTAATATCCACGAATGTTCCACTGAAGAGATATCAACAAAAGGAGAAAGGATAGCAAAGAACAAAAGAAGAAAACAAAGGTGAAAAGGGACAAGGCAGTCACCACAGAGGGCTTGGGGCTCAACCCAACCACAGAGGGAGGGAGGGAAGCAAGGAGTAGTAGTCTGGTCTGGGCCTAAACCGGGCCCTATAGTGGGCTACAGAGCCCGATCTTCCAGGACAGTCCAACTCAGGGGCCTGGTCACCCACCACATGAGCCTGGGTAAGAGAAGTCCTGTCATCATCCATGCATCAATCAATTTAATGGTTTGGGACCTGAAACCAAGGAATACTACCTACCAGGGCAGCCAGGGAGGCCGAGTGCGAGCCAGGGCAGCCAGGGAGGCCGAGTGCGAGCCAGTGCAGCAAGGGTGTGTCGTCCCCAGCGGTGCTCCCCCTTTCAATGGGAGTTCTACTACATCGTCCATTCTCCCACACTGGTGCTAAGACCCATTCCCCCTATCACTCCAGCTGGACACCCAACCACCCACTTGGGGGCGACCCCTCCAGCGGGTGATCCGATGGCTCACAAGGCCCCCTACGTGGTGCCCTCTGCACATACACCACCCAAAGAGGGGGCAGGAGAGGGGGCAAAGGCAACCCACACCGGTCCCAACGAAGGTGTACATGAGCCCTCACCATGGCAAGGAGGCACCATGGAGGGGTTACTTGGAGAGAGGAGGAAATTTTATACATCATTTCTCTAC
This sequence comes from Procambarus virginalis, assembly GCA_020271785.1. Classification (NCBI taxonomy): domain Eukaryota; kingdom Metazoa; phylum Arthropoda; class Malacostraca; order Decapoda; family Cambaridae; genus Procambarus; species Procambarus virginalis. Next base: position 54,110,331 of record WNGS01113158.1, read on the forward strand.
AACATCGTAACATATTTCACCAATTATTTAAGTTGGTATTACTTAAGGTTCTCACAATTCTACAACAGATGTAGTCTTGTACCCACTACGTGGTTCAAGTTCAGTTGTATGTGGTATCCAGGCTGCATTGAACAATATTGGCACATCAACAATTTGCATGCTACTCATTAAATTATTGTATTTTGAAAAGAATAATTCTCTTGTCAACCACTGAGGTAAGTCATTGGTTGTTTTCATGCTATAGTGCTTATCTGTCATCCAGTTTTCTCCAAGTTATCTCATGTTATTTCTTGCAAGCAATACAATGTTAAATAGTAAATACAGTATTGTATGGTAGGGATTTGCATGAAATTAAAATATAGCATAACAAATATACACAGCATATGTATATATAATATATAAAAAATTAACTGTACATCTAAAACTGGGGTAGATATCCAAGTAGGCATAAAAATATACTTGTGCATTTGTCATCACAGGCATTGCCAATTAGCCCACTCAACAAACGTTAATTGGCCACTTCGGTGTCACCTTTGATTGCACAACACTATAATGGCTGAGGCAAGCTTGAAGCTCAGATTTAAGTACTTATTTTCTTCTTTTCAAACCTAGATTTCAAAACATATAAGCTCATGCCGGTAATTGTCAAAACATCACTATGTTACATTTATTTGGAATGCTTCATATTTAGTGGGCCCCAATGTTCTCTAGTGTGGGGGTTTGGTGTGTGCATCACTGGGTGATCCATCACCGCCAAGCCAGTCTACTGGCATGCCTTCATGTTAACACCCGACCAAATCTAAGTGCAAACTACATTATGTATTGTACACAATCTTGTAAGTAAACTCAAATGGCATTTTACAAATTATAGTATCACTAATTAAAAAAAAAAACTACAAGTGAATCTATTACTGTATTACCCCATATGTTATTGCCACTTATCCATGCCAAAGAGATCTTTTTACAGTAGTGCAGATAAAAATTTTAGTACTGTTCATAAAATACAAATCAATTTAAATACAAGAACTTTTTATACAAATATCTCACTAATGACAACTGAAAATGCATACTCAAAACTTCCAAAACAGAGGTAAAAATACAGCCAAGCCATGGTCATTCTATTCCTTTGAACATTAATGGCAATGCCACTGACAAGTAGCACAAACCAAGTACTTTACGTATCAGAACATATGCCAGTAGTGCTCCCTCAGAAATCTGGATTATATAGTTCTGGACTTTTCATGTCAAACTCAAAATAAAAATGAACCATAGAATTTAGTTTTAATTATGCATAATAGGTTCCCTACATCATTATTGTTTCTCCTAAGGTTGCAACCATGTTTGAAAATCATTAAGAGCACATTCTGTGTAACATTGAATGGATTACTATTCATACTCCGACTTTACCCACGTTCTACGGGCAAATTGTACAAAATGAAATTTACATTTCAACCTATTATTCGGTTGACATATAATAAAACCACCTATCTGTAAAAAAGTTTATCTAGAAGCGTACTTCTTCGGCACAAACAACCATTCTCCCAGGAAGAGCACGGGGCCTGCAAGCAACTGTGGAAGCTAGTGATGAACTTGCCCACAGGCAGCCAATCAGGGATCAGTGTACCAAACTAGACTCTCTCACTGATCCTGGCAATGGTCTAATTAGTCTAATTAATAACAAACAATGCCAGAAAGAATCGGGTACACTCCAAACACACTATATTGAGGTTATCTCGAGATGATTTGAGCTTTTTAGTGTCCCCGGGCCCGGTCCTCGACCAGGCCTCCACCCCAGGAAGCAGCCCGTGACAGCTGACTAACACCCAGGTACCTATTTACTGCTAGGTAACAGGGGCACAGGGTAAAAAAATCTGCCCATTGTTTCTCGCCGGCACCCGGGATCGAACCCAGGATCACAAGTCCAGTGTGCTGTCCGCTCGGCCGACCGGCTCTCCAGCACTAGAAGAAAATTCCTTTTACCCCCCCCCCCCCTGCAATCTACACGGGACTTTTCCCACAGCCTGGCAACCTTCTTTAAGAGTCCTGACTTCACTATTATGATTACTTACAACTGGCAAGAGCTCAGTAATTCGGATTCTGGTAACCTTAATCCCAAATAATCCACATTGATTCATGTTGAGTTTTTGGCTCATTTTGACCTTCTAACCAAACAGGAATTTAGGTTTCAAGGTTGTGCAGAACAAGAAACCAATAAAATTGAAGTTTAAGTGCTTGACTGCCCAACTAATAAAATTTGGGTTACTGTACTGTGATTTCTCCAACAAGAATCTCAAATCAATTCAAATTTGTTCCTTTTTTGAATGCTTTCAGTAGAAATGTCTGCTAACTTAAATTTGGCTAAACCCAAGAGGAGGGGGCCGCACATGATTATCAAGCAGAGAGAGAGTATGTACTCTGTAATGCAATGTAATATACATGTTGATTGTCATTGTATTAACCCCTGAAATGTGAAGATATTTAAAGGTGCTACATCAATGTGCACCCAACTTAAAATAATCAACAAATCTGATGGGGGAAAAAAATCACATGGCAATTGGAGCAGTGTAAGGGTTAATGCCCATTACTAATAATGGGGTAACAATAACTAAGGGGTCTAATAACTAAGGTTATTAGACCCATCATATATAGTCCAACATTTACCACAACACCTTCAGTATTATTTCCCACGCCCAGCCTTGAAAACATTATTTTCTAAAGGTATTCAGGCACATACCCGGATGAACAAAATACCAGTACAGTACTGCACAATAAAAAAATAAAAACCATAGAATTTTGTTTTAAATGTTCAACGGCTTCCCATGGAAAAACTTTCTCCTAATGTTGAAATCATCTGTGAAAATCTGTAAAAATATTTTAGCAAGAGTAAAGAGATACTGATCATACCCAAATTTTTAAATGTTCTACAAGTCAATTTTACAGAGTGCATAATAATTGATGGATATCTTCCAGGAGATACCGACAAGAAATATTTCACCACAATCCCCAGTACAGCATTTCCACAATCAACCCCCAAGCCTTACGTCTCAAAGGTTCAACTATTACCCCCCCCCCCAATGGTATAATGGACCACATTTACTGCACCTTATTTTTCTAATCTATGACTTTCACTGAAGTAAAAAAAAAGAAGAGAATAGAAAACTTAGAAATTAGAACATGAGTCTGCAAGAAATTACTTTATGTAATGATCTAGATTTCACTGTAACCCTCACTGGTATCTTGACTTTCTGGCAATGTGAAATTTAGGTAGTAGATCTGAGGTTGGGTGGGGAGGGGGGGGATAGATTTGTTTCATTGCCTAGAGGGATTTATATAGCGATCTGGATTTTCAAGGAGCATTGTATGTCATCACATTCAAAATTTTGGGTTTCTAACACATCTCATTACGACGCACATATGAAAGGATACAATTTGCCAGCATTGCTTAACTCATCAATACAATAAATATTCAGAAATTTTCAGCATAACCTTATAACTTACTGTATCAAATCTTTGAAATATAAAATACATACTGTATTACAAATTGTTAGGTTAAGATTATAGGAGTCTATACAAATTTAACCATTTCAAGAGCTGTATAGTATAAAGCTATTAAATTATATCATGCATTTTAAATGAGGTACATTTATCATTTTTAAAACTACTCCCCACAAAGAATTCATCATGGTTTAAGTCACGAAGGCCCATTACAAGCATCACACACAAATACTCCGTCAATACCAACACAGGGTGATCCAAGCTAATATTTGGTCTTCTTGTAAAGCTTATAAATTACTAACCAGAAGCCATGAAGAACTCTCTGTAGAAGGGGAGATGAAATGGCATCCAATGTAAGCAGGTGAGGAGTGATGCCCCGGAAAGTCTGTCGTGAAAGATGCATACAATATCGTGGATTAATAGTGAAGTGCAGTCTCAGTCAATTGTTACTCTAGTGTACTAACCAGTAGACATGAAGAATTCTGTAGAAAGGAAGAATGATTTGAGCTTCCAGTGTTACAGGTAAGGTGTGAATCCTGGGAACCTCTGTGGTAGCAGTGCAATAGACAGAAAAGCATATTAGCAAGCCACTACAAGCTTAACTAATGAAGTAAAGAAACATCTCTTGCTGTAAATACATATCAATTGTATAAAAAAAAATAAGTTTTTAATGATGTTCATAGTTAAATGAAACACAAGGACTAACAGTTGGTGCCTTGGGAAAGCCATTAAGCATATTTAAAACAATTCCAATGTTACTGCTATTTAATGTTATTATACAAT
>WNGS01113158.1:54114633-54151181 GCA_020271785.1 Procambarus virginalis
TTTGTGATAAAGAGCCATGGACAATTATTCAGAAATCGAATCTGGGTTCGGAAGAATATGATCGATTTTGGAGGTCACAGTGGTCACATAATTTTGCCACACTAGCCCAGATGTGCTTGACTGTGGAGTTGCTGGACACGACTGAACATTTATCACCACCAGATCACTCACCAATACCCTAACATTTGACCCTGGTAATATGGACACCTGAATTGTAGTGTACAGCACTGCTGGTGATATGAAATATCAACACCCAGGATAAGTTTGATAACGTATATCGAAAGCACACACCCCTCACAGCAATAGTTAGTGAAAGGGTAACCAGATACTTCAGTGGGGGGAAGAGATCTGCCTCTGGAGAGTGTTGCTACAGTATTAATGTTTATACAATTAGTAAAATTACCACCCAGCTTATGAAAGTGTGATAACACAAACTCAAGACAGCTTCTTCCAGAGTAATAGGATAGAAACTTGTGATGGTGTAGTGGTTGCACACAATCGCCACACCTTGCAAGCGATTTCACCTGGGTTCGTGCCCTGGCCAGGGACGATCGACTTCGTGCCTATCCTTAACTGTTCACCCTTTCCCAAGGAGTAATTGAGGACATACAGTAGTTGTTAACTGAGTGACATGTTATGCTCTTTGGAAAAGTAGTAGAGGTAAGGCTTAACAAGAGCTTTTACCCATCCATGTAAAAAATATCAATGCAGAGCTAAGTACACCTTATCGAGGTTAGAAAATGAATTCAAATACCATATGAAGACGACAAAATTCAAATTTCCCACAACTGTTCTTCTGCAGGCATCCAAGGTTCACTCGTCTCCTAAAGTATTACATGTACACGTACTGTAATTACAAAATTACAAAAGACTTTGGAATAAAGTTAATCCATATTCTAAAAACATTTTTTTACAATAAAATTCTGAATAAACAGCATGCAATGAGAGCAAATATGGTGGTTAATGCCTTGGCAAACTACAACTATCCCTACCTTACTAAAGTTTGATCCTTCAGTAGCAAAATGGCAAAATGCTCCAGCAGCGAGGATGCCATGAGGATGGTATCCCATAATGTAGTTCTTATAGGGATCAAGCTCGGCAGTTTTAATAAGGTGGATTGGGAAGAAATCTCGATAGTGCTTCCACAAAAACCACCGTCGCACCCACTCAATCCTATGACATTAGAAAAGTACAAATATCCTAAGGTTAATAGCTTCACACTGTAATTATTAGGTACAAATATTGGGGTACAGATGTTAATGCAAGCTTTCCCTAAACCGTACTTAGTAGTAGCCAACTTTTGCTCATGACAGACAAGACAACATTTCAACATCACACCATGACAACAGGTAACATCAGTGGAGCTCTAGCCAGGCAAAGAATCATTACCTACCTCCTGCCACCCCTGTTGCGGATGGTACGATCTCCAAGGAACCACGTCAAGTAGCATAGGGAAACCCACCTGTCAAATATATAGGGCTATAACACAAATACATCCATCATCTGTTAATACTTGCACTGCTTCAATTGCTTTCTGAGGTTACCTCCTGTGCACATGCCTGGAGCATACCTGGAGGGGGTTTTGGGAGTTTGTCTATTCCTCGAGCCCAGCCTGAGGCCAGGCTCAACATCACCAAATGTGACTGATTATACAGTACATACAATACATTTTCAATACATTTTCCCATGCACAACACACTGTAGGAGTTTTAAATAACTTAGCAGCAGTTTAAGGGTTAAAGTATATATTGTACTGAATATAAAAGTGATTCACTGTTGAAGCATAATTAATTTAAAAGGAAAAAGTATTACTACATGGCTATGCATATTTAACAAAGTAAATCACACAAGATTTAAAGAAAGTGCAGTACAGTACTCATAATCTTAGTACACTCAATATTTTTTACAGAAAAAAACTACTGTGCTTCAAAAAAAATAAAAATTAAGTTAGAACAACTATTACAACTCACCAATATTCTGTATATAAGAAGAGGTAAATCAGAAATATGAGGGAACCAGCACCCATGAAGAGAAATGTTGACATCCAAAAGAGAACAGCCAACGTCTGTAAACGTCGATTGAACGGGATGTTGAGAGGCGCAAACTGAGGTCCATGGCTGATACCGAAGTTAAGAATACGACCTATTGCTCCGAACACCCATGGCAACCTGTTAAAAGCAAGATCTCACTATGAATCCATATTTCATAAATTTAAAATACAGTAGTCATAATTTATTCATGTTAGTTAATATACACATCATATGATAATACAGAAGGCCTTTGATTTGCATGTACAATATTTGACAGATAGTTGTGACATTGTATGAATGAAGCAAATGCTTGAGAGCTGCTAGTGAGGCCACAATGCATTTAAGTCATCAGCCACTTAGACATGTTACTGGTATTTTTGTTTTAAGTGGCGTAAAAAATATTTTGATTATCTTTTTTAAAAAATTCAGCTACAGTACTGTACTGAAATTAAATCTAAGTTTATAAAATTACACCACAATATTCTGGTCTCTGTGGACAATCTGGTTTGTAGATACAATAATTAGAGGTTTTAATAAATATATGCTGGTGACTTATGTTTTGGAGCATCAACCGACTGTCTGCCATGCAGTTAACGAATAAATCTGGAGACTGTACGATGGAATCAAACCTGCACCTCTGATCATCTCTAGGAGACAATATTGGTCGAGGTGATCAGAGGACACAGAATCAATTCCTTCGTACAACCGCAATACATAATGCTATTGTGATTTTCATTGTCCATCTAGTTAATTGTGGTATCACACATGATCACTAGTCAAGAAAATTTCATGGTGTTACAACCAGGGTGGTCTGTTTACAAGAAACATCGAGTTTGCATAAAATACACGAGTTGACGGTTAAGTCTGTTGCTGGCCTGCAGAGTTGGTGGTGGTAGGACAAATTATTTAATATGTAAACTGCTGGCTGTACTTCAGAACTTTCACTTAGTAGTTGACTAAATAGTAAGCAGCTAGTAAGTTTGTTATTTTGTAGTGTTTTTTGTAAGTGTTTGGCCACAATATCTCTTATATTGCGACCCTTAACTTTGACAGTTATGGGTCGAACTTTTCACAGTATGCTGCCTGGAGAGGCAAGCAGACTCAATTTGGTCCTGGCAGTCTATAAGGGAAGTTGCACAAGTTTTGCTGCATTAATTTCATCTAAGTCCAATTCTTTTATGTATCTGTCACTGTGCTTCTATTAATAAATTTTTACTTATACTGTAAATGCAACTTAACAGTTTATTCAGTGTTTGTATTTAGGAAGAGTGACCTGTAAGAGTATGCTGTACTAATGTACGTGTGTTTAAGGTTGTTTGGTTGTTAGTTCTCTCACCAGTGTTAATTCTTGCCTAGCTTATTGTGGGTGTAAATCCTGGCTTCTATCAAATGGGACTATTGGATTTTAACGTAAATGTCAAGAGGCCAGATCATTTGTTATGGTTGTGGGAGTGGGGTTTTGTTAAGGAATAAATTGTTATCCATACGTCTTTTTACCCTCTGGGCTTGATGGGAGAGCAGCATACTTCTAGACGTTAAACTTTGGGAGTTTCATCCCTGAGGGCCAGGCCTAGCATCCTTACCAAGTTAGGCAGTTGTTCCAGTTGGTGTTACACTAAGCCTTTTCCACAGCTGATTAGGTAATTTTAGGGGATTTCGATTCGTTTTATTACAGTACCCCTGTATTTATACAAATACCCATTCACATCCCCATTAGCCACCCATAACACATGGCCACCTTAAGACAATTTGACTGAGCTGATTTTACAGCATTTTCAAGTTTTAAAAGCATTATTGTGCATTACATAAGAACATAAGAACATAAGAACAAAGGCAACTGCAGAAGGCCTATTGGCCCATACGAGGCAGCTCCTATTTATAACCACCCAATCCCACTCATATACATGTCCAACCCATGCTTGAAACAATCGAGGGACCCCACCTCCACAATGTTACGCGGCAATTGGTTCCACAAATCAACAACCCTGTTACTGAACCAGTATTTACCCAAGTCTTTCCTAAATCTAAACTTATCTAATTTATACCCATTGTTTCGTGTTCTGTCTTGTGCTGATACTTTCAATACCCTATTAATATCCCCTTTGTTATGTCCATTCATCCACTTGTAAACCTCTATCATGTCACCCCTAACTCTTCGCCTTTCCAGTGAATGCAACTTAAGCTTAGTTAATCTTTCTTCATATGAAAGATTTCTAATTTGGGGAATTAACTTCGTCATCCTACGCTGGACACGTTCAAGTGAATTTATATCCATTCTATAATATGGCGACCAAAACTGAACTGTATAATCTAAATGGGGCCTAACCAGAGCAAGATATAGCTTGAGAACCACACCAGGTGTCTTGTTACTAACGCTGCGATTAATAAATCCGAGTGTCCGATTTGCCTTATTACGAACATTCATGCATTGATCCTTTTGTTTTAAATTCTTACTAATCATAACTCCCAGATCCCTTTCGCAATCCGACTTCGCAATCTCAACACCATCTAGCTCGTATCTTGTAACTCTATCATCATTACCTAGCCTCAGAACTTTACATTTATCAGCATTAAACTGCATCTGCCAGTCCTTTGACCATTTCAAAACCCTATCTAGATCAACTTGAAGTGATAGTGAGTCCTCCTCCGAATTAATTTCCCTACCGATTTTCGTATCATCGGCAAATTTGCAAATGTTGCTACTCAAACCTGAATCTAAATCATTTATATATATTATAAACAACAGAGGTCCCAGACAGAGCCTTGAGGCACTCCACTTACAACATTTTCCCACTCTGACTTGACTCCATTTATACTAACTCTGTTTCCTTTGGTATAGCCATGCCCTAATCCAGCTTAATATAGCACCCCCAATACCATGAGCCTCTATCTTTTTAATCAGTCTTTCATGTGGCACTGTATCAAAAGCTTTGCTAAAGTCAAGGTACACAACATCACAATCCTTACCACTATCAACTGCCTCAACTATGCTAGAATAAAAAGATAACAAATTTGTTAAACATGAACGGCCATTTATAAAACCATGTTGCGACTCAATTATTAATTTATGTTTTTCAAGATGAAGACGAATTTTATTTGCTATTATAGATTCGAGTAACTTTCCCACAATAGACGTTAGGCTAATTGGTCGATAGTTAGACGCAAGTGATCTATCTCCTTTCTTAAAAACTGGTATCACATTAGCAACTTTCCAAAACTCTGGCACTCTGCCTGACTTTATTTATTAAATATGATTGACAGTGGGTCACAAAGCTCCTCTTTGCATTCTTTCAGCACCCTGGCAAACACTTCATCCGGCCCTGGGGATTTGTTTGGTTTGAGTTTTACTATTTGTTTAAGAACATCCTCCCTGGTAACTGCTAAACTCGTCAACCTGTCCTCGTCCCCACCCACATAGACTTGTTCGGCTGAAGGCATATTGTTAAGTTCCTCTTTAGTAAATACAGATACAAAATATTTATTAAAATACTACTCATCTCTTCATCACTATCTGTTATTTGACCTGTCTCAGTTTTTAATGAACCTATCCTTTCCCTAGTCTTAGTTCGATATAACTGAAAAAACCCTTTAGGATTTGTCTTTGCTTGCCCTGCTATACGAACTTCATAGTTTTTTTTGCTTTCCTTATATCTTTTTTAACATTTCTAACCAGTTGTACGAATTCCTGTTCTAAAGTGACCTCCCCATTTTTAATCCTTTTGTACCAAGCTCTCTTTTTACCTATAAGGTTCTTCAAATTCTTTGTTATCCACTTTGGGTCATTAGTTTTCGATCTATTCAATTTGTGTGGTATACTACGTTCCTGTGCTTTGTTTAGAATATTCTTAAATAAGTTATATATTGAATCCACATCGAAACCCCATTTACATCACCTATCGCTGGGTTCATGTCTCGCTCCAAGACCGGCCCCACCCCACACCCAAGACTTTCCAATCAATTTGACCCAAAAAATTTCTTAGGCTATTAAAATCAGCTTTTCGAAAATCTGGCACTTTAACAGAATTTTCTCCTACAGGTCTATTCCATTCTATGCTAAATCTGATTTCTTTGTGATCACTGTTCCCTAGCTCACTTGTGTTACATGATGATAGATTTCTAGTGTCATGAGAGCGCACTTACCTCATGTGTAGGTGTTGGACTTTGCTTTCTAATTCTTTTGCTTAATCTTTGTTCGAGCTTCATCTTACATGTCTTTGATTGTCCTAACCAGACATCCCAGGAACTTGCATCGTTTCATGCACAACAGGTTACCCGATCAGTCCTAAAACTCTCGTGACAGTATGCTGCTCACATAAATAGGGAGAGTTGGCTCTTTAGTGGGGTTGGGACACAATGATGACATGGTTCCATTTTATTGTTAATGAAGGAGGAAGACATGTCATGACCTACTCGAGCAGTGGTTACAACAATCCAATTTAACACTTGTATTTTTTGCTTGCTCTGCTGCCTGCTTGTGTTTCTCAAATATTTACTACTAAATACAAAGGAATGGTGAAATCCCCCCCCCCCCAACACACACACATCCATGGTTCAATCAGAAATGTAAGATAGCAAAGCAATTGAGTGCAAGAACATTGAGAAACTACAGGATTAACAGAACACTACAGAGCAGGGAGAAATACCAGAGGATCAGGAATGATTACCTCAGAGTGAGGAGAGAAACAGACAGTATGAAAAAGATATTTTGAGTAAAGCCAAGACCCAACCAAAACTGCTCCACAGCCACATCAGGAGGAAAACAGCAGTGAAGGAACATGTGATGAAACTGAGAAAAGGGGAGAACAGATACACAGAGAATGATAAGGTGTGTGTGAAGAGCTCAACACGAGATTCCAGGAGGGCTTCACAAAAGAACAAGGCGAAGCCCCTGCACTAAATGAGGCGGCGGCAAACCAAGCAACCTTGGAGGAATTTGAGCTCATCAGTGATGAGATCAAAAGGAATCAGTTGAGTTGAATGTAACAAAGGCTGTTGGGCCTGATAAAATCTCACCATGGATACTAATAGAGGGTGCAGAAGCACCAGTGTGCCACTCCCTATGGTGTATTGGAAACAGGAGAGGGCCATTGGCCCTATATTAGAAACAAACAGGGCCATTGGAAACAGGAGACCTACCGGAAAGCTGGAAGACAGAAATGTAGTCCCAATACTCAATAAGGGTGACAGGCAAGAGGCACTGAACTACAGGCCAGTTTCCCTAACTTGTATACCATGCAAGATGATGGAGAAGATAGTGAGGAAAAGGCTCGTAGAACATGTTACGACCCTGGTTTCTTTAGATGGAAACCAAAGGTCAAAATTGAGCTTATTAAACTACAATATGGCATGGGACGCATCGAGAGCTGAAGTTGTTTGTAATCTTCCCTGCCAGACGTAAAACTATTCGTGTTTCTCAAAGAGTATTAAAGACTGAGCTTGGGAATGATTATTAAATATAAATAGGCACCAACTATGTTTACTAATACTGTCTAATCATTTGTAAAGTAAACCTGAGTAAACTTTGTATCGGCGCCGGTATGATTAGTTGAACAGTCTGCCGGCAGCATAGCCCACCGAGAAGGAGAGAGAGACTCCCTCGCTCTTCTCTGCTGGCTGGCTGTGGTGATAGGACGTGCTCCTCCTTCCTCTTAGTTCTTTATTTCTGTGTCTTATTCGGGTTAAGTAATTTATGTGCATTATTTGTTATATTCTGGCATATCCTTGTTCTATGTGTAGAGTAGTATACTTAGGGTGTAGTAGGTGTTTTTAAGTGTGTTTCTTACTAGTTACTCTAAAGGGGGTCTCAGTGGAACCACGTGGTCTCCCTACCCTAAGCTGACTAACTTCAAGTGTTTTAATAGTAGAGCTTTACCCTAGCTTGTGTTCAGTGTAAAACCTTGTATCCTGCTTATGTGGACCAAGGCTTTTAACGTAAGATCGGGTGGTAAAGTTATTGTTATATTTGTTATTGGTGTGAATGTATATGGGGAATTGTTAAGGGGATAATAAATAAGTAAGCTAGAACAGAGTATCCTTTCTTCCTGTGTGGGAGTGCAAGATCATCCTCTAGGCTACAGGGTTTAGTAGCAAATTCTGATTACTGTGAACATTTTACTTTGGGGGCCGGGCCTTTTAGTTCTCCCATATTTGATATCTCTGTGTTCTACTTACCCTTACCCCTTAATAGTACCAGTTCCCCCATAGCAAGCCCACCATCTTTTATAACAGAACATCTGGAGGGAAATAGCTTTGTAACACCACCAGCATGGGTTCAGGGATGGTAAATCGTATCTGACAGGCTTAATAGGTTTCTATGACCAAGCAACAAAAATTAGGCAAGAGAAGGGTGGGTAGACTGCATTTTCTTGAATTGTCAGAAATCCTTTGACACAGAACCCCATAAAAGGCTGTTACAAAATTGGAGAAACAGGCAGGAGTAAAAGCTAAGATGCTCCAGAGAATAAGAGAGTATCTAAGCAACAGGAAACAGCGAGTAATTGTGAGGGGGGAGACATGAGAGTGGTGAGATGTCATCAGCAGAGTTCCACAGGGCTTTGTACTTGGACCCATCTTGTTTAATATATGTAAATGATCTTTCAGTGGGTATAGATTCATTCCTCTCAATGTTTGCCGATGATGCAAAAATTCCGAGAAGAATCAAAAGAGATGAAAATAGAAAGACTACAGAATGATCTGGACAAACTGGAGGAATGGTCTAGAAAATGGCTGCTAAAGTTCAACTCAGGAAAGTGTAAAGCAATGAAATTAGGAGTAGGGAGCGATGAAAGTGGATGCAAAGAAATAATTCAATATTTGATGGGACCATTTGCTTGAAGAGTACAACCACTGGTGTGGCATCCCATATTTTGAATATTCTCATTATCCTCCTCATCATGTTCAGATCAATTGTTTACATTGACCACTGCACTGTGCAGGGCACCTTAACACTATCACACTCCGCTGCCTCGACCCTTTGTCACTCATTTTTCTCCCTATCTGAATGAGTGACTATTGCTCGCGTCATGTATTAAAATATTTGTAAAAAATGCTAATTTTATCAGATCAATTTGGGAGTGGTTTCAAAACGAGCGCCTTTAGATTGCGCACAATTTGATACCAAAATGAAAGACGTGACACAAAAATTGATGTCAGAACACTTATGATATAAATAATTTTGTGGTGATGAGCGTTAAAAAGTGTCCAAAAGTTAAAATATTTGTTAAAATTCCATTTATTGTTCTACTATTATAGAACTAGTTTTAAAATACGTGTCTTTATATTGTGAACAATTTTATACCAAAATGAAGGACGTGATGCGAAAATTGATGCCAGAAAGATAATAAATGCCAGAAAGATAAATGTCAGAAAGATAATAAATGTAAAAAAAAAAATAAATACTTTTGTGGTCCAAATTTTAAAATATTTGCTAAAATTTCATTTATTGTTCTATTACTATGGAACTAGTTTTAAAATACGCACCTTTATATTGCAACAAAATTTATACCAAAATGAAAGACGTAACACAAAATTGGTGTCAGAACACTGGAAATATATAAATAATTTTGTAGTGATGAGCGTCCAAAAGTTAAAATATTTGTTAAAATTCCATTTATTGTTCTATTATTATGGGACTAGTTTAAAATACACGCCTTTATTTTGTGAACAATTTGATACCAAAATGAAATGCGTAACATGAAAATTTATGTCCTCAAACTGAACGAGCATATACATTAGTCTGCAGGTGTGCCAATTGATGCTGGTTCACGGGTAACTTGGCTGGCTTTAGGCTTTGCTGTGGAGAGTCACGCCAGGCTTTTAGACCTTATATGCATATACTCCTGTAGGGAATTCTATTGCAAACACAATGATACCAAAACGAACAATGTAACACGAGAATTAAGGTGAGAAAACTGAAATAAGTACACACTTTTCGGTGTCGCCGCATGCTCGCCCACACCGGATGGCACATGATGTCATTTCTGCAGCGCGCACAAACGGCACACGATAATGGCACCTTAACACTTTCACGCTCCGGGCATGCGTGCCGCCAACTTAAAGGTCATGCCCCTGGCGTGCGGGCGATCGTGTAGGCAAGCGTGCGGCGACATCGAAATGTGTATGATCGTTTCAGTTTTCTCGCCATAATTCTCGTGCTATGTCGTTCGTTTTGGTATCATTGTGTTCGCAAGAGAATTCCCTACATTAGTACAGTATATGCATATGTCCAAAAGCCTGGCGTGACTTCTCGTAGCAAAGCCTAAAGTTGGCAAAAGTTACCCGTGAGCACACAAAATCTGTAAAATGTGTATACTTGTTTCAGTTTTCTCACCTTAATTCTCGAGCTATGTCATTCGTTTTGGCATCATTGTGTTCGCAATTAAATTCCCTACAGGAGTATATGCATATAATGTCCAAAAGCCCAGCATGACTCCCTGCAGCAAAGCCTAAAGTTACCCGTGAACGAGCACCAATTTGCACACCGCAGCCTAATGTGTATATTCATTCAGTTTGATAACATTAATTTTCGTGTTACGCCTTTCATTTTGGTATCAAATTGTTTGCAATATAAAGTGCGTATTTTAAAACTATTCCCATAATAGAGCAATAACTGGAATTTGACAAATATTATAATTTTGGACACAGCATCACAAAATTATTTATACCTTTTCAGTGTTCTGACAAATTGTCCTGTTACATCTTTCTTTTTGGTATCAAATTGTTCGCAATCTAAAGACACACATTTTAAAACTAGTCCCATAATAATAGCACAATAAATAGAATTTTAACAAATATTTTAAAACTTTGACCAAAAATGTATTTATAACCTTTCAAGTGTTCTGACATTAAGTTTCATGTTATATCTTTCATTTTGGTATCAAATTGTGTGCACTCTAAAGGCTCTCATTTTTAAACTATCCCGAAGTCGATTGGATAATAAATGAATTTTACAAACATTTTTTTTATCGGACGCCCGCACAGTCCAATGCTCGGATTCGAAAGAAAAAAATCGGACGCAAGGGACGTTCGAAGAGTGCTATAGTGTTAAAAATTCATTTACATACCAAAATTATCACTAGAGGTGTACACATGTTACAGTATCGGTCATATTAATCTATACTTCTCAACTTCCCCCCCCCCACAACCCACTCACAAAAGGTGGGTACAGTTCTAATATGTGATAAAAGCATTAAGTATCAGTATAACAGCAGCATTCTTATACGTAATACAATACTCTTTTCGTTCTTATATGTTCTTTTATAGTATATCAGCATCAATATTGCTCAAAATGTTTATATCGATACACCTCTAATAATCACACACGTTATCTAGATCAAACTTGTGTGTACAAAATTATCTTTACTGTATAAACAAATTACAGAATATAGAAAATAAAGAATGTTTAATGTACAAATCAATTCAAGAATAAATGAGGCACAAATCTATATGAAACTTTTCCACTGTACCTGTCAAAATGTTCCTCAATTTTGTCCTTCTTCAGAGCAGATCGATCTTCGGGCATTTTTCTATTGTATCTTTTAAGGTCTTCCTCTTCATCCTTTGTCAACTTAGATTTTTCATTTGATTCTTCATTTGTCATATTGTTTTGTTTTTCTATATTTTGTTTCTGCTCAAAATTGTCTTTAAACTCCATTCCATATTGTTCTGTCTGGCTCCCTTTATCACTTAATGGAATAAACTCGGCTTTCTGAGCATCTGAGGAAATATTATTAATGTTTGCATTATTCAAGATAATGTCTTCCTCTTGTTGACTCTTTGTTGCAATCTCACCCATTTTCAAGCTCTTTGGCATAATATCTTCAATTTCCTGACACTTTGGTGGTAAAAACTCATTGTTCTGGTTGGCTAATGAAATCTCTTCCATTTTCTGGTTGCCCGTTGAAGCATCACCTGCAGGCAAGGTGATCTGGGGAGGTGGTGTGCCAACACAAGAATGAGAAGCCTCCATGTTGCTGGTCTCCATATTCGTTGTTACTCTTGACAGGTCTGTCCCTGTAAAATTAAAATGGTCAGAAGTTATCAAACCACTAATAATTTATCTTATTGTTGCTGTGTAAGCATGACTGACAGAGCTATGAATCCTAGTATTCATATGAAAATGTATTCCACAGCAACAGCACTCTGTATTAGAACATCTCCAGACCAGGAGAAAATACCTGGAGTGCCCCCTCCCCAACTTTGTGATTAGATAAGAAATTCTTAGATAAACTTAAGGTTCAGCTTACTAAACCGACTAATTCTTCAACACACATTACAATATTCATGATTATTAATACAATACTGGTACTGTAGTAAATAAATAAAATAAAACAGACTTTATATGTTGTATGAAAATGAGTGATTATGCTTTATAACCTTGATTCATACCATAATTTACCTGAATTTACCAGAGGGCCATCATCAGTGGTGGCCTTGACAGGGTTAGGAAGCCAACAGCATGTCAAAGGTCCCCTGCCACCCCTCCCATTATTCCAGAGGATTTTCCTAGCCTAATATAATTTGAGTGTAACACTAACAATAAATCTGCACAACATTAACATTCATAAAAGTAAATAAAGCTGTGCTTTCCAGATAGGCACAACAAAACATAATTGTTATCAGGATGATGGACATCATAATACCGTGTATAGCATCACATATGAACAAGCACTATCATACTCCAGCAGTTGGCAACAGCAGCACCACACCACTGCACAACATGATATATACAGTGCTCCTTGTGAATCGCCACACACATTATTAACACATACATAGACTCTCCTTACAAACTACTGCACCCAGCCTTGTGTAAAGGAATTCAAACAGCGAGTTGTTCACACTTATCAATATACTCATTAAGAATGTCTTTTCTAACCTACCTCTCCTACTCCTACCCTTAAATTCTGTCAAATGCTCTTTTCATCATTGATTGCTGCCGCCAGAGGTGGCTAGTTTATTGTGCACCCCATACTCATCCTGTGAGCGGTAGTGCAAAAAGCATTACAGAGGGCACAAAAGGTCAGTTTACCATCATCCAATTGTTCAACATGGCCAAACCATATCAATATGTTCGTCTCATCTTGACAATACATTTTTATTCTTTAATCGATCTACTCTTCTAATACCCCACTGCCATCTCAGATTATCCATTAATATTGGTCCAGCTCTTTGATTCTTTGCATTCAAACCACATCATCATCGTGCAACCATACAATAAGACATTGCACTACTGCTACATTCAGACCTTTGCATCTATTCCTGTGTTATGTTTTGTAACAAGGGGTTTCATTGCACCAGCCACTCTACTCCACTCTGATTGACCCAACTTCAATTGTTTTTTTTTTTTTTTTGGTAACCAGTGACACATCCCAGGTATGTAAAATAATTCACTTCCAGCACTTTATTATTCACACTTTACACACACAACTTCATCATCTCCAACATCACAAGTTTACTTTGATTCACATTTATTTTTAACATTTCTCTTACATTGCAATACAATTTGTAACTAATCTCCATTACACTCTCCCTATTAAAAGAACTTGTATGCATTCAGTACTGAACATCAAGCTTGACATGACCAAATTATTTATAATCTGCCCGAAATGCCATGCGTGCTAGTGGCTTTACAAGAATGTAAAACATCACTGCTCTGTACTCTCAAACCCAATGCATCTTGAATATAAATAAATATAAATAAATAAATATAAATAAATAAAAGGCCTATACACTTCACCAGACCGACAACCAGAGTGCAACCCCATAGTCTCCTGTGACTGATGTATGCCTACTATTATACACTACACTTGTACCCTTCTCTAACATTGCGTTTAACTCCCTCACGACCTCATTCATGTACTGTATATACAGTACTGAATTCAATTACCATGGTAACTTCACACAACCCTGATACCCACAGGCCTATGTCCTCCACTCGCAATGGAGAATCCTGGGTTTCATCCCCGACAGAACAGAAATGGTTGGCCAGGTCTCCTATCACCTGATTCCTCTGTTCACCTAGCAGTATATAGGTACCTGGGAGTTAGGAAACTGTTGTGTAGGTTGCATCCTAGGAAAGGTCAGGAGTTGACTTAGCGAGACCTTGAAAAGCCTACGTACAGGATTCCGCTACCAGACAACAAGAATTATATCAAACCACACACTTACCATAATATTAAATTTTACACGTGCACTTTTACCTAATTAATGAATTGGGTCAGCCAATAAACTTATTGGTCACCTTTATATTTTCCTATACTGGAGCACACAGACCTAGGTACATTGGTAGGAACAGGAAGCCTGCAGCTTGTCAAGTTCTCCTTTAGTCTATGAACTGTTATGCCATTGGTGTGGTCACCAGTACAAAAACTATTCATAACTGATATTTTATTTTTAAATTCAATTGCAGCCATGTACTATACCAAGATTCAAAATACATGTACACACACTTCATACTCACATTAAAAAATATAAAAATGCATCAATCACAACGCAAACCTTTATTATCTCCATCAGGGCGTTGTGGAGGCACTTTATCTCCAATTCACTGAACAAGTGCCAGAACATTCAAGGTTACATATCTTCACCCCTAGCTCTTATCTTGTTACTCCCACTTTCAACAATTATTGATTGCTTACATAATCTTGCCATCATTTACATGCCGCACCTTAAAAGGACACACTTTTTGTTATATCTTTCCTCGAGCATAACTTTATAATCTAAACCTTTTTTCTAATGCTGTGCATTTGAACCCTTCTTAAGAGTACTTTGTTAGGCATACAATCCTTTGAATCCTAGCAAAGTATAAGCTCTTGTATCTACAGTGCATACTGACATTGATGAATACATAACCGAGTATTGGTTTTCTACTGTCGGAGACAGGCTTTACGAGATCCTCAAGGCCAATGACTAACCTTCTCCAGGATGCAACATATTAGTTGGCTAACTAACTCTCAGGTACTTGTTTACTCCTAGGTAAACAGGGGCATTAGGTATAAGGAAACGTTCCCAAACATCTTGTCCTTTCTGGGAATGTAGAGTACTGATCATACGAATGTAATAGAAAAGGGTATCTTCCTTAGTCAATGTTTGTAGTGAAGGTTGTCTCTCTACAGAGGCAGTTGTGTTTGTAATGATTGTTGTGGTTTTAGTGGTGCTGGTAATTGATTGTTGTAGTGCTTGTGTTGGCATCCAAGAAAATGCAAAAATTAAGCATTTTTGACACTTCAGTTTGCAAGTGTGTAGATTTTTTCACATGCCATTGCAGTAACTTTAAGTGGTGATTGTGGTGGTGGTTATAGTGGGTAATGCTGGTTTCAGTTGGTCACAGTGTTTAAGAGGGATAGAAGAGTTAGAGACATGTCAGACAAGTGTGTATAAGCTACTGATGTGAGGAAGGGATAGTGCCTGTATTGCCTAGACAGATGGTTGTCAGTAGGATTGGTCGAAGTGCAAGTGCTTGCTTATCCAACAAGATCTTCCTCTTAAGTCTTTTGTGCCTAGTGCACTTACTTTTACATCTCTTTGATGTTCAACCTGTGTCACATTTGTTCTTAAAGTTGGAGGAAAGTGATTGTAATTACCTTTACTTTAGATGCACTGCACTTGCTGATCAGTAGACTTGCAGGAAGGCAAAAAAAAAAAAAAAATGCTAACATCTTTTAATTCTAATAATGCATAAATATTGCCTCTAGGTCTACTACTTGCTATTATTACTCTTACAAAATTTGGTAAAATCAGAAAATATCATTGGAGGTGCCCCAAGGATCTTGAATTTGAATTTAATCAATTCTGCATTATGTACGACTGTACGGATAACTGCCTACCTAGCTTTTTGTGAGGAGAGAGTGTCATGTTTAAGTCATTCAAGTGGTTCATGCCAGTAAGGTATACAACCTATACTGCCATGAAAATTATGAAAATGACATCACACACCTCATGTACACCATATATAGAACATAACATTTTATAGGTTTGGTTCGGTTCAATGGTTTGTAAATTTAAAAAGAGTAGCGATGACATAAAAGGGGGGGGTATGTACCTTTCTCAGGTTTTAGACCCTACTCAGTCATGCAGTAAGGAGCTGTAGGCTGCTATAGTATGCTATTTTTGTTACTTAATTCATGCTTGTGTAAATACTAAGGGTCTTTTTTTTGCTTTTTATATAATCATGTTCATTTTACAAAATATTGAATGCAACCTTCTCTAGTGGTAAGGCATTTTATTATAGGTTCCTAACCATTTGGCAGAAGTAGAATGCAGTTGCTCAAAATAATATAGCTATGCCATTATACAGACTGAAAATTTTGAATCTTGTTGCATTTGGTGCATCAAAATTAACTTTTTCTATCAATTTACCAAGTTGTAAAGCAGTATTGTAGATTATGCACGATTTAAACCAAGATAATTAAATAAAAAATCCACAATTAGAAAATCACAGTGATTACTTTGAAAGTGAAGAAATTGGTGGATTTTTCTTTATTCCAGTAACATTGCATGCACAAATACTGCAACTCACCTATACTTATTATAAATACAGAAACATAAAAAAAAAAAAACTGAAAAACACACAGGAGAATGAATGGTACAAAGTATGAGTAAAGAGTTTCCAAGAAAATGCAAAAATTAAGCCATTTTGACACTTTAGTTTGCAAGTGTGCAGATTTTTCCATATGTCATTGCAAAAAAAGTCTAGCCAAGTTCTGGAGAAGGAACAGATATTTCTAACAGATCAGAGAACTGAGAAACAGATGATTACTTGCCCTGTTCATATCACTATTAATCAAATGAAATGAAGGGAACTCGGGAAAGTAACTGATACAGCACAAGCTGCCAAGTACTTTGCAAACAACCTGCTAGGGCAGAAAATTTACTTAAGTCACACAAAGATTTAGAACAAATGTTGAAAATGATTGGGACCATCTACCTATCCAAACCATTAATAAACCCCCAACAATCAACATCAAAAGGAGAAACTAACATTCACCTGAGACAATCTGCCAGTAATTGTATTAGCCTGCGTCCATCAGAAATACAGCAACAATTGAAAGTGCTGTTCTAGTGTAGGCATAATTACACCACAGGACTCATTAAATCTCAAAAGACAGAAAAATCTCCTACCAAACTTTAAAGATAACTCATATTGCATATTCTTGCAGGGATTATATTTTGGCAGTCTTAAGGACAGAACTATTATCCAAGAAAAGAAAGGAGCAAAATTCTACCAATGATCATATTCCCCTATGCTCTTTTTCTCATCTTAAGTTGTGAAATTGAGTTCTCTTAACCTTTAAGCGGGTCCTGTCGTTCTCAAATGAAAGATCAACAATACACTCAAATTATAATAACATGACATATCAAATGAAAAAATCCACAAAGGCCTTGATGAGGGTTCGAACCTATGCGCAGGATGTTTCCAGACATGCTCTAGCAACTGTACCACGACATGGTAAAAGAATTGCAACCTGAGTGCTACTGCTCCCACGAGCATCCCGAGGCTTCCACTGAAACTGAACCGGGGTTTCACACAATTGCAACATGCACTCGGGCTGTCAACCAAATAGTTACCCGAGGGCCACTTACCCTAGTGTCCTTGATGAGGACAGGAAGCCAGTGGCTTGTCGACGGTCCCCCTTCATTTGCCTTTATTTTTTACCAATTTTTTTTAGCTGATTTTATAATTTTTTATTGTTTCACCGAGAGGTCTTGGGATATGCCAGTGATTTTATCCCCATCCAGTTGCTTCAATTTTGTATAAGTATTGAACTGTATATCCCATCTGTGTTCATGATTTGCTATGGTTATACGCATTAAGTTAACATCAGGTTTACTGAACACCTCTTTCTGGAAGATGTTTTGATATTTCACCTTGCCTATGAATTTCTCTAGCACTTCAATGTTTTCATTATGACTTCCCCCTCCTCTTCTACAATGTATCTTGTAATGACTTTACTTTAATTCTCTCCCCAAAGCTTATTTTATTGAAGTATATCTTCTAAATTATGTCTTACTTCTTATCCTCCATATTGGCACCAGGTTTATCATCTTGATCACTATTTAATTACAATACACTGTAGTTATATGCATCACATTATATGTGTTTAGACCTGAGAACTAAATGAATGGACAGCACAAAATGTCCAACAGTGTGACATTGTTAATGCTGGAATTAGGATGAGATTTCATTACTTATAGCAGGTAATAAATCTCCCAACAGTGAGCCCCTCCAATTGTACTCATATGGAAACGAGCTAGGAAATGCTCTTCAACACTTTATTAAACCCATTTCATCATCATTGCATTTAAACCAAATGGTATGAAATACCTTGAGCTTCAAAAATATTTTGTTCACTCTCAGACATTAAAAGGAAATACAGTAATTTGTTTTGTCAGGGACAAGAAGCCTGTGTATAAATGTACAGTACGGGTATGTGTATCAAGGTCCCAACAAGATTGAATTACTGACCTTCCCCAGGATACAATCTATAGTACAGTCCCCCTCCAATGGACTGTACCAGAGGTCATTACTTCCAAGTCGAGAACGTTGCCACTGTACTGTGCGTCCAACACAGTACAGTGGCCAGTATACTAGATTTGTGCGTCCAACACAGTACAGTAGGCCAGTATACTAGATTTGCATCCTATGTTTTTATTTTGATTCCGTGTATGACCAGATATTCTGCGAGATATTTCGACATATATCATTATACGTTAATGCAATGTACAACTTTATAACACATCGTATTAATGTATACTTTACCCCAAGGCCAAAAACTGATGTAAAGAAAATGGAAGTGGCTCACAAAATTGACAATGTCCCATTTTCTGTTCATGGGTCCTCTGGTTGGATTGATTAGGGCACTTTAGTACTACAGTTTCTCAAGTTGGGAACACTCACGAGAACAGGCCAAGTTTTTTACCTATACAGTACCCTATAGTCTTAACATAGAATAGGATGGCAGTACACCGATGTATACCCAAAGCCTATAAAATAAAAGCGATAATTTTGGACAATGTGATACATCTGGCAAGACTACCAGCTCATGACTTTAGTTTTGGACCCTAAACCACAGCTACAGAAACCATACTTGCTATTGCTTCTCGTAGCTGCTACTTTGTCTTAAAGTGACATTCAACTTTTCATTAATTATAATTTCAGTCTTTACACCTCTTATTACTTTCTAGCTGTGGCCTAGTTACTTTGGCCTTATGTTCCCGATTTATACTCGTGTTCAATTTCAATCAAGTTTATAGAGACAATAAGATACATATCAAAAGGATAGAGTAGCTTAGGCTAATTCTACCCCTCCAAATTTATACTTACAATTTATTACAAATGTTAATAATATTACCAGTACATTTTTTTGTATTAAAACTATCAGCTACAGGTATATAGTCATTTCTTTAACTACATCATAGCATTAGCAAGTCTAAATTTGATGTCAAGGAATGAAGGAATTGCACACAAGATTCATTCAAACGACTGTACGTACAAGACAGCAAAAATATAGAAACACTAATGACAATTTCTTACAAGTCTCGCATTTGTTATGGACAGTATAAGTAAATGCTTTCCCAGACGGGACAAGAAATGCTTGGGTATGTATCATATCATCTAATGCTCCTGTTCACCTTGCAGTACATAGGTACCCAAGAGTTAAACAGCTTATTCGGGAGGGGAGTGCATCCTGGGGAGGAGGAGGGGGTCACTAGCTTGACCTTTGGAGGGACTGGATATATAAAACACGTTTAAACATGTTTATACATACACAGACTACCTGTCCCCCCGTCGACAAAATGAATTATGTCGGAGAAATTCCTAACGTCAGTCCTTCGTATTCTCTTAACAGCTGTGAAATAATGTACAGAATGACTTAAAAGTCATTAAATTGAAATTGACTAGTGAACAAACGACTCCAAAATGTTAATATACCTCGGGCGGCGCCAGACACCTCCGCCGACGACACGATCATCTGCAAGTCTGTTTACACTGAGAGGTCACGCTGCCGGCCACGCCGGAGAACTTCTCTTACAAACACCATCAACTATATGACCGTAAATTCTCAAACAAGTATATTTCATTTAGATTCGAATTCTAATATTAAGTACTATTATTAAGTATTGAAAATTAATTTTCAATTAATATTTATTTATATATACATGAAATGCCGTATTTTTTTTAACAATTCTGCCAGACGTCCAGTTTTTTTTCCATTAACAAGCAGATATGGGCGTCTGGGCATCATCTAATAAGATAGATATCTGTTTGTCACTGTTTTACATGTCTATCACAATTATTGTATTACTTGTATTCTAGATCACTATGACATACAGTCATGTGTTCGAATGGGCCCTTGCAGTAATCCCGACAGCTGAGTTAATCCCTACAATTTATATATTTTTTTTATTTATTTATATATACAAGAGTTCTTACGTTCTTGTAAAGCCACTAACACGCATAGCGTTTCGGGTCCTTAATCTTAATTTTCTACGGACCCGCCAAATCGTTTAACAATTCACTGATGGGTGAATAATCGAGGTACACCCAATATTTTTTTTATGCAATTTATTTTTTTAGGGGGTTTAGGCAATTTTTTTTATGTATATATACAAGAGTTCTTACATTCTTTTACAGCCACTAGCACGCGTAGCGTTTCGGGCAGGTCCTTAATCAAGAATCCTATATTCCCCGTCAGATCATCACCCTAGATTGACTACTCTATGTATCGGAAATACCATCTTGCCCTGTTTGACTTTTAAACGCAAACGGCTCAATGTTCCTCCTGCTCGACGTGAAGACTTTGTTGCTTATGTGTCAGAGTGGTACAGCACTTATGGACATTTAACGACGGTCTAGTACAGAACATTCAGATGTTCGCTGACCCTTTAGGTCGGCCCCCTGCACCATCCAATAGTTGGAACTGTTTGAAAAGTATTAAACACCATGCCTATTACAATGACCCCAAACTGCGTACTATGAAACCCACTGCCAGAAGAGATGGGCTTGCATATAGGGAAACACGTACCCCGGCAATGATCAAGCTTTTTCAGAAAGCCCTAGCCAAGGCGAGGGAGCACATGACAGAGCTCAGGCAAGATAACTGGGAAACTTTTGTTAACAGTCTCAACTCTCACACCCCCCTCAGCCAGGCATGGAAATATACTAAAAGAATTAAAGGCGATAAGATCGGCCAAGTAGCACACCCTCACCCTCTACACAGAGCAAACGAGTTAGTCGATGCTTGGGCAACCACCTCTAGCTTCAATAATCTTCCCCCAGACATACAGTTCAGATTAAATGCTGGTTACGGAGATCGAGAAAGGCTCGTTGACTTCATGCTCCACAAGGAAGATGAATGCAACGTGCCATTTACTGAGTTTGAGTTATTTTCGGCCCTAAACAAAGGTAAAGCCACATCCCCCGGTGAGAATGGTATCACTTATGACAGTAATTGCGTCTGCTCCCTTTAGTACCAGGGAATACCCTGCTTGAGCTGTATAATATGAGCTATGTTACTGAGGAACTTCCTATCTCTTGGACCAACAGTATAATCATTCCAATTCCCAAGCCAAATCAAGAGAATACTTCCCGTCCAATTTCATTTACTAGCTGTATTTGCAAAACATTCGAGAGAATGGTCAAGACAGGACATGGCGCTGACACAGTAGAGTATGTTTAGGGCAGAGACAGGGCAGGGATGGGGTAGGGTAGGGCAGGGGCACTGCCGAGCTTGGTGGGGTGAGAATATGTTGGGGTCCGGCAGAACAACGTGATGATGATCCTAGACTCCCCCCACATATGACCGTGACCTCCGTCTTACCTTCACCGCCTCACCGTGACCTTAACTTGACCCCCTCACCACTGTCACGGCCTCGCGGTACCCTCCGTCACTTTTCAATATTGTAACTTGCACAACACTAACCTACACACCATAACCACCACGACCCTGCAGTATATTAACAAAATACCTATAGGATAATGGTCCACTATTTTAGTCATTGAGAGGAACGTTCAGTAAGAAGTAAGAAGTCAGGTCAGGTAAGGTCGGTCGGTCGATCGGTGTCTGTGCTTCCCCCCCCCCCCTCTCTCTCTCTCTCTCTCTCTCTCTCTCTCTCTCTCTCTCTCTCCTCTCTCTCTCTCTCTCTCTCTCTCTCTCTCTCTCNTACTCAAGCTGATATTAATAAAGTTTTTCGACTGGCATCAGAAAATAACATGATGTTTAACAGTGATAAATTCCAGGTACTCAGGTACGGTAAAAAATGAGGACCTTAAACATAAATACAGAGTACAAAACACAATCAAATGTACCCATAGTAGGAAAACAGCATGTAAAGGATTTGGGAATAATGATGTCTGACGACCTAACGTTTAGGGAGCATAACCAAGCAAATATTGCGACAGCCAGAAAAATGATAGGATGGATTACGAGAACTTTCAAATCCAGGGATCACATCACAATGCTTGTACTCTTCAAGTCACTTGTGCTGTCCCGTCTTGAGTACTGTTCAGTACTCACTTCCCCCTTCAGAGCAGGAGAGATTGCTGAAATAGAGGGAATACAGAGAACATATACAGCACGTATAGACGCGATAAAGCACCTAAATTATTGGGATCGTCTCAAAGCTCTCCAAATGTACTCACTAGAAAGAAGACGAGAGAGATATCAAATAATATACACCTGGAAGATACTGGAGGGCCAGGTCCCAAATCTACACAGTAAAATAACAACGTACTGGAGTGAACGATATGGAAGAAAATGCAGAATAGAACCAGTGAAGAGCAGGGGTGCCATAGGCACAATCAGAGAACACTGTATAAACATCAGAGGTCCACGGTTGTTCAACGTCCTCCCAGCAAGCATAAGAAATATTGCCGGAACAACCGTGGACATCTTCAAGAGGAAACTAGATTTATTCCTCCAAGGAGTTCCGGACCAGCCGGGCTGTGGTGGGTATGTGGGCCTGCGGGCCGCTCCAAGCAACAGCCTAGTGGACCAAACTCTCACAAGTCAAGCCTGGCCTCGGGCCGGGCTTGGGGAGTAGAAGAACTCCCAGAACCCCATCAACCAGGTATCAACCAGGTAGCGTGAATTTATCAATTAAAATTAAAAACAATGAATAGACATAGTAGAAGAAAATATTCATACGATTTCAAAGAGAAACGCATATATAAAATTTCTCTGGACTCCATTCCCTTCCTCTCACCATTTACGGGAGGGGAAGCCTGTACTTGGGGTTATCGCGGTTCCCCTGACCTTTCCAGAGGGCAAAACCCACAACTGCCCAACTACTAGTTCCTATTTAACTGGTGACGTGCCCAACCGTTTCTGTCCCGCTCGGGGATTGAATCAAGGTCCCTTGATTGCTAACCAAGGACGTAGTCTACTGAGCTAAAGGACCCCATTATATTCTTCTCTAAGAGTAAGTGACCACAGTTGTCTCCAGATGCTAGAAGAGGATAGGCTACATACCAATGGGGCAAATCTCGCTTCTCTAAATTAACTAAATTGATTGACTAACTATAGTGGTTTCCGTCTCGTAAGCCTAACGATTATCATCCTTAGTCACACTCAAATTATCAAAGATCGACTCTTCTCACATACATTTATGTATTATACAAATATAATAATAATAATCTCAGTAGAGTGCTGATTCACGCTGGCACTGTGATTACTGTGTAATGATTCACAATCTAATGGGGAGGGCCAAGCCAACAATACTGTGTGGTTTGTGTGGTGGCATTGTGAACCTGCGGACGGGCGGACCGTATGGTTGCTACCATGTGTGTGGTTGGTTGGTGAGTCACGGGGGACTTATTACCATGGATAAATTACCTGAAATCCTTGCACTGTATCCACATTTCGCTTCCAGTAGATGAACGACATATGAGATTCAGAAACAAGTAGTGTATTGTGAGGATTAATAATAAACAGAAGATCCCCCTATGACTCTGTAATGTCCCCATTGGTCAAACTATTATGTATTAGCGATAAGACCTACCATTAATGTATGATAACTTACTGTAAATACGTAGCTCTTGAAATACCACTTTCTCTGTAACTAGCTGACATTGTAACTATAAGGTGTGAAGGATAGACGAAATTGTTTATGAAATAATCTAAGATGAGGTCTGATAAAGACTTTTTGTGCCCTCTGTAAAGCTTTTGCGCTACCGCTCACAGGATGAGTATGGGGTGCACAATAAACTAGCCGCCTTCGGCGGCAACAATCAAATCAACAGGTCACTCACCTACCACACACACACACACACGTCGTTGTAGCCCAGCACCGTGCAACCCGTCATCGCAAATTCGTATAGTCAATATTGACTTTTTAAATAAGTGCATAGGTGATATACTAAACATAATAGATACCCTTAAAATGCTTCATAGAAAACACCGACCTTGCCTAACCTTGTTAGTATGTTAAGATAAGCCTCTTATAGCTTCGTAATTACAATTGTTACTTAACCTATTATAGGTATAGGTTAAGTAATAATTGTAATTACGAAGCAATAAGATGCCTATCTTAACATACTAACAAGGTTAGGTAAGGTCGGTGTTTTCTATGAAGCTTTTTAAGGGTATCTATTATGTTTAGTATATCACCTATGCACGTATTTAATAAGTCAATATTGACTATACGAATTTGCGAGGACGGGTTGCGTCAACCCGGCCCCCATAATAGAACGTCGCATTTTGAGGTATACTCTACCTAAGGCCAAAAACTGTCGTACTAGAAAATCGTAGCGGCTCGCGAATTTGACATACTGTCCCGTTTTCTGGTTTAGGTCCTCTGGTAGGTTAGGATAAGGGCACTTTAGTACGCCAGTTTCTTGATGTTGGAAAACCTTAGGAGGACGGGCTGGTGGAATACCAGATCGCCCTCTCAAGCTGTCACAAAAATGATGTACTAAATTGCCCAGACTTATCTTAATCTAACTCTAACCGATGGACTCATGTAAATAAACTAAGGTTGCAGATGAAGAGTCACAATAACGTCTCTTCACTTTCTAGTGTGTGGTTTGGTCAGCAAACTATGGTTGTTTGTGAGTCACAAGGATTTTTTAGTATGTCATTTTCTCCGTTTGGGGATTTTAACGTCAAAATGGGATGTAATATTCAAGAGGACGTGATGTCCCGTTTTCTATTCGCGGGTCCTCGGTTAGGTTAAGATTTGGGAATTGAATACATCAGTTTAGTGAAGTTATGAATGCTGGAGAGAGCGGACTGTTTTCCTGCTGCCTCACGGTTATTAATGCTTCTACAAGTCCTCCAAAAAAATGACAGTATCTGAGGCTACTATCAACGGAATGTACAAGACATGGATTTCTATAGCACAATGTAGTTAACGTTTTGTACTATTGGAATTCTAAAGGACATAACGAAAACCGAGACAGCCTAACCAAACTTGTCCTAGTGTAACACCATAAATGGTTTTATTTCATATTTCACATACAACGAGAGTCGGCCACACAGCATTTTGGCGGCGCCAGGCTGTTGGCCTTAGCAATTCAAAAGTCACACCTTTTCAAGTGTTAATTATTCACAGGTTGAGTAGAGGTCAGGCCACTGGGCGGGGTCAGCAATTCAACTTGGGGGGGGGGGAGGCGGACCTTGATATAAGCCTAACGTGTATGAATACACTCTGGCTTCCTGTCCCCCGACACAATGACTTATTAGTTATAAATAAATGTCACAAATGCACGGGTTTTATCCTAAATTATGTGTACTACCTAATAGGTTAATGTGGAGTGCTTGACTAGGATTTTGAGTTCAGAATGTCCTCTAGGATTACAAATATGGACATTTCTTGAACATCAGTGACATAGTTATGTAAATTCTTCAGTTTTGTGTACGGGCTCACCATAGCCCGTGCTACTTGGAACTTATTCAGAGTAGCTGAATCTATAACATCAACATTCAGTTTTGTTCATATTCAATTACATAGTGAAATATAGCATGTGAATAGTGCTGCTGACAAAGTTTACCTCTAGTCAGGCCGACATCAGTAGGAGGTGCAAACTCTATCGCTTACAGGCGACGGCTCCCAAATTCGACCTTGATACACAGAGAGGAACTAACAGAACGTGGCAAAAAAACACACACTTCCCGTCAAGCCCATGAACCTGTTCTCAGGTTTGGCCCCCCCTCCCCCCAGAGGCAAGGAAGCTGCAGACTGAGTAGTGTTTCGTTTGAACCATCCTCCTGTTTAAATAGTGCCTATTGTGACGAGCGTCAATAGTCAGAATTCGTACGTACTTAGCTTTTAGATAGTAGTAGACTGACTAGAATGGAATTCTTTTAAAATAAATGAAGCTAAAACACAAACTTAAATATTTCTAGGCTAGTATAGCATACATATGTACTATATTAGACCTAGGGAGATTAGGCTAAGTTAGTTTAGTTTGTCAAAGCAACACAAGTAAAAATAATTTTCCGGTTTGTCCAACTCAATAGTTCAGATATCCACATTCTAATTTCGTTGTACGTAGGTGTATATACTATGGTTCTCATCGTTACTGTAAGTACTACCAAAATAGGAGGATGGACTGCCATAAACACAAGCACGGTGAAGAACATTGTGCTAGCTAGGCTGAACTACTAGAAAAGCTGTTTTAGATAATCCTTGTTACAACCCGTCCTCGACTCAAGTCCATTACATCCAGCGGTCGACCCCACAGACGCATTCATAAATTTTAACATGCTGTTCATTTAAAACTAGAATTTTCTCAAATATATGTCGTAGCTCAGTCGATTAAGGCAGCGTCTGGGATGCTCTTGGACGCAGGTTCGAATCCTCGTCACGGCCCTTGTGGATTTGATGCATCATGTTATTGTGATTTCTGTGTGTAATGCATAAATTATACACTTCTTGATAACAACAATTGAGACAAAGTGATTGGACATGCTATATGATGCGAACAAAAAACTAAATCACAGGAGCCTTTACACGCCAAGATCTGCAAGAGTTGCTGACGTCAGCACCAAGGCCACACGACAAGCCTGAGAGAGACAAGAACTGCCGTGTAGTAGCGTCTTACTGCTGACGTGAAGCAGACTTCGTCATATCACCACAGCTGATAACTTCAATACATCGCAAGAGTTAAATAAAAGATTTGTATACCAAAACTATCGTAATACTTGAATCAGGTTAATTAGACGAAGAAAAAATAGAGCACAATTCAGATGGTTCATAACGAAAACACTAAATATGGACTACAAATGTATAACACACACTTAGGGGATGACTTTAAAAGATGGACCAGAGATAAGAATGGAAGAAGGGCTCAAAGAACAGCAGAGATGACCAGCTGTTGGAAATTAGGTCAAGGATCCAAGTCAATAGACGAGTGCTACGCCTCACGAATACTTGTTTACCTACTACTGCTTTTTGTTATTAAGGTTTCACACAGAGTTTTAATCAACTATACTGATGCCACATCAACCTGTAATCCAGTGATTGTGAACGGAACGTACAAAATATAAACTTTTGCACCAAATAACAAAAAGATGCAGGTTTTGTATTATTCAGAGGTCTGATAAAGACCTTTTGTGACCCCTGTAATCCTTTTTTGCGCTACCGCTCACAAGATGAGTATAGGGTGCACAATAATCTAGCCTCCTCCGACGGCAACAATCAATCATTTTGTAGAGGCGCCCAAGATAGATGGCAACACTCAACTCCAACTCTTCCGATTTTGAACCGTACTTTTTACGTACTAAATTAGGCCCAATATTATATGTTTAGGCAAGGAGTGCTTATTTCAGCCTAGGATACGTTGAGTTAAGTTTATGGATAGTTTATGTGCAATTAGGAATGCCAATAACACAAAAAGTGGACCTTTTATTTGGTACGAACGTCGATATTTTGAAGGACTATAATTTTTGAAGCCTGGACTGTATCATGAATATTTCGTAATACTTTGAATATTTTCGTGATAAATTAGGGAAGGATAATTTTAATTAGAAATGATACGACCTATATTGATATCATTGATATTGATTGATACGACCTATCAGATATGATAATATTAAAGCATCGAACAGTCCCCATTATAAAAAACAATATAGTGGACAGGATTATTCTAACCCTTAAATGCATTCCCAGTGACCACTTTTTATAACACACACTTGTAATGAATGCAGAAATGAGATTAGGTGAAGGGAGCAGGAGGCTGAACACAAGGTACCATCTGAGAGGTGAAATCCTGCAAGAGTCAGAGAGAGAGATCTGGAGGTTGATAACATACCGAACCTGTCCCCAGAAGCCCACATCAAAAGAATATCAGCGGCGGCATATGCTACATTGGCCAACATAAGAACTGCCTTAAGAAACTTATGTAAGTAGTCATTCAGAACCTTGTATACCACTTATGTCAGATCAATCCTGGAGTATGCAGCTCCAGCCTGGCGTCCATACCTAGTTAAACACAAGACAAAGTTAGAGAAGATTCACAGGTATGCCACCAGACTAGTCCCAGAATGAGCTGATATGAGCTACGAGGAAAGGCTACAGGAGCTAAACCTCACGTCCCTGGAAGATCAGAATAAGGAGACATGATCACCAAATACAAAATTCCCAGAGGAGTAAGTAATTATCAAAAGAAGGCATCAAGCCGGGAAGGCTATGTAGCATCATCAAATGCACGGGATAATCATAGGATGCCAATAATTAGGAGGCCAATACTCAGGTATTGGCCTCCTAAATATCACCAAGGATGCCAATACACGAACAAAAACACATATGGCGAACGATATCAAAGGTATCCGATTCACCAAGAATTTTATCGAGGGACTAGTGACCACGATGGACGGCCGAGATGCAAGACACGTTTGTCCTGGAAGTCAGGACATTCAACAAGGATATGCACGACCATAAGAGGGACAATGCAATTTGGACAATAAGGAGCAGGGCAGCGCTCCATTAAGTGCCTGTGAGTTAAACGTGTATGGCCAAGACATAACCTTGCCAGAGCCGTTTCCCACCGCCAGTTACGGTGGTAGGAGGAAGGCCATGGGGACACACTACTCTTAAGAGCACGCAGTTTGTTATTAGTAAAGAAGACTAACGACCCTGCCAACGGGCAAGGATTGAGGAATAAATAACCGGGCAGAAGTCGGAATAAGGAATACCTTTACGGGAGATGGGACAAGTGAGGATAGCTTCCTTAGCGGCAGCGTCCGAACGCTCATTTAAGGACACACCAATATGGCTGGAGCCCAGCAAAACTACAGTCTTAAATTTACTGGAATGAAATTAGGCGAAGGGAGTTATTCTAAATATATAAAAAAAGTTTCAAAAACTATTTGGCATTCTTTCTAAGATCAGATATTATGTACCTCGCCCTGCCCAGGTGACGCTCTATTATTCTGTCATCTATCCTTATCTTACCTATGGTATTTGTGCTTGGGGTTCTGCTACCCAAAATAATTTACGTCCTCTAATTACTCAACACAAAGCTGCTATTTGAACAATATCTAACTCTGGCCCCAGACAGCACTCGGTACCCTTACTCAAATCTCTGAATATGTTAGATATTAAATCACTGTACATCCTCTCATGAGTATTTTATATATATAAAACACTGAACTGTAATGTCAATCCTGACCTTAAAATCTTCCTAGAAAGTTGTAACAGAACCCATGGCATCACACCAGAAACAAATACCTATTTGATATTCCAAGAGTACGACTTAATCAAACTAGAAATGCTCTACAAATCAGGGGACCCAGAATGTGGAATGACCTTCCCAATCATGTCAAAGACTGTACCTCTCCCAACCAGTTTAAGATAAAGCTAAGTCCTACCTAATTACCTCCATGTAACCTACCTTACCCCCCAAATGTCAACCCATGTCTTACTATTTTAAACAATGCTGTTTGTTGACCAAATTGTATATTTTCTATTTTCTGCCATGTTCCCCAACCCCCTTTTTATTTTTTAATTTTTCAACACAATTTATACTTTAATCTCAATTAGTATTAAGTTTTAGTCTGTTTTTGCTGCCCGAAACGCTTTGCGTAATAGTGGCTTTAGGCTTTGTATGTACTAGCTCTATCTATAAATTTATCAATGATTGTATCTCACCTTGTATGTATGTACTTTACCTGAATAAACATTTGATTTGATTTGATTTGACTTGAATTTTGACCACAGGATGGACTGGATTAAAGGACTCCAGAGCCATGAGGGCACTGCGAGAATCAACTACAACAACAAAGTAAGATTGACAGCGAGAAAGCAGTTGATGAAGAGCATACAAAATATCAAAGTTCTGCCGTGAAGATGCTAGTCTCTGGAGGCAGGCGACACATATATATGTGGTCAGAGAAAACAAGAGTAGCCTACACCGTCTGCAGACTTAAACGCATCTGTGAAGACGGAAATAGCGTGGGAGTGTGAAGAAAAGTATTCAAGGAAAAGGCGTTTCAGAATTATAGGAGGGGTAAAAGCTTTAGTCAGGTGGGTCAAGGTTTTACAAACTATTGGAAGGGGGACCCTTCACGGGGGCAAGGACGGAACGACACGAGGGGAAATATTGGTAATACGAACCGAAAGAGAACCTTGCAAGCGAGACATCCGTACAGAAGAGGTAGTGAAGGGGAACAGAGACCACGAGAGGGGTAAAGGTCAAAGTATGATACAAGCGAGTGTGAGGGTGTTGTAGGGACCAGGCAAGGTAGCTTACACATTAGCGACCACGGCGATCCTGTAGACAGGATGCATTATAGACGTATAAAATACTTTGGGGAATTGACAGAGTCGAAATAGAAGAAATGTTCACAATGAACACTAATATAACAAGGAGACATGGGTGGAAGCCTGAGACTCAGAGACGTTAGAAAGTTTTCATTTAGCGTAAAAGTAGTGGGAAAAATGAATAAACTTAAGGAGCAGGTTGTAGAAGAAAGCTCCATAATTTGAAAAGTAGATATGACGGGATAAATAGTAAATGTGCCAGGAGTCATTGCTTTAAACAACCAACGACTAGAAAAGCGGGGTCCAAGAGCTAGTTGTCGATCCTGCAGACACAAACAGGCGAGTACACAGCCCCTCTCACATGCTTGCCTTGCCCCAGTAAGAAAGTTAAACTCGCTTCCTCACGACACACAGCACCTTCCCCCCCCCCCTCCACAACACACACCCTCCACAACACACACATTATACATAACCAGCACTTTATATACACACATGCTGTAATACACAGAGGACGACACAAAGTATATGCAAGAGATTTCATAAATATTTTGGTAGGCTCAGGTAAACCAAAAGGCAAACCTCACAAGCAGAACACCGCACCCGGTCCCTCCCTTCCCCCAGGGGCAGCAGTGATACAGTAATGTCCAAAAATAACAGCATCTCCCAATGAAGAGAGAGCGATGCACAGGTGCAATGATAAGGCGCCATCTTTCCCTGGCGCCACCACCACCATGGCAGACCCAGCTAATGGCGCCAGCGGGATGGGGCGATGGTGGTGTGGTGGTGAGGATGATGGCGCCCCACACACAACTGGCCGTACAGATTTCTGGAAGGCAAAAAGAAGTCTGAATACTATATTCAACTCGGCGACACCTATTCATGAGTATGCTACACCGGCTTGGAACCCCACCTCAAGAAACAACACGAAAATGGAGTCACAGAACTACGCAATTAGGCTTGTTCCTTGAGGTAATGGGACAGAAAAAATATTTACTTGAGTTATGATATTGTTGTGGATTGCGCCCTGGTGAAGGTCAGTCACTCAACTCGTCTCCGCAACTAATAGGTCGTGTTTTTACGTTATCGTAACCGATATTACAAAGATACTTTATAGGAAAAATAACAGCTCAGTAACATCTACGTTTTCCATGCGTCGGACTCGATAGGTTAAGTGGATTGCTTGGGTTCCTACGTTTCCGCTTAGGTTAGATTTTTTTACGGAGTGGCAATTCCAGAGAACGTGCCAAGCCACTGGCCGAGGGAGTTCCCGATAAATCTAACAGTCTTCCTGTCCCTGGGAATGAGAGACCAACAACACAGAATTTAATCCAAATTTAAATAAAATCTAATTCACCAAATCTACTGCTGCAAATATTGTTTTGCATCTTTTTTCATTTCTTTATTATGCACCCCATACCACATCCCGTGGGCAGTGGTGGTGGAAAGGGTTACAGACCAACACATGTTTATACAAGGCAATATAAACCGAGGACGGTGCTGGTGTGGTCAAGTCGGCCGTCACTGGGTCAAGGTACACACCCACACAACCTTCAACACCATATTCCTTACCACTCTAAAATACGTAAATGCGTACAGTATTGTACATATAAGATATCGGCCAAACCAGAGAAAGGCTTTACAAAATAAAAAATAACGTGAGCACGCATTTGTGTAGTATTTTCAAGCATTTAAACCCACCTTTTATTCATATATATATAAAATAGTTTATATTGTCATATTTTAACATTTTACCGCATAACATTTGTATTAACTGCAGTAAATATTTACATAGCTGGATAAAAATATGCAAGTCACAGTATCAAGACAAGTTGCACTCCTGACATGTTATAACTAACAGCAATAGTCAAACTGGGGCAGTAGGGTCATGGGTAAACAATCTCTCGCGCATATGAGGCCAAGAGTACACACTCCGTGGCCATGGCTGCCACCCGATGCTTCAACACACTCAACTTTTGAACATGCATATACCACGTAGGTATCAATAAAGTCCATACTAAATGGACTTTATTATCAAAAGTTAACCTACGTTGACTTACTAGTGTTGCACATCCAGGTGCTGCTGCCATATGCAGGGCAGCACCACCCCGTAAATAGAGAGATCTGGATCATGGATAAAAAGTATGTAGCCATGGGGTACCTTGAAAAATTAGGTGTGATATAGTAGTAGTAAATTTTCGTGATTTACGCACACAGTAGTAGCAAATACTGGCACAGAAGTGGTATGGTAGTAAATTAGTAATTATCAAAAGAAGGCACCAAGCCGGGAAGGCTATGTAGCACCATCAAATGTGCGGAATAATCAGAGGGCGCCAAATATCACTAAGGACGCCAATATGAGAATAGAAACGCATAAGGCGAACAATGTCAATTAAAAGTATGCGATTCACCAAGAATTCTATCGAGGGTCAAGTGACCGGGAGGGACGGTCGGGAAGCAAGACACACGCTCGTCCTGGAAGTCAAGACATTCAAAAAGGATATACATGGCCCCAAGAGGGACAATGCAGTTTGGACAATAAGGAGCAGGGCGGCGCTCCATTAAGTGCAAGTGAGTTAAAAATGTATGGCAAGAGAAGGGGGCGAAAGCAACCCTCACCGGTCCCATGTAGGTGTACGTGAGCTCCCTCATCACAAAGCGACACCATGGAAGGGGACTCACGGATGAAGAGGAGCTTCAGAAGCCACACTATTGCTCTACACACGTACATGGTAAATTATATCACTTAGGAAATTATTTTAATACATTCACTGCACCACATTAGTGTACTGTACAGTGCTCCAATTATAGTTCTCCTTTAAAGCAGATATTCCAATACTTTACACAAGATTAGGTGAAGTCCATTAAGCTATTTAACAGCTCGACTCACATATATGAAATGCACGTGACTTTTCGTCCATCTTGGACCTTTATTAAGTCTAACAGTTAACACTTGATAAGGGTCTGGGACAGACTGTAATGTCATCACTTTCACTTCATAAGTGGCTTGAGTTATTAGTTTT
Organism: Procambarus virginalis; assembly: GCA_020271785.1. Taxonomy (NCBI): domain Eukaryota; kingdom Metazoa; phylum Arthropoda; class Malacostraca; order Decapoda; family Cambaridae; genus Procambarus; species Procambarus virginalis. The sequence goes on from WNGS01113158.1 coordinate 54,148,382, forward strand.
CTACCATATTATGACTTATTCTCTGCAAATTCGCCAATATTGGATCCTCTTAATTATACGAAGAGTAGAATCTCTTCTAAATTATCACAAACTGCAGCAAGATGGCTAATAGCATTTATCTTTAACAGACATTTATGACATTTCTTTAAGTGATATATTTAAGGGTGAAACATCTGAAGTGGGTCTGATTTCGGGAAATCAAGTGAAATATTGCACATGTAAGAATATAGGAATTACAACATCTAAGAATGGCTGTAAGAAAGCACAGATTCATTACTGTACCAGTAGCCAAAAACCACAGGATAAAAGGTCGAGGTTGACAAAGTTGTCATTTAAATTCCAGTCTACTTACCACTCTGCACTGTACAAGGGGATGACGAGTCTTGCATAACCATATCAAAATGCAATAACTTAAATTTTTCTAAAATAATGACCAGTACTGGTATTCCATATACTGTACTGTATTGAGGAAAGTAATTATCAAAAGAAGGCACCAAACCGGGAAGGCTATGTAATACCATCAAATGTGCGGGATAATCAGAGGGCGCTAAATATCACCAAGGATGCCAATACGAGAATAGAAACGCATAAGGCGAACGATTATCAAAAGTATTTGATTCACCAAGAATTCTATCCAGGGACAAGCGACCGCGAGGGATGGTCGGAAAGCAAGACACACGCTCGTCCCGGAAGTCAGGACATTCAACAAGGATATGCACGACTGTAAGAGGGACAATATAATTTGGACAATAAGTAAGTAATTATCAAAAGAAGGCATCAAACCGGGAAGGCTATGTAATTTGGACAATAAGGAGCAGGGCGGCGCTTCACTAAGTGACCGTGAGTTAAGCGTGTATGGTCAATATGCAACCTCGCCAGAGCCGTTTCCCGTCGTTTGTTACGGTGGTAGGAAGAAGGCCACGAGGACACAGTACCCTTAATAGTACACAACTTGTTACCAGTAACAGAAGACCAACAATCCTGCCAACGGGTAAGGATGGAGGAATGAATAACTGGGTAAAAGTCAGAATAAGGAACACCTTTATGGGAGATGGGACAAGACCGGACAGCTTCCCTAGCGGCAGCATCCGCCCGTTCATTTAAAGAAACACCAATATGGCTGGAAACCCAGCAAAACTGAACTGACTTAAATTTACTGGAAATAAACAGAATGTTGAATCTCGACAACCACTGGATGGACCGGATTGAAAGAACCAGAGAGCCATGAGGGCACTATGAGAGTCAACGACAACCACAAAGGAAGATTGACAACGAGAAAGCAGGAGACGAAGAGCATAGAGAATAGCATAAAGTTCTGCTGTGAAGATACTAGTCTCCGGAGGTAGGCGACACATATAAGTGCGGTCAGAGTAGCCAACACCGTCCGCAGACTTAGACCCATCGGTGAAGATGGAAACGGAGCGGGAGTGTAAAGAAAAGTGCTCAAGGAAAAGGCGTTTCAGATGAGTAGGAGGGGTAAAAGCTTTAGTAATGCGGGTCAAGAATGTACAGAACTTCGGAAGGGGGACACTCCACGGGGGCAAGTAAGGAACAATACGAGGAGAAATATTAGAAATACGAACCGAAAGAGAATCCTGTAGGCGAGATAACGGGACAGAAAGAGGGAGGTGGTGAAGAGGAACAGGGACTACAGGAGCGGTAAAAGTCAATTCACGACAGAGACGAGAGGAAGGATGTTGTAAGGACCCCGCAAAATAGCGAAGACAGTAGCGAACACGGTTCCGGAGAAATAGGAAGCCAGTGGCAACATAAAAGCTGAGGGCGGGAGTCGAACGAAAAGCACCAGAGCTGAGGAGCAACCCAGCATGGTGTAAAGCATCAAGACGGCGAAGAGTTGAAGGAGAAGCAGAAGAGTAAGCAGGGCAACCATAATCGAGCTTAGACAGGACGAGAGAGGAATGTAAAGCGAGGAGAGTGCGCCTATCCGCTCCCCAAGAAATATGGGACAATACCCGAAGGAGGGTAAGGGCCTTGGAGCACTCAACTCTGAGGAAAGAGATATGAGGCGACCAAGACAAACGAGTGTCAAAGATTAACCCCCAAAAGCTTAGCGGAATCCTTGTACTCAAGGGGATGACCATAGATCGACAGAGGGACGAAGAACGACATGCTTCCGAGTAAATGTCATAACACAAGTCTTAGACGTAGAGAAACGGAAGCCATGTCTGGTGGCCCAAGACGACACGGCATCAATCGCAAGTTGAAGCCACCGTTGAAGGAGAGGAGAGTCATCACCCGACAGCAAAGGGTACGATCGCCGACATAGAGAGCGGAGAAGACGTCAGAAGGAAGGGAGGAAAGAAGACCATTGAGGGCAACCAGAAAAAAAGTAGTCCTCAGAACACTACTGTACCTTGGGGTACACCCTCATATTACCGAAAAGGGGCAGAGTGTGGTACCAAGCTCACTCTAAAGCAGGGGTCTCCAAACTATGGCCCGCGGGCCACATCCGGCCCGCCAAACAAATCCCTGTGTGGTGGCCTTGAAAAAAAATATTATCGTACGAATGGCATCGCAGAATTATTCAAAGCTGGGGCTGCTGACTGGTGGCGCTCAGCCGAGTCAGTTTCCTCTCTCTCGATAGTGTGACGCACAGATACTAGTACTGGTAGGTATGTGTTGTGCATTACAACCAATCAGTTGTGTATAACTGTACTGTGGGGATGGGGCAAGTGGGGCTTCGCTGCTTCTGTTTCAGGGAGCACAAACACTGTAGAATATTCTTTTCTCTGTACTTGACAATACCTTTATCTTAGTTATACAAAATAGCAATAATACT
>WNGS01113158.1:54175060-54187560 GCA_020271785.1 Procambarus virginalis
AGCAGGAAAAAACAGTCCGCTCTCTCCAGCATTCATAACTTCACTAACACTGATGTATTCCAATTCCCAAATCTTAACCCTAACCGAGGACCCGTCGAATAGGACAAACGGGACATCACGTCCTCTTGAATATTACATCCCTTTTGACGTTAAACATCCCCGGGATAGTGATGGGTATCTGAGAGAGAGAGAGATTGCCCCCACTCTTTTCTATTACTAAAAAATCCTTGTGGCTCACAAACAACCATAGTTTGTTGACCAAACCACACACTAGAAAGTGAAGAGACGGTATTGTGACTCTTCATCTGCAACCTTAGTTTATTTACAGTCCATCGGTTATAGTAAGATAAGTCCGGGCATTTAGTACATCATTTTTGTGACAGCCTTGAGAGAGCGAGCTGGTATTCCACCAGCCCGTCCTCCTAAGGTTTTCCAACATGAAGAAACTGGCGTACTAAAGTGCCTTATCCTAACCTACCAGAGGACCTAAACCAAGAAACGGGACAGTATGTCAATTCGCGAGCCGCTACGATTTTCTAGTACGACAGTTTTTGGCCTTAGTAGAGTTATACCTCAAAATGCGACGTTCTATTTGGGGGGCCGTGTTGACGCAACCTGACGTCCGGTGCCACCACCCTCCTCGCAAATTCTATAGTCAATACATGACTATTAAATAACGTGCATATGGTGTATAACTAAACATAATAGATACAATAAAAAGCTTTCATAGAAACACCGACCTTACCTACCCTTGTTTAGTAGTTAAGATAAGCATCTTATTGCTTCGTAATTACAATTATTACTTAACCCCTGTACCTATATAGGTTAAGTAACAATTGTAATACGAAGCTAATAAGATGCTTTATCTTAACATACTACACAAGGTTTAGGGCAGGTCGGTGTTTTCTATGAGAGCATTGTTAAGGGTATGTATATGTTTAGTATATCACCTATGCCATTCTTTTAATAAGGCAACATTTGACTATACGAATTTGCGGGACGGGTTGCACCGTGCTGGGCTACAACGCGTGTGTGTGTGTGTGGTAGAGTGTAGTCGACCTGTTGATTTGATGTTGCCAGCCGAAGGCGGCTAGTTTATTGGCACCCCATACTCATCCTGTGAGCGGTAGCGCAAAAGCTTTTACAGAGGGCACAAAAGGTCTTATCAGACCTCATCTTAGATTATTTCATAAACAATTTCGTCTATCTCACACCTTATAGTTACATGTCACGCTAGTTACAGGAGAAAGTGGTATTTCAAAGAGCTACGTATTTACAGTAAGTTATCATGCATTAATGGAGGGTCTTATCCGCTATACATATAGTTTGACCCAATGGGGACATTACAGAGTCATAGGGGGAGCCTTCTGTTTATTATTAGTCCTCACAATACACTACTTGTTCTGAATCTCATAGTCAGTTCATCTACTGGAAGCGAAATGTGGATACAGTGCAGGATTTCAGGTAAATTATCCATGATAATAAGTAGTCCCCCGTGACTCACCAACCAACCACACACATGGTAGCAACCATGCGGTCCGCCCGTCCGCAGGTTCACAATGCCACCACACAAACCACACAGTAATTGTTGGCTTGGCCCTCCCCATTATGATTGTGAATCATACACAGTAATCACAGTGCCAGCGTGAATCAGCACTCTACCTGAGGATTATATTATTATTATTATATTTGTATAATACATAAATGTATGTGAGAAAGAGTCGATCTTTGATAATTTGAGTGTGACTAAGGATGATAATCGTTAGGCTTACGGAGACGGAACTATCTATAGTTAGTCGATCAATTTAGTTAATTTAGGCCCCATTGGTATGTAGCCTAGCCTCTTCTAGCATCTGGAGACAACTGTGGTCACTTACTCTTAGAGAAGAATATAATGGGGTCCTTTAGCTCAGTAGACTACGTCCCTTGGTTAGCAATCAAGGGACCTTGATTCAATCCCCGACGGACGTAAACGGTTGGGCACGCCTCTGTTCACCAGTTAAATAGGAACTAGTAGTTGGGCAGTTGTGGGTTTGCCCTCTGGAAAGGTCAGGGGAACCGCGATAACCCCAAGTACAGGCTTCCCCTCCCGTAAATGGTGAGAGGAAGGGAGTCCAGAGAAATTTTATATATGCGTTTCTCTTTGAAATCGTATGAACTATTTTTCTTCTACTATGTCTATTCATTGTTTTTAAATTTAATTGATAAGTTCACGCTACATATTGTGCAGCTCTAAGATACATACATCATTGGAGTTTCAAGTGAGGAAAATGCTATAATGGATTACATTAGTCTTATCACATACCTATTTGGTACCTGATATGAAGGGTTTCGTAGCACAGATGGTTTCGTTCCCAACTTGCAATCGGGGGATACCGGGTTTGGTTTCCAGGCGGGACGGACATGTTCGTGCGCTTTTCCTTTCACCTAATGCAATTGTTCACCTAGCAGTAAATAGGTACCTGGGCGTTAGACAAACTGTTGTGAGGTTACATATTATCGGGTGTCAGTAATCCACAGATCTCCAGTATCGGCTATTGGTACTGGTAATGGCTCCAAACAACCTCCACTTACATGCTTGTGCCACCTTTTGGGTGGCTTAATCTTTATCAATCAATATCGGGTGTCAGTAATTAGCCTGTGGGGGGGCTTCGATACTTACTAGCCCAAAAGTATATATTATATATATATATATATATATTATATATATATATATATATATATATATATATATATATATATATATATATATATATATATATACTTGAAAGTTCCAAATGCCCTTACGGGACTATAGGACCTCCGCCATCATGATGCAAAGTCGAGTGCTGTACCACTGTACCACCACCTTCCAAAAGCACGGGAGAATATTTAATTCAACCCCATGCCCGAGTGCATTCGGGTCATGTGGTCAACTATTTCATCTAGTATAGGTTTAAGCCACAGAACATGAAATATCAAATGATGAACCTAAATAACAGACAGGCCTCACTTTAAATGGTGTAGTGGGCGTGGCGTTTTGAGGAGTGACGTCATCATTGGCATCTTCACGTCCCAGTCTTGTTCTGACTCTCATGGTGGGGAGATTGAAGAGTTCCGTTATTTGAGTATTTATGGTGGGTTCTTCGACTTGTTTGTGATTGGCTTCAAGAATTTGTCATCTTCTTACATCTTAGGTTTTGTCTAATATGCAAGTATTTTTATTCAGTATTTCTCTTGTTAGGGTGATGTCATGGACTTGTTTCGTGTGATTTTTAAGGGCACCTCATTGAAGATGCTAGAGTTTGGTCGACGTCATGCCTATGTACTTAGATGGAAGGCTACATCCTTCGTGGGAGGGGGGGGGGGCAGGTATACATGTATACCACGTTTGACTGCTGTAAAGGGGTCTCCGTCGGCTTCGGGCTTGTTTTTAACGCGGTCTGTGATCGTCTTGATTTTAAAATACATCATATACTATTAACTCGTCGCAAATCACTTATTCGATCTCCGGTCACTAAATATAGTGTCCAGAGGTAAGTATAGGCGTATCGGATGTAACCACGTATTGGTGTTTTCATGAGATCATAATTATATTGATGCATGTTCAATACAAATTTATCGAAAATGCCTTTCGTTAGAATGTAGCATCAATTCACGATTTAAATATAAAATTATTTAAAGAAAATATTTTTTTTAGTTTACATAGAATTTCAAAGCCACCCAAGCTATAAAATTCAATGTAAACCAAAGTACACTAAGCAGGAAAAAATGTAAACACGACAACTAGCACGATAGAGTTATATGAATATAGGTGAACTAAGCTATGCATATATTTATGTACCGACGAAATAATTCAGTTTAGAATGAGATTTAACTCTTAAACTAAATAAGCTTTTGTCTTTTTTTTTAAACCTGTAAGAACGAATTTCGTTGCATATCATACATTATTTAATTTCCAGAGCATTTCGTTCGGAAATCATCACTTAACTTTGTATTCCTGGGACTGTTGTTATGCAACAGTCTCTCTTTTTCAGTATATACGTTATTTATTTATTTTTTATTATTATTGTTATTATTACTATTATTATTATTATTATTATTATTATTATTATTATTATTATTATTATTATTATTATTATTATTATTATTATTGTTATTAAAGCTCGTTATTTTGTGTCGAAGATTATGTGTGAAATCTCTCTCCTCTTATCCTCGTCTCTCCTCTTACCACGACAAGCAAAATCCTCTGGGAACAAGATATACTTAACAAGGACAGACTATTGTAAATGGGTTGTTCACGAACAAGGAAACACAGGTAGAAACTAACACTATAGTTAGCCACAGAAATAATAAGCACAAAAATAATTCTTAAGTATTACGATAATGAATAAATGGAATGTGCTGAAACGTGAAATTGAAATTGAAATAAGTTTATTGATGTAAAATACACACAAAGGGATGAGGTAGCTCAAGCTATTCTCACCCCGTTCAGTACATCGTGTTAATACATACATAGACACACATCACAAACAATAATCATATTACCAAACATTCTGAGAGATAAACATATACATTTCCTCCTTCACAAGTAGTATGATATCAGACGTACACAAATACTTTTATGACCTAGGTGTACTGTATAGACAAAACGTGAAATGGTCGAGTCAGACTCCCTATAAAGCTTCAGATGTGAGTATGACAGCTTTAAAAGCTTGGAGGAAACCTGTACTCCAGTCAGTTGAAGGTTGAGAGGCGTGTCCCATTAGCCTAATGTACGCTTCCTGTCCCTGACAATATCACTATACCACTATACAGCGATCCTAATATACGCAAATTGTGTGAGGCGCTGTTTCGTCACGCCGATGTTCACAGATAAAGCTAAAGAGAATAACTATAAAATGTTACAAAGGGATTTTGGACATTCTACACGAATGCTTCGTTAAGTGGCTATTCGAACTCAACCTAACGGAGAGCGGGATAGAATTATCAGGGAAAAGCGCCAAGCCATCACAACTATATAGCACTTGGAAGGGGTCAGCATAAGGATTTGGGATGGGACGGGGGGAAAGGCATGGTGTCCAACCACTTGTGGACAGTCGGGGATTGAACGCCGACCTGCATGAAGCGAGACCGTCGCTCTACCGTCCAGCCCAAGTGGTTGGGAGGGCTCAGGGTAACGGAGATGGGGGATATATCTCTCAGATTCGGAAACAAATAATAACTATAGGTAGACATTACACTGTTCATATTGCTTGCATACGCAAAGCTAGTAAACACGAGAATATCCTTCAGGAACTTTGATAAATAATAAATTAAAGAATTATACATCTGTGTAAGATGATAATGTGTGCATTCACCAGCACACAGCAGCTGCTAGATATAAGAGGGAAAAGAATAGTTTACAGCGTTGGAAAAAAGGGGAGTATCCATAGAACACATGATTACTACATACGAGATACTCGGATACAAAGTGAACAACGACAAATTGTTTAACATGGGCCGTAATAGAATCAGAGGACATATATGTTAAACTGGTGAGAGTGCACGTGTAAGAGGGTCACAAGCAAGTATATCGTGTGTATGGACACTCATTTGAATATGTTGAAATGACAGATAATAGAAAGTATTTCCATACTTAATGATAACCAAACCACACATCAGAAGATAGCAGAAACGACAACATTTCGGTCCGTCCTGGATCATTATCATGTCGTCGTGCGGTGTCATGATAACGGTCCAGGACGGACTGAAACGTCGTCATCTCTGATGGGTGGCATCATATCTTCAGCCGCGTTATTGTGACTCATCGTCTCCATGCTTAATTTATGAAACAGTTATGATTAAAAAAAGAGGGTCGCAATTAAGCCATTAAATTGCGGCCTAATGTTTTAAGTCGGGAACCAAGAGCTGGCGCTTAATCCCTTAGACAAAACTAGGAAAGAACACACCTCTGTTCCTTCATGAAATTATATACAACATAATTGTCATATATATATATATATATATATATATATATATATATATATATATTATATATATATATATATATATATATATATATATATATATATATGGCATGGCCTTCTCTGCCAAAGGACAGGAGGATGGCATGCAAGACACGGCGAGGTCAATGACATTATTAAGAGAAGCCTTACCACAGCCGGCTGTCCAGCAGAGAGAGAGCCCCGCTACCTAATGTCCCGCAACTCTAATGAGCCTGTCGGTCGCCCAGATGGAATCACAGTGAACCCCTGGAAGAATGGTAGACAGTTGGTGTGGGACTACACTTGCGTTTCAACTCTAGCCAATACCTATGTTGACTTCAGTGCTACTCAAGCAGGAGGAGCTGCCAATCACCGGGAAGCGGCCAAGTCACGTAAATACAGAGACCTTGAGCACCACTACAATTTTGTCCCCATTGCCTCAGAGACACTTGGTGCCTGGGGTAAAAGTGCTGCTAGCTTTTTGAAGGAGTTGGGGTCTAAGCTAATCGAAACAACTAGAGACCCTAGAGCTGGCAGTTTTCTTTTTCAGCGCCTCAGTGTGGCAATCCAGAGAGGAAATGCTCACTGCATCCATGGTTCCTGCCCGCCATCTGAGGAGCTGGAGGAGCTTTTCAACTTGTGACAAGCAGGCTGGTACCCTGCATGTAATCAATACTGTAACTTTTTTGTGTAATGACATTTTCAAATAAAGTTAGATAAGTATACACACATACCAAAAGAATAGGGATGGTAGGAGAAGAAAATATCAAAGTGTTCAGTGAGGATCCACAAGGTCTTCTCTGAGTACTCTTTATTTTCTTCTCCGAGGCTATGGGTCCCTACACTTGCACCAGAGGTGGTACCCCTTCTAGGTATATAAATATATATATATATATATATATATATATATATATATATATATATATATATATATATATATATATATATATATATATATAAAATTGCATATATACAGCATATTTGTTATCTATAACGGAAACCGCACCTTACGTGTAGTTGACATAATTCTCAGAGTAAAACGATGTTTCATGTCATTACAGAGCGTTAACCGGAAAAGTCCTAACACATTTTAAGACTTTATCTTATTTTTCACAAAAATGTCAAAATTTTGTCTACTGAGTCGCTGCTCCTGTCTGCCTGTCCATCCACATTGGGAAGTGACGTGGCTATTTTATCCTCACTAATATGCTGCTAAATTTGCTACGTGTAAACACACATACATATATATATATAAGAAGTATAATTGTTAAATTTACGTAAATCTAATTTATAACCCCAATTTAGAGCGTACTAACGGTTATTGTAATTTCGAAAATTTCTTCACTTTTTGTGATGTAATTGGTTTATGGTTGGTATTGTGTGGTTTGTTAGGACGTTTGTTAGGATACAAATATATTAAATTAGTTTGATCTATTCTATGGATGTTTATAACTCTTTTTAAAACAACTGTTTAGAATTCCTCAACATGGCAGCTGAATGTACGATAGTTTGTACGATCAGCAAACAAACGAGTGATGTTTTTGGCCACATCGACCGGTTATTGAACCTGTTTAATACTTTTGCCGCTAATCATACTTTGTGAACGGTACAAGTGTGAGTTACACTTCATCAGTGACGAAAATGTCAGTGACTGATGAATTGCGTCTTAAAGGCAAATATAAACACACGTGTTTCAGCTATTTTCTTCCCTTAGATGTTAAGGCCTATATTCCCCTGCCAGCCGTACGAAAATTTATGTTTTCGTACGGCTGTTCTTACATTTATCGTAGCTCTTACATTACATTTTGTTCTTACATTTATTGTAACTCTTACATAACATTCTATTCTTATTTTATCGTTTTTCTTACATCACATTCTGTTCTTACATTTATCGTAACTCCTGTAAATTAGAAGATGTAGCTTATTGGGCATTTACATCAGTACAATATTTACTCCATGCAAATAGAGTCGTCAGTTATAATCTAATCAAATATTGTTTCTATAAATATAGACGTTAATATGCTGGCTTTGGACTTGCCAGAAACCTATAAGTGAAGTTTTCCTTATTAATTTATATACAGGAATGTATTTCACCATTTTCATGAACCTATTTTTTTTGTTACGTATCATTAGAGTTACTTTGAAGTTTGAAAGCTAGAACGGCGCCTTTTCTGTACAGATGTCTGAAGCATTGCAGGGATATGCTGTATAATAATTATCTGTGTTCTTAGCCACACATTTACAAACATTTTGAATTGTTGAAATAACAATGCAGTTTGGTCGCCAGGCTGCAGCCAAAATTCGCCCCGTATTTCGTGTGGTTATCTTGAGGTTATCTTGAGATGATTTCGGGGCTTTTAGTGTCCCCGCGGCCCGGTCCTCGACCAGGCCTCCACCCCCCAGGAAGCAGCCCGTGACAGCTGACTAACACCCAGGTGCCTATTTTACTGCTAGGTAACAGGGGCGTAGGGTGAAAGAAACGCTGCCCATTGTTTCTCGCCGGCGCCTGGAATCGAACCCAGGGCCACAGGATCACGAGTCCAGCGTGCTGTCCGCTCAGCCGACCGGCTCCCAGTGGTACGAGTATATATATTTTTTCTCCTTACCCTGGATAGATTTCCCTGGAACACGACCCGCCAATCGGTTTACCAACGGATACCTAATTACTGCTGAGTTAACAGTTAAGGACTAACGCCTAATCAATCTTCCCCGATCAGGAAGCATGGGGCTACAGTGTAGCCCCATGCTACTTGGAAATTTTGTTCCGAGTAGCTGGATCTTTTTTTTTTTATTAACACATTAGGTACATCTGCATTTGTGCAGATACCCTAGGCTATATGAAGGGAAGTACAGTGTGTCAAAAAGCTGTAGCTGCGTGGTGCTTAAAAATCCCCCTCACAAAGGATGGTTAGTCATACAGAGGCATGTGATAAGTAGTCTGCACTGGCAGACTCTGGGTTCATTATGAGGATATCATCATCAACACAAGAGTGAATAAGGTAGTAGTGATACTGAGTCTCCATCTCACAGGGTAGTTAGTCATACAGTGGAATCTAACAGCAGCAGCCGCCGCCACCCGCATACACTTCTAATTGATTGATTGATTGATGAAGATTAAGCCACCCAAAAGGTGGCACGAGCATGAATAGCCCGTAAGTGGTGGCCCTTTTGAGTCATTGCCAGTATCAATAGATGATACTGGAGATCTGTGGAGGTGCGACTGCACCCTGCGTGACGGGAGATGTCTCCCGTGACTTCTAACTTGTCTCTGCCTCCGTATACACCTCTACTCCCCTAATATCCAACGTCTATACCTTGACGCTACGTCTTCTACTCAGCGTCTGTCTTCTTTCTTGTTGTTGTTTTAGATTCAGCTATTCTGAACAAAAGTTTCAAGTAGCACGGGCTATGGTGAGCCCGTAGAGGAGTTACCTGGCACAAGAGCGGGGCTGTGCGTCTGTCTTCTGCCTACAGCACCTATATACCTCCTCTCTGCAACATCTATCTCCTCTATTTCCTGTCTTCGATGTATGTTCCTTGTTCACCTCATAGATTAACTATTAACTAATATACTTCCACACCTTAACTATTTACTGTCGTGCCTAGTATCTGCTACCGCTCTCTATCTTCTTCTCCCAGCATCTTTGGATGTAGAGAAAGTAGAAGCAAATATAGACCGTTGTAAGTGAAGGTATTTTTTAAGACGAGGCTACAGTGCTCGGAATAGCATTAATAGTGAGGGTGACCTCTGACCTCTGGGACGTCACCTGACCCACTTACCTCACTGGGCTTAGCAGGGAGGGGTTTGGGAAGTAGTAGATGGGGGGGGGGGGGAGGGAGGAGCCGGAGAAGATTGATGTTTGTGGTGTAATTGATTATACTGCGGAAGGAGGATTTGGCAAGTTGTTGGAAGAAAGAGGGTTGATGAATTTAACGAATGTTGAGAGTATGAGAATAGACTTACCGTAGTAGGTGAGAAAGAAAAGAGGAGTGAAACTGGCATAGGGTTGTTGATTTGTGGAACCAATTACCACGTAACGTGGTTGAGGTGGGGTCCCTTGATTGTTTCAAGCGTGGGTTGGACATGTATATGAGTGGGATTGGGTGGTTATAAATAGGAACTGCCTCGTATGGGCCAATAGGCCTTCTGCAGTTACCTTTATTCTTATGGTTAGGTACTGGTATTAACGAAGACGGGTATCTGGTATCTGTTTGAGTGGGACTAGGCACAAAATTGTAATTGGCGGGAAGAGGGGTGGTAGGCGGGACACTTGAAATGAATGACGAGTAAAAAAACGGAATTCTTACGAGAAAGGGATAGATTACCGGGAAATAACGAAAGTTTAGGTAAGAAATATGGTTTTGCCGTTTCTTGGGCAAGGGGATTTGAATTGATGAGTGGTTGGGTGTTTGAGAGCTTAGAGACACTTCAAGTCCAAGTAAGTTTACTGAGAAAAGGAAATACATCTCAAAAGGATAGAGTAGCTTAGGCTATTTCTTCCCTCGTCTATATAAAGTCTGTCAATGGGCTCACAAACCCATACAGTACACAATTATTAATCATATTCTATGTTTCACATTCCAATGGTAATCACATGACATACTGTGAGATCTCATTGATTATGCTGCAAAAATTTCCTTTGTCAATCCTGACAAAGGAGAAATCTACATTGTCGCGAATCATGCTTCTTTCCAAAATACCAACATCTGGGGTCAAACGGAGATTTCCAAGCCATATTTCCCCAGCGAGAACACTTTATGCATAATGTAGGCTCAATATATTTTGCCACTTTCCTGTATCCAAGTCCTTGCACAAAAAGTCTTTCTGGAGCCTCACCCTTTAACAAGGCAACAATCTGGCTTTGTTTTTCACCACGTACAATGTTCCTCTGAGCCCAAACAACACTTTCATTGTTGAGATGAAGAAATTCAGAATCCAAGTATGTCGAATACTTATAAACAATAACTTTAGTGTAAATTATCCCGACTTCAGGAATAACCAAAACAATATTCTTAAATCCGTCAGTCGTTAAATGTTCCAGTGCCTCTTCTGTCCCAACCGTCATGTAGGGCCGGTGAACACCCTTCTTAAATAATGGTTCATATTCACCAAGTTTCTTGGCCAATTGAACGCAGCCACTTCCTTCCATCAATCCGTGCCTCTTGCTGTATGTGGTCTTGTTGCATTCTTCCGGTGAGATTGTCCTGCTGATTTTGTATACAACTTTGTAACCCAGCTTCCCAGCTTCCGTCTGCCGTCGATCACAACACTTCTTCACTCGTTCATTACTGTCAGTATCACTTAACTTTCTGCGCACAGTTTTCTGTTTATTTCTCCTGGACATTGCTGCCTGAAAAGGCCTGGAATCTCCCTCAGATTCAACAACTCAAGAAAGAGACCTTGGAGTGGACGTATACACCAAACCTTACTCCAGGGGCACATATAAATAGGATAGCATCAGCAGCATACCTTGGAGTGGACGTATACACCAAACCTTACTCCAGGGGCACATATAAATAGGATAGCATCAGCAGCATACTCTCCGCTAACAAAAGTTACATCACCATTCAGGAACCTAAATAAGGACGCATTTGCAATGCTTTATACCGCTTACACGAGGTCAATCTTGGAATATTCCGCTCCATCATGGAACCCGCACCTGAAGAAACGTATAAGGAAACAGAAAAAGGTTCATAAGTTTGCAACGAAGCTCGTCCCAGAATTCCGAGGGATGGGATTTGAAGAGCGACTGAAAGAACTGAACCTGACTACGCTATAAAGAGAGAGCGAGAGGGAAGAAATTATAGAAACTGGAAAATAGAATGAACAAAAGGAGCAGGTTGCAGAAGCATACTCTATAAGGTAGATAGTTCTGGATGAGGTAGAGGTAGGTGGCTGGAGTTCTGTTGTTATGCACTGGCGTAAATGTAACGACAAACTCGTTGTAGATATTCTGAGGCTAAACTGAACCTTGGTTATCTTCCATTATATCTGCATATCATGTGGGTTGGTTGTTTCTGGTATTGACAATTTAATCTAGCGTGTCTTGAACACAGTTGCAATGACAAGAGCCGAGGAGGAAAATAAGAAGGGAACAGACTAGGCTTCAAAGCCTAGTGAGGTTTCTTGGCTTTCTCTGACCTGGCCTCCACCGGCACCAAGGCAAGACGACCATGTACCATATATCGTGACCTGATATCCTCCCCACACTTACTCGTACAGGTAGAAATGTCTCAAGAGCCTTACGTGTCTTACTTGTATACCTTCATGTAAATTACTCATTTGCATGTGTGCTCTCCCCTGGCTATGTAACTATCTCTCTCTCCCACTGTCGCTGTTTTTTTTTTACACAGCTGCGTACAGGAGTACACTTCTTCTTGAGTACACTTCTTCTGAGTATACTTCGTCTTCTGATGCCTGTTAACAGGCTGACAGCTTTCTATAACCGTAGCTAACGGTACAAGGAAACCCTACAAGTTTTCCTTGGAACACCGCCCGCCAATTAGTTTTACTCCCATATCCCCAATTACTGC
>WNGS01113158.1:54190060-54199207 GCA_020271785.1 Procambarus virginalis
CCTGTGGCAGGTGGCTACCGTTACCTGTGGCAGGTGGCTACCGTTACCTGTGGCAGGTGGCTACCGTTACCCGTAGCAGGTGGCTACAAGGAACGAATCTCTCAACCCTGAAAACCACTCCATGTATTACCTGTGAGCAAGAACACAGGCATGATCTCACACAGTCACTCTACCCTTCAGACCTGCCCGGTATAAGAAGGTACCCGGAGTTATGCAATTACTTTATTCGCTCGCGTGTTCTAGAGTATATATATATATATCCTTATACTGCAGGCAACGTTGGCAAGTGCAGGCAACGCCCGCACGTTGACTGCACATGTGACCACAGACTGGTCACATGAGTCTGTGTCACTAACCCTCCTGCAAGACGGAAGTTTCTGTGCATCACACAGCTAGCTCCTGACACATTAAGTTACCCGTTACATAGTCCAGGGCAGCTGCAGAAAATGTTCATGTATCAAAATGTTTTGGAGAGAAGGGTAAAATAGGGAGGAGAGATGTTAGGGAAATGGAAGGAGAGAGGTGAGGAGAAAGGAAGAAAGAGGTGGAAAAGAGGAAGAGAAGGGGAGAGATTGGAAGAGAGGTGGAGAGGGAAGGAGAGAGGGGGGGGGATATTGGGGTGGAAGGGGAGAAAGTGATGGGTAGGGAGAATGACGGGAAATAGGGAGAGATTTTTTTGAGGGGTGGGAGGAGATATGCGGTGTTGTGTGTTATATGTGTGAGAGTATGCGTCCATGTGTGTGCGTGGTATACATTCATCACTGAACTCATCGGGCTTGGGCCGCTGCCTATAGGACCCAGCAAGGCCCACCAGCCAAGTACCCCATCCACAGGCCCCCTAACCAAGAAGAAGAGGAATTATTATTGGAATTATCAAGGGAAAGCGCCAAGCCCTTACGACTTTATTGCACTTAGAAGGATCAGGATAAGGATTTGGGATAGGACTGAGGGAAGAATGGTTCCCCCAACCACTTGGACGGTCGGGGATTGAACGCCGACCTGCATGAAGCGAGACCGTCGCTCTACCGTCCAGCCCAAGTTTTAAGAAGAGGAATAACAGCTCTCAACTACCCTTCACCTCGTTTAAGCACACTCAATAGCCAAGTGAGTTTGAAGAAAGAAGTTAATGAAGAATAGTTTACCTAAATACCTGCCAGGTAGTACGCAAAGGTCACAGGAAATTGGAAATTAATTTGTTAATTTTCAGAAATCGGTAAAGGAAACTGGCTTTAACGTTTCTAAGAGACTGGCAGGATGTTGTTGTTGTTATAGATTCAGCTACTCTGAACAAGTTCCAAGTGCACGGGCTATGGTGAGCCCGTAAAACTCTGGGACGATGACAAAGAAGATATTGGTAAAGCTCGCTTAGGTCATTCCTTCCCCCTCCAGGAAGGGGGGGGGGGCCTGATAGCTGAGTGGACAGCGTCAGGTTCGTAGTCCTGAGGTTTCGGGTTCGATCCCCGGTGGAGGCGGAAGCAAATGGACAGAGTTTCTTTCACCCTGATGTCCCTGTTACCTAGCAGTAAATAGGTACCTGGGAGTTAGACAGCTACTACGGGCCGCTTCGTAGGGGAAAGAGGTGTAAAAAAATAAATGAGGCCTGGTCGAGGACCGGGCCGCGGGGACGCTAAGCCCCGAAATCATCTCAATATAACCTCAGGATAACCAAGATAGATAACCACATCCACAAGATCCATGAAGAGAATGACATATGTTACCATAGAAGAGTGAGTGAGCGAATGCATGAGTATTGCGTGAGTGAGTGCGTGCGTGCGAACGTGCTTACTGTATAGATTACGCTCTGAAATATTCAACTCTTAAATATAAACAATGCTGACCCCCATAATCACATATATTCGAAAAAAACACCTATTTAACCAATCTTTCTAAAACCCGAATGCGCTTCGAACGCTATTTTTGGAATTTCCTGCCTGCAGCCTGTATCCCCCCCCCCTCACCCAGTGTTTCCTCCACCCCCCCCCTCTAACACTCCATAAACGGCCGATCAATGACTACTTGTTTCAAATAAGAAATACGCCTGCGGCCTATACATGCTTAAACAACCCTATGCAAATATTGGAGGTAAGGGGGGGGGGGGATTGGAAACACTAACGGCGTTCGGGGAATATACCCGCTAAACCGGATTGAGAGAGTGGGAAGAGTTCTTGCGGTGGTCAGTAAGTTTCAGGTTTGTCTGCCTGCTTGCCTGTCTGCCTGCTTGCCTGTCTGCTTGCTTGCCTGTCTGCCTGCTTGCCTGTCTGTCTGTCTGTCTGTCTGTCTGCCTGCCTGTCTGTCTGCCTGCCTGCCTGTCTGCCAGCCTTCCTGCCTGCCCGCCTACCTGCCTGCCTGCCTGACGGTTGGCAAGTCTAATCTCACATTAACTTCTAATTTTCCTAACAATGTTCTCTCCTGTTATTACTGTTCACATTAAAAGCAGTCCATCCTCCTGCTTATATAACACTTATAGTGACTATGTATAAGTACTATAGTACTTATATGCGGACAATCGTGCATATCTTGGCGTTATGGACAATTAAACAGTAGAATTTGGTACTATTAAATTTAAAACAAACCGGTCTTGTATTTGTGTTACTAATAAAACTTGTTTCTTCTCTTTATTAACTGATAATAATGAACTCGGTAATGGTCCGAAACGTCGTCGTCTCCTCATTTTCTGACGTGTGGGTTGGTCATCTTATCTTCAACCACGGTATTGTGACGCATCGTCCGCTGATGTACATAAATGTGTTCATAAAAAAATACAGTGAGAAGCGACTGAAGTGTTTACACAGTGCACATCCGGTGAAGGGCTCAAACTATAATGTTTTTTTGTTTATATTAAAGGTAAAGCATAAGATAAATCACGGTTAATGATAATACATTTTAACGTGATATTAAGGGGAGAATTATTTACTTAACAACGACGAAATTTGAGTATGTTGACCACTAGAAGGTGAAAGGACGACGACGTTTCGGTCCGTCCTGGACCATTCTCAAGTCGATCTCACAATCGACTTGAGAATGGTCCAGGAGTATGTTTTCCGTCCTTAATTCTGTCCTCCCATGGACTGGGATCTGTTGCACTGCATATAGTGTAGTGCGATAAATACTTCCAAAGGATTCCTGATCAACCAGGTGTGACTCATACGTCAGGCTGCGAGCAGCCGCTTCTATCTATCCAGCGAGCAGCCGCATCCAATCAGCCTGGTTGACCAGTCCAGCAACCAGGAGGCCTGGACGATGACCGGGCCGCGGGGACGTTAAGGAGCCGTGGGTTAGTTTTTTAAACTTTGTTCAATGTCAACAAATATTTTTGAAAAGGGCTGCGGTTGTTCCAAGTTTCAGTATACAGCCTAATTAGAAAGGGAGATTTAATTTTTTTGTTTTTCAACGGATATTACACATTTTCAGTAAGTTCCTACACCACAAGTTTCAAATCATTTTATGACACTTTTCTGACACATTAGCTTATAATAAAGGATCTGACGCCGCGGATTTTCCAAAATATGTTCAGTTTTTTAGTTCTCCCTTCCTATTTATGCTACGATGCTGAGACTTGCACCAGATGAATGAAATCGAACTAGTTTTTATTTATTACATATTTTTAGCATATTTGGAACTCATGGCCCCTAAGCCCCAACACAAGGTAACTACAAGGTAAAGTAGTGAGTTATTGAGCGCTCAGGTTCAAGTGTTCTCACAATGACAAATTTCAGTGTCAAACAGCACATGTATACATCGATATAGAAGCGTCAACCTCACGCACGTGGGGTCAGGGTTCGAGACCCATATAGCCCAGGTGAATGGAAAGCATATATATACGCAACCCGTCCTCGACTCAAGTCCATTACATCCAGCCGTCGCCCCCCACAGACGCATTCATAAATTTTAACATGCTGTTCATTCAAACAAGAATTTTCTCAAATATAAATTATATTATAATATATTAGCATATTGTGCATATATAGGCATAGGTTAGGTTAGGTTAGGTGTTTAGGTTCGGTTGGCGATTATTTGCATGTGTAGTACGTGGGTGAAGCATTTATAGCAACCCGTCCTCGACTCAAGTCCATTACATTCAGCGGTCGACCCCACTGACCCATTCATAAATTTTAACATGCTTCATTCAAAACGGGAATTTTCTCAAGTATAAATTAATATTATAATATATTGGCATATTGTGTATATATAGGCATAGGATAGGTTAGGTTAGGTGTTTAGGTTCTGTTGGCGATTATTTGTATTTGTAGTACGTGGGTGAAGCATTTATAGCGTTGTGGTTCGAACAAAATTCGTCAGTGAAGCACTTGTTCCGGAAGTGTTCGAACGTCAGCAGTTGTGAGTCGTGTGTAAACCGCTTTTCATTCATAAACAGGGGGTTTGGCGGGTGCATGAATCACTTTTGGATCTTTGTTTGGAGGACGGGCTGTTTATAGCGATGTGGTTCGAACGAAACTCGTCAGTGAAGCACTTGTTCCGGAAGTGTTCGTGTTCGAACGAAATCAGTTGTGAGTCGTGTGTAAACCGTTTTTCATTCATAAACAGGGGGTTGGCGGGTGGATGGAATCAATTTTGGATCTTTGTTTGGAGGGACGGGCTGATATACGTCTTCGTTAGTCCCGTGTGACGAACGAACGAACGTTCGGGTTCGTTCGAACCCGTTCTCTCGAACAGTTACGTCGCACTGTGACTATTTTGGTCTTTAAGGGTGAAAACTGATGTACTAAAAATCATAACGGCTTGGAAAACTGACGTGGTCTCGTTTTCTATTCGCGGGTCCTCGGTGTGGTTCGGTTGGGCAATTTAGTACATCAGTTTAGTCACGAGTTCCAGAACTAAGAGGTATGAGTTACGGGGAACGGCTGCGTGAATCGCACCTCATGTCGCTGGAAGACAGAAGTTAGGGGAGGCATGATAACTACATACAAAATTCTTAGGGGAATAGACAGGGTAGATAGGGACAGTTTATTTAGCACCGGTAATACTCGAACAAGGGAGACACAGGTAGAAACTGATTACCCAAATAGGTACAGATTAAAAACTTTAATTGTCAGAGTATTTAATAAATGAATGCATTAAGAAGTGATGTGGTAGAGGACAGACTCCATATCCAGTTTCAATGTAGATATTGATAGAGACCAGGAACCTATACAACTAGACTGACAGTTGAGAGGCGGGACCAGAGAGCCGAAGCACAACCCCCGCAAGCACAACTAGGCGAGCTGACTGCTGTTTATCCACAGATAAGATTATAAGACTACCGATTAGAGCGACAATGTGGAATGGTAACCGTTTATCTCTGACACACTTCTCTCCACATTAGGCTTCAGTTGTGGGGGGAGAAGTATGAACCCCACTGGAGGGGGGGGGTGAGGTTCATACTCTCCTTAACTTAAGTTTAATGTATTATCTGTTATGTTTGACATGCTATGGGTATGGGGTGCATAATAAAGAAGAAATTGAACTGAGGTTCACTGAAGTTTAAACTGACGCGAGATGAAAGTTTAACATGACATACGGTATTGTTGGCTTGCTTTAACTTCCTTTATTATGCACCCCATACCCATCCTGTGGGCGGGGGTGGAACTTCCCTGAAGCCTTATGTGACACGATATAAAGTTTAATGTGACATGAAGTACGATCGTCAGGCTTGAGGTTGAATCATGCTCTCTGTGGTCAGAGGGAGGATGACGAAAGGTGAAATGTGTGACAATTTTATCATGGGTGAGAGGGAGGTGGCGATTGTGTTTATATGCGTGCGTTGGTGCGTACCCCACTTATAGGTACGTACCTAAGTGCGTACTAAACCTACAGGTACATACCGAAGTATTATTACAGGATGAGAGCTACGCTCGTGGTATCCCGTCTTCCCAGTACTCATTGTCATACGGATCTGGCCTCCACCACCTTCTCACTAACTTGTTCCAACCGTATATCACACTGTTTGTAAAAGTGAAGTTTCTAATGTGTGTTTTTTTTTCGACTGATTTGTTTCCTAAGTTGGACCGTATGACCTCTTGTTCTTGAAGTTGCAATTTTCAAACGTTCTTCTTTGTCATTTTTGTTGATTCATGTTGCTATTTTATATGTAGTGATCATACCACATCTTTTTCTTCTATCTTCTAGCTTTGGAATATTTAATGCCTCTAACCATGCGTGCGTGTGTGTGTGTTTATGCGTGAGTGTGTGTTCGTTTGGTTAAGTTAGTTTGGGTTGAACTAGGTTAGGATGGGGGGAAAGGTTAGGCTAGGTTAGGTTGGGAGAGTAGTTAGTTTTTAAAATCTATTAGCGAACCGTCTTGTGTACAGCGTGACTTCTTATCCAGGAACATAGCCTGTCTATCCAGTGATTATAGCCTCGTGTCTACTTAGATTTTCGAGGTTCACCTTAGACTAACGGCTGACCTTCCCTAAGGATGCAACCCACAACAGGTGTTTGGATCCCGGGTAACTATTTACTACTAGGTGAACAAAGGCATGGGACTGCTTGCTGGCGTTAGTGGTCCTCACAAAACGGTTTAAACCTGCTCCAGAATGAATACTGTGACGTCATTGTCGCGTCACTCATCTCCTCTACACCATCTTGAGGTTATCTTGAGATGAGTTTACGGGGCTTAGCGTCCCCGCGGCCGGTCCTCGACCAGGCCTCCTTTTATTTACACACTTCTCCCTAGGAAGCGCCCCGGGTTTTGCTAGCTGTCTAACTCCCATGGTACCTATTACTCGTAGGTAATCAGGAGCATCAGGGTGAAAGAAACTATGTCCATTTGTAAGTTTAGTTGGGTTGGATGAGGTTAGGTTTGTTCAAATGAGTAACGATAAAGTAGAAGATACTTTTCCTCAGGTCCTAAACCCCACTCGAACCTACACCGCTCAGATAGCCTAGTGTAACATTTGAAGCCCTTCCAGCGTAGACGTGCGACTTTCCCTAGTGAAGGTCAAAGTTCCTCTCCAGCCAGAACACCACCACCTTCCTCCCCCACCTTTACTTCCACCACGAGAAAGGTCTGGGAGTGGATATAAACCCAACACTAACACCGAAGGTACAGGTTAAACAAAGCAAAACATATGGGACGCTGGCAAATTTAAGAACATGGTTTAGAGACCTAAATCGGGACTCCTTCAAGGCAATCTACACACCCTTTGTTAGATCAGTACTGGAATTTGCAGTACCAGCCTGGAATCCTCATCTTGCGAAGCATAAAACTAAAGGTTTGCAACAAGATTGGTGCCAGAGTTTGAGGGCTACGGTAATAAGATAGGCTAATGGAACTAAATCATATATACAATGA
This sequence comes from Procambarus virginalis, assembly GCA_020271785.1. Taxonomy (NCBI): domain Eukaryota; kingdom Metazoa; phylum Arthropoda; class Malacostraca; order Decapoda; family Cambaridae; genus Procambarus; species Procambarus virginalis. The sequence goes on from WNGS01113158.1 coordinate 54,197,352, forward strand.
TTTATATTGTATTTTATTAAATAAAGATAAAAAAAATGGAACTAAATCTCACAACCATATAGTATAAAACTAACAGAGGAGATTTGATCTCAACTATTTTGAGGTGGACTGGGACAGCCTCTTCAATCTGAGAGAAAATAAGACAAAAAGACACTTATTGGCGCTGGAAACGCAAATGAGCCGAGGAATGTAAGGAAATACTGTTACCCAGAACGGGTGGTCAACAAGTGAAATGGACTGAAAACAGAAGTTGTAGAAGCCGCCTTCATCCACACCTTTAAGGCCGGGATTCGATGGCAACCGGTACCAGAAAGGCAGTAAGTGCTAGACTTGATCCCTCCGTAGTCACTAAAAGGTCCTCTTCTTCCCCCCTTCCCTCTTATTCTCTTCCTATTCTCCCCATCTTCCATTTTATCTCATCACTTCTCCCTCCTGCTCCTTACACTTTCTTCCTCCTCCTCCTTACACACTTCCTTCTCCTCCTTCCTCCTCCTCCTCCTCCCTTTTAACTCCAAGACATCCCTCGGGCTCTTGTTAAAATATTTTCATATTTGAAAAGTGCTTCAACTCTTAACCTTTTCTTGGGAACCTCGAGCAGATTAAAAGCATTTTTGTTTAATAGAGAATTAATCCTATATTTCGTGATACAGGTTAGATTGTATTTATAACCAACCGCATGTATCTGGATTGTGGGAAACAAACCACACAGTATCGCCAACGGATTTTAAATCCTATCTAACCTTACCTAAATCTAAACAAAATGGATTTTTTTATCTTTATTTCAGAAAATACAATATAAATCAAATTATATAAAAGTTTTACAAGACAATTATACATTGCAATTCTTAGTGAAAAAGTTTCCCAATAGTACAGAATATGATCTTTAAAACCCCTGAATGTTGTACTTATTTTCCGTTAAACGATTTACAAAATTTGGAGAATAAATTTACATTAAAATACAGGGGAGATTATTACATTTACATATATTTTATATAATTCTCAGTAAACCAATTTTCCATATCATCACCGAGGATGAGCCTTAAACCCCAAATGTTATACTTGATCCTGCCTCGCAAGAACTTCAATATTTTTGTCTACTGAGTAACCTTCATGCCTGCCTATCCAAACACAAAAAATGTAATCAGAAAGTAACATAATTATTGTATCCTTAATTTTCTTGCATTTTATGTCAAAACAAAAAGTAGTTTGGTAGTTTATTTGCATGTTCAGCACTAAGCCGCCGGTCAGGTTAGGTTAGATTAAGTTAGGCCAGGTCAGACCAGGCCAGGTCAGGTCAGATCAGATCAAGTAAGGTCAGGTCAAGTTAGGGTTGGTTAGATTAGTTTTGTCAACAGCATCACAGCAAATTTATGGCGTACATGTGGAAAAACCGAGACGTAACACTACTGTAAAGTAATATATTTTTAGATAAGCCAAACTGGCGCAAAGTGGCATATCAGAATATTCACTGACACACTTCTTAATTTATGTCAATGTAGGAATGATACAGATTAATAGTTTCTTAGTCAGTGTGCAGGGATTGTGGGACTTATAATGTTAGTTTGTGTACGGCATACTAACGGGTTTTTCAGGAACCACGCAAGTAAAAAAAAAAATAGTGAATAACGGGACGCTTTTGCGGTAATCGGCATTGTCATTTATTGCGGATCAAATATTGTTTGATTTTGATACAGTCCGCTGTACCTCGCTCAAACATGCGTGTGTATTGTGCCCCCTGTAATTCATCTGTACTCTCCTTCATAGTATGTCTCTCTCTCTCTCTCTCTCCTCTCTCTCTCTCTCTCTCTCTCTCTCCTCTCTCTCTCTCTCCTCTCTCTCTCTCTCTCTCTCCTCTC
>WNGS01113158.1:54200207-54210679 GCA_020271785.1 Procambarus virginalis
CACACACACCACCACCAGTGGTGTGTGAATCAGCCGTGACGTCAGCGGTCACATGTGACATACCCTTCTGTGGAGCCCCGTTATTACACCTCCACCACCCCAACCCTCGTTAATAACCCCCTCTGCAACACACACGGCCCGGGTCGATTCCGATAGAGGCAGTATTCTTTCACTGAATGCTTCTGTTCACCTAACTGTAGAGTGGTACCCGGGAGTTATAGGCAGCTGCTAAGGGCTGTATCGTGGGGATGTGTGTGTGTGCGGGAGAGATAAATATATGTAGTAGATATGGTAGAAGAAAAAGAGGTTGGGAGTCATTACATTAGAATAACGACTTCTAGAAAGGCGGGTTCCAAGAGCTAACAGCTCGATCCTCTAGGCACAAATGGTAAATACAAATAGTAAAGCACACACACACACACACTCACACTCACACTCACACACATACACACACACACAGTATGTTACAGTTGAGAGGCGGGACCAAAGAGCCAAAGCTTAACCCCCGCAAGCACAAATAGGTGAGTACAAATAGGTGAGTACACACACACACACAACACCACACACACACACACACACACACACACACACACACACAGGTGGAACTGAGTGCCCAAATGAGCCACAGACATATTAGAAAGAACTTTTTTAGTGTCAGAGTGGTTGACAAATGGAATGCATTAGGAAGTGATGTGGTGGAAGCTGACTCCAAACACAGTTTCAAGTGTAGATACGATGGAGCCCAATAGGCTCAGGAATCTGTATACCTGTTGATTGACGGTTGAGAGGCGGGACCAAAAAGCCAGAGCTCAACCCCGCAAACACAACTAGGTGAGTACAACTAGGTAAGTACACACACACACACACACACACACACAACACACACACACACACACACACCACACACACACACACACACACACACACACACACACACACACAATAGGACCTTGCTGGAGTGTGAGGGGCCTGAGGGCTGAGTGGACAGCGCTCGGGATTTGTAACCCAAAGGGTCCGGGTTCGATCCCGGGGGAGATGGAAAAAAAAATGAGTTGATTGATTGACAGTTGAGAGGCGGGCCCAAAAGCCAGAGCTCAATCCCCGCAAGCACAACTAGATGAGTACAACTAGGTGAGTACACACACACACACAATAGGACACTGAACTCTCACGTGATATTCATCTTCAAATATCGGGCTATAATATTCCTAGTATACACAGGGCCACTCATTACACGCATCGTATCTCCGGCAAATATCTATTCCAAGCTTATCTTAGATAATACTGTCAATAATACGGGCGAGTGGGGGCACGTAGAAGGCCGGTTGAGCAAGGAAAAGGTGCCGGCAGATTTTCTCCCGTCAAGAGACCAAGTGTTGTACCGTATGGCGCCTGTGAGCTGCCTAAACCTGTTTTGCTCACCCATAATTTTGTTCTTCATATTTGTTTTTCTCTATTAAATAATACATAATATAAAGATCACATTTATATCAATTTACAAGGGAACCATTTTCTCGGTAAGCAGCAGCTTGGATATTACAGTCTATAATGAAACTATCTGACCCTGAACTAATTACACATTCAGTGGAATTAAAGCCTACTCATCACCAATTTTTCCTAAGCACGGAGGGCAGAGACATTTTATTTGTATTTTGATTATATATATACATATTATATATATATATATATATATATATATATACATACATATATATATATATGTATATATATATATGTATATATATGTATATATATATATATGTCGTACCTAGTAGCCAGAACGCACTTCTCAGCCTACTATGCAAGGCCCGATTTGCCTAATAAGCCAAGTTTTATGAATTAATATATTTTCTCTAATTTTTTTTTATGAAATGATAAAGCTACCCATTTCATTTTGTATGAGGTCAATTTTTTTTATTGGAGTTAAAATTAACGTAGATATATGACCGAACCTAACCAACCCTACCTAACCTAACCTAACCTATCTTTATAGGTTAGGTTAGGTTAGGTAGCCAAAAAAGTTAGGTTAGGTTAGGTTAGGTAGTTAGGTAGTCGAAAAATAATTAATTCATGAAAACTTGGCTTTTTAGGCAAATCGGGCCTTGCATAGTAGGCTGAGAAGTGCGTTCTGGCTACTAGGTACGACATATATATACATATATATATACATATATATATATATATATTATATATAATATATATATATATATATATATATATATATATATATATATCAAAATACAAGTTACAAAATACAGGAATGTAAGAACAAGAGTTCTTACATTCCTGTAAAGCCACTAGCACACATAGCGTTTTAGATGGGAGCAACCCGTCCTCGACTCAAGTCCACTACATCCAGAGGTCGCCCCACAGACGCAGTCAACAATTTTTATGCTGTCCATTCAAAACAGGAATTTTCTCAAATATAAATTAATATTATAATATATTAGTATATGGTGCATATATAGGAATAGGTTAGGTTATGTTGTGTGTTAAGGTTCTGTTGGCGATTATTTGTATTTGTAGTGCGTGTTTGAAGCATTTACAGCCTTGTGGTTCGAACAAAAGTCGTCAGTGAAGCACTTGTTCCGGAAGTGTTCGGACATCATCAGTTGTGAGTCGTGTGTAAACCGTTTTTCATTCATAAACAGGGGGTTTGGCGAGTGCATGGAATCACTTTTGGGTCTTTATTGGAGGACGGACTACGTTTCGGGCAGGTCCTTATTCGTAATTTTCCCCGAATACGACCCGCCAAATCGTTTATCAACCAGGTACACATTCACTGCTGGGCGTTCAGGTAACAGCGACGTTCAGATACTGATTGGCGCCTAGTCAATCCTCCCCGACTAGGATACGAACCTAGGCCAAATCGCTCGCGAAGCGCCGAGCGAGTGTTTTACCAATACATCACTCATATAGCTTTCAGATAACCACCTCAGTAGTCCCATCATGGTCTCAGCGTTATACACAATGTTATACTAGTGCCGTTATACCAGCGCATATAGTGTCTTAGACTCGCCATTATATTGGAAAGCACCGGTGTCTTGTTCAGTTCTTATGAGTAAAAACGCTGCCGTTGGAGACTAGGCTTCATACTAAACTCTTAATCTCCAGAATAATTGTTTCTTATGTTTACAAAGTTTAATGTTAGTTGCCTTTATATTTAAGAACGTAAGAAGTAAGGAAGGTAAGGTGATCATCAAGAGAATGAGGTAAGCCAGATTGACAGTATAACACCTGTAAGGGAAATGGGGAACAATGAGCTGGGATACATGGACGGGGTGAAGGGACGACGCCCGACCACTTGATCTATCAGGGCTCGAACGCCGACCCCATAAGATTCAAGGCCTTCGCTCTCTCGATCAGCTCATGTGGATGGACGCTTACAAACAACCAGAGGCTTTATGCATAAAAACTTACACAAATCGTTACAATTCTGGATGGACTAAACAGGTCTACGGCAGTGTCAATCAAACATATTTTCATAAATCAATTGAACAACATTTAGCTTACGATTTGAGTGGTGACATATATAATTAGTCAGTAGGCCTATATGTAACCAGGTCCTAATCCGATCCGAGTGTTTCACTCCTGTAACTATCCAAATGATGCTAGTTGGAAATTTTGATCTGATTCACTTCTTCAAATGCTGTCCATTTCTTTGAGTACAGAAGGAACAACTCTATTGTCATGTGATACATATCGTGTGGGTGACCTTGGCAATTCATGAACAATTATATTATTGAACATTAGTATTTATCTTTATTGATATGCTAAATGAGTAGAGAGATTTTTGGGGCTTTGAATCTAATTTTCAGTCCCGTTATTACGATTTACGGTCTTCAAATGAAAACAAACGCATAGTAATTCATATGTGGCACCACTGTACTCCTTTTCTCTCACTTTGTTTATGTCCCAGCTTCACTATAACCAAATGTGTTGGTTGGACAGCGAGAGGCAGCATGACAAACAGGCGAGTCATCCACTGGATGATGAGTTGGCAACAGTTCCACACACAAAGTTCCCAACACTTGTTTAAGGATAGGGGGAGTGGGGGGCTGGGGGGTTCTCCTGGCCTGCTTGTCATGGATGAGAGGATAGTACCTATTAGTGACGTGTACTGCATGAGCAAGCGTCTCAGGACATCTGAAGGTCCAATTTTCATGTGTACTCGTTTATTACGTGAATAATGAGGAACTCGCGAATTGCCTAGTTTAACGTCTTGAGACTTTAGTTTATTTGTTTTCGTAACTAATATATGACAAGCATTTTAATTTGCACTGATCTGACACTTTGATCGCAATACGCTGCTCTTCCTGTGTTTCTCCTCGTTACGGACCAAAGAATTTGATGGCTGGCCCATTAGGGTCTTAAACCTGTACCGGGATGAACATTACGTCATAATGTATTTTTTTTAAGATTCAGCTACTCGAAACAAAACGTTCCAAGTAGCACAGGCTATGGTGAGCCCGTTGTGACCTTACCTGGCACAGGAACGGGGCTGTAATTGCCGCCTGTCATAATGTTCACACCTTCCATTGCTCAGCATTAACATGGTAAGGGTCCTTCCATTGCTCAGCATTAACATGGTAAGGGTCCTTCCATTGCTCAGCATTAAATTGGTAATGGTCCTTCCATTGCTCAGTACTAAGGTAAGGGTTCGTTCCTTGCCCCAGTACTAAGGTAAGGGTCCGTTCCTTGCCCCAGTACTAACACGGTAAAGGCTCTTTCATTGCTCAATACAAACAGCGTAAGGGTCTTTCCCTTACTCAGTACAAAAAAGGAAAGGGCACTTCTCTTGCTCAAAACAAACAAGAAAGGGCCTTCCCTTGCTCAATACTAACAAGGTAAGGGGCTTCCCCTTGCTCAGTACTAACAAGGTAAAGGTCCTTCTCTTGCCCAAAACTAACAAGATTAGGTTCCTTCCCTTGTTCAAAACAAACAAGGTAGGGCCTTTCCCTTGCTCAAAACAAACAAGATAAAGGGCCTCTTCCCTTGCCCAATCGTGCTGGACATTATTTTTGTGTTTTATTAGAAGTCTCCGCGTAGGCTACCACACAGTTTTTGCCATGTTCAGAATCGTTGTCTGTGTTGCATTTCGTGCCAAGCTTCGTATCGTCGTGTTCCGTGTCCAACCCGTCCTCGCAAATTCGTATAGTCAATATTGACTTATTAAATATGTGCATAGGTGACATACTTAACATAATAGTTTCCCTTGAAAAGCTTCATAGAAAACACCGACCTTACCTAACCTACTTAGTATGTTAAGATAAGCATGTTATTGCTTCGTAATTACAATTATTACCTAACCTATACCTATAATAGGTTAAGTAACAATTGTAATTACGAAGCTATAAGATGCTTATTTTAACATACTAAGTAGGTTGGGTAAGGTCGGTGTTTTCTATGAAGCTTTTCAAGGGAAACTATTATGTTTAGTATGTCACCTATGCACGTAACTAATAAGTCAATATTGACTATACGAATTTGCGAGGACGGGTTGCAACGTCGTGCTACTTGTTTTCCGTGTCAAGCTTCGTGTCGTCGTGTTCCGTGTCGTGCTACTTGTGTTCCGTGCCAAGCTTCGTATCGTCGTGTTCCGTGTGGTGGTGCATCACATTTTGTCCGTTAGGTTGAATGGGAATACATTCTCTAGTTTAGGAAGTATGTGTGTGTGCAGTTAAACCAAAGGCATGTTTAACAACATTAAGAAAAGGTCTAGGTTATCCTGCCTTGTCTTGCACGGGGGGATTAAAGTGTCACGACCGCAAATGCCATCACCAATAAACCCAACCATTAGTGTAATATTGGACTTCCCGCTTGGAACTGACCACAGCCACCTGTGAGCTAGCTCTATCCATCTCTATCTGCGGGCGAGGCTACGACCCCTTATACCTAGAATGCTGTTTGCTTGCCCCACCCCCCCCCTCTCTCCCATTTTTTCCTTTTTCGTCCTTTCTCTAGCTTTTCTAACTTCTACGGTTGATTGGTTGCGTGATGGTCCGCCAGCTTGGTCCACCCGACACCCATGGGGGTTAATGGGTGCCACTGTTGTGGGAAAAACCTGCTGTGATTGATATAAGAGGAGACTACCAGAGACTTGTACTGAACTAAATTAAAAAATTACTGTCTGCAAATTAATTCAACTAAAATCTCTAGCTAGGGTCGTAAATCCTAGCTCCTCTTTTCCTAATGACAGATAATGGGCTGTAAGGGGCAGGTGGGGTGAGTGAATTAGTTGATAGGTTGATTGCAGTTCCACGTCCACCTGCCAACAGGTATCTCACATCAGCTTGTATTTTATACAAGGATAAGATTATATAAATTCAGTTATATAACTGAACACTGGCTCTGTTTAAATCAGAGATTTAAACATACACAGTCTAGCCTAGCACCTTAGCAATTAACAGCCAATACACTTATACTTTAAACAACTTAAATTGTAAATTGTAAAGTATGATAAATGACCTAATTTGGTCTGAGTACTGTTACTGAGTACTAAAAATATATTTAATTAAATGAACTTATATGATTACTTAAAAAATAACTAAGCAAGCAATTGTTAACTTAATTTATATATTCAAGTATATGCAATGTATATGATCAATGTATATGATTAAATACAGTCAGCTTGTTGAATCTCTTCCTACACTCTGGACACTCATGATTATTTGATTACTTATTGTGACAATCTTCTCTGACACTGGACACTCATGAGGTTCAGAGCTTGGATAAGATTCTGCTGTACCACAATATTAATAATAAACTCACAGAAATATGAGGCGTTGCCTCGCCTTTTTACCGACTATCAGTCTTATAGAATATTAATGTTATACTAGCTTTAATTGGCCAACTAATACGCTACAGTAATAACATTCAATAAACTTAGCTGAAGCCGGGTGCCTGTCTGACAAAGTGTGCCAGACTGAAGAACTCTCTTGGCGAGTTTAGGCACGATATTTTAGATTACAGCGTTGCTGTATGATCTAGTAGCGTTGCTACGGGATTGGACTGCGTTGCAGAAGATAACAATGAAGATTAGGGATGAGATTAGGGATGAAGGTGGAGACCGCGTCACTAAATGCTCCACTTCACTCTTATTTTACATAAATGTTCTAGGATTTTCCTTGTTGATATATTGTCCAGGTACTCCCCCAGTTCTAGAGAGTGTTCACTGGTGATAAAGATATTAGATAAGGTGTCCTCAGCCAAATAAAGTTCGCTAAGGGACCGTCACGTGTACACTGTTGTGTAAACATACGTGTTCTGCCCGCGGGCAGTGGTGGGCGCTTCTCTCCCGAGATGCCTCCCCCATCCCCCTTGAGGGTTACTTACAATGAATATTGATTGATTATTTTTACAGTCTAGACTTATGATTGAGATAAGATGTGATTATAATAAAATATGATATAGGATTTAAAGATTATAAGTAGTACTTGATAATACCACTGACTCTTAATAAGGATTCGATTTTATCTCTACCGGATACTACGTCAGTGTTCCAATAAATTTTTAATTAACAAATCCTTCTAGAAGCTTCTGGATCCTTGAGAGATCATGCACAAAGTCACGTAGGCATCTATAGGGCCCTATGGCGTACGTGATCATAGTGGCATCATCTAGGATCAAGCTATATAGTGAATCTATTGTGATTCTGATATGATTCTGATATGATATAGATATGATATAGATATGATTTGATATGATATAGAATTATAGAAATAATACATTTCTTAGATGATTATTAGATATGGTGGGTAAAAATTTCCCACATCTTCCAGAGGGAGAGAACTGGCACAGAGTCCTATACTAAGGACAGTAGTAACCATATGTATTTATTTACTCTCCATCGGATTGATAATACAAGTGCAAATTTTGCTTGCACTTTTGTGCGGCTGTCCGTTGTGGACGATTGTGCCTGTTAGGAGTCTGTGGGTCATGTGTAGTTAGAAGGTCTTGAGGTCTCTCAGGATCTAACTGCAGCTGGCTCACTGATTCCATGTGGATGAGTTTGTCCAATGTCTTCAGGGAAGTTGTTCCTTTAGACAGGATCTTGACTATTCTCAAAATCCCCTGGCTATCTGGATGGACTGAGACAACTTTACCTAATGGCCAGTCAGCCCTAGGGCCATCACTGTCTACCAAGACAATATCGCCAGGTTGGAGATTAGATATATTATGTGGGACATTGGCCCCATAGTGATGTTCTCGTAGAGATGTAAGATATTCTTTTGTCCAAACATCATTCCATTTTTGGATTATGCTGGACAGATGCTTATACCCCTGAACCAACTCGCTCTGACTCACATATGAGGGATCTCTGATCTCATCATCCACTAGAGATGGTACTGGAGTCAGAAGTCTTCCATACATTAGGTGTGCAGGACTTAATGGCTCATGTTGAGTAGGATCATCAGACAAGTAAGTCAACGGCCGGTTATTCACCCTTGATTCTATTTCCGTGATTACTGTCTGGAGTTCTTGAAGATTGATTTTCTGACGGTGTAGAGATTTTCTCAAGGATCTTTTGACAGTTCCTATTAACCGTTCATAAAATCCTCCGTGCCATGGGGCTCTCGGAGGGATAAATTTCCATCTGCAATGACGCTGTTCCAGTGTGGAAGTAACTGCAGGATGGGAACAGATTTCCCGTAGACATGCTTCTCCAGCTACCAAGTTTGCTCCGTTATCTGAAATCATCAGCTTGGGGCATGATCGGCGTGCTGCGAATCTGCGGAAAGCTTGAATAAATGATTGAGCAGTCATATCGGGTGTTACCTCTAAATGTACTGCCCTGGTGGTAGCACAGGTGAACAGACAGATGTATGCCTTGATAGGTTGCTTATCTGGAGTCCCTGTTAGATATATTGCTCCTGTATAATCTACTCCGGTCGTTTCGAAAGGATGTAGATGGACCACACGTTCTTTTGGTAGAGGTGGTGGCCCTGGATAAGAGCAAGTTTTTGCATCGTACCTTCGGCATATCATGCAATTTTTCAAGATTGATTTGACTGACTGTCTTCCCTGAGGAATCCAGTACTGTTGTCTGATTTGTGTGAGTGTGTCTAACACTCCTCCATGTTTGATGATTTGTTGATGTGTATGTAACACAATCAACCTGGTGATCCAATGATTTTTTGGTAAAAGCCATGGATGCACGGTATCTAGATTAACATCTGCGTGTTTAAGTCTCCCTCCACAACGCAGAATGTTGTGATTTTCTTGGTCTATCCACAGACCGAGATTGTGTTTTAACTTATGCGGAAGATTTTCATAGTTCTTACCATAAGTTTCTGTCTGGGCTTGTCTTACCCAATAGATAAGTGCATCAGGAAAAGTGTATTTTATACCTTTTTTCCTGAGATATTGAAACACGTTCTGTGTTACATTGATTAATTTGATGAGCGAGGAGTAACGAGTACAATCCAAGACTGATATTTGAGCTTGCTGCCTGGTGGTAGTTATGGTTTGTGTCGTGATGACGTGCGGCTTTTGTTCAGGCCAACTGCCATTCACTAACCATCTAGGCCCATAAAACCAAATATCTGCCTTTGCAAATTGTTTAAACGTCATACCTCTTGATAAGAGATCAGCTGGATTATCTTTTGTGGTACAGTGTACCTCAGTTTAAGAGTTTAATCGTTCCTGAGACAGCTCTTATTCCGAAAAACGTATTCTGAAGCTAATTTCCCCATAAGAAATAATGGGAAATGAATTAATCCGTTCTGAATACCCCAAAAACCCCATATCAAACTAAATTTTTATACCTAATTCATCTAAATAAACCTACAAAACTATGTTCAAGTTATTACTTACCTTGCTCTTGAATGCTGTAGCGTATGGAAGATGGTGAGGAGGGGGGAGGAGGAGAGGAGTTACTGTTTGGAAGGGGAGTCCCTTTCCATTATCACATCAGGCAGTGAGGACTTCACTGGTATGCAACACTGGCACATTTTGCCTGCATACCACTAGGACTTGCTTGTCTTACTAAGAATTTCTCTAAAGACACTTGTTTTTCCCTACATTTTAACACTTGTCTGTAGTAAGACATCACATTATCATTTAAAAGGTCAATGCACGGCCTGCTACAGCTTTATCTGGGTGAGTTTTTTCAACACAAACTTTGCAGTTCTTCCCATACTTCACATTTTCTTAATCAAGGAGGGACATCCTCTACTCACAGCTATTTTCTTAGGTTGAACCTTATCAATGGCTTTCTTGAGACCATGGTGAGATATATAATAACAAACTGTATAGTCAAATGACCAAAAATCCAACAAAACACTGAAAATCCAGGTGAAGAATTGATGTGGGATAGTCAATGGGCGCGAGACAATGGTAAACTGAGGGGCGGAGTGGCGGAGGGGCGACGATCGCCGATCGACCACGCGCTAGGTCGGCCTGTACGCGTATCAACAAACTCGCGTCCCGAGGTAACCCTCGCAATTCCGAGACATAATTTCGAGGAATCC
>WNGS01113158.1:54210779-54222469 GCA_020271785.1 Procambarus virginalis
TATGACAGCTTGCTGAAATCAGTTCTAGAAAAAGCCCTCAACCTTTCTCTCAGCGACTCAGTGGAAACAGGCCTCCCTGTCAGACTCGGGGGCCTTGGCGTGCGCACAGCGACACAAATTGCTGTACCAGCGTTCCTGTCCTCTTCAGTGGCGTCTGACAAATTGGTGAAGGAAATACTACCTAAGCACCTATTCAACGGGCAGGGGTACATGATCCCAGCTTCACAGACTGCACAACCAAATGGGTCTCTCTTCGGACCAGCACCCCAACCACCACCTTCTGAAGCCCATAAGCAATCCAGCTGGGATCGCCTCATTGCTGATCAAGAAGCTGCGACTTTGCTAGAAGCTGCGACAACACCACATGACACTGCTCGACTCAGAGCTGTAGCAGCTCCCCATGCAGGTGACTTCCTATTAGCAACCCCAATGTCAGCAACCAGCACCCGTCTCACACCGCAGGCCCTCCGAATGCTGTGGCTCTCCGCCTCGCTGCCCCAATCCACATCAAATACAGTGTATTTGCGCGAGGCAGAGGCCGACAGGTACGGCGGCATGGCCTTCTCTGCCAAAAGACAGGAGGATGGCATGCCAGATACGCGAGGTTAACGACATTATGCAGAGAAGCTTACCACAGCTGTTGTCCAGCAGAGAGAGAGCCCGTTACCTAATACCCCGCAACTCTGATAGCCTGTCGGTCGCCCAGACGGGATCACGGTGAACCCCTGGAAGAATGGTAGACAGTTGGTGTGGGACTACACTTGCGTTTCAACTTTAGCCAACACCTATGTTACTTCAGTCTGCACAGGCAAGAGGTGCTGCCAATCACCGGGAAGCAGCCAAGTCACGTAAATACAGAGACCTTAGCACACTACATTTTGTCCCATTGCCTCAGAGACACTTGGTCCTGGTGTGCTGCTGGTTTTTTGAAGGAGTTGGGTCCAAGCTAACTGAAATAACTAGAGACCCTAGAGCTGCCAGTTTTCTCTTTCAGCGCCTTAGTGTGGCGATCCAGAGAGGAAATGCTCACTGCATCCATGGTTTTCCTGCCCGCCATCTGAGGAGCTGGAGGAGCTCTACAACTTGTGAAAGTAGCCATGTACCCTGCATGTAACCAGTATTGTATCCCTTTTTGTGTAATGAAATTTTCAAATAAAGTTAGATATATATACACATACTAAAAGAATAGGGATGGTAGGAGAAGAAAATATCAAAGTGTTCAGTGAGGATCCACAGGTCTTCTCTGAGTACTCTTTATTTTCTTCTCCGAGGCTATGGGTCCCTATACTTGCACCAGAGGTGGTATACCCTTCTAGGTTTTAAAATATATATATATATATATATATATATATATATATATATATATAATATTATATATATATATATATATATATATATATATATAACTGAAAACTCACACCCCAGAAGTGACTCGAACCCATACTCCCAGGCGCAACGCAACTGTATGTACAGGGATGCCTTAAACCACTTGACCATCACGACCGGACATAAGGAAGTGATAGCCGAGGCTATATGAACCACTTCCCCGCCGGCACCTGGATGGTTATCTTGGGCATAGCATTTTATCAAATCACCTCATTGGTTCCTGAATGGTCCCCAGGAATAGTCCTGGGGACCATTCAGGCTTGTTTGCATATAATATATATATATATTATATATTATAGATATATATATATATATATATATATATATATATATATATATAATATATATATCTAAATATAATATATATATATTATAAATATGACCGAAAAAGTAAGATTAATAATTCTAACACGAAATTTTCCTCAATTTCCTTATGTTTGTTTTTACTGATGACGGTAAATGAAAATCAATTCTCCAAATACATTTTTTATTTCTTCTTAGGCTACGCGACACTTGAGCGCAGACTATATATATCATTTACCGTTCAGCAGTAAAAACAAACATAAGAAAATTGAGAAATTCGTGTTAGAATTATTAATCTTACTTTTTCGGTCATATTAATAACATATGTCTACAGGAAAGACTGCTACCAAAATATACTAATATATATATATATATATATATATATATATATATATATATATATATATATATATATATATATATATATATATATATATATATATAATATATATATATATATATATATATATATATATATATATATATATATATATATATATATATATATAAAGACAAATTATGTCTTTATATATAATCGTTCTCGGCAACCAGTGCTTGCAAGTGTGATCTAGGCTAGCTCGTGAAATTAGGGTAAGGCACTAGTGTTGCTTTGCGAAACTTTTGCATGGTCACAGCCTCGGGCCTTATCATCGCGATAGTTTAAATGTGTCGTTAGCTGGCAGCTGTTCTTAACACATGGCACTTTAAATGTTATCTAATCTTACTGCAATGTAATAATAATATCGCAGGGGATTTTGTTGCCTATCTTAACACAAAATTAGGCTAGCTTAGGTTAGATTTGGTTATGTTAAATCAATTAGATTAAGCAAATCTCTTTTCGATTATATATCTTTCAGCATGAAAGTGACTTATTTAGTCACTCTATACTCTAACTCTTATAATCTAACTTATACTCTTACACTCTAACTCTTATACTCTTATACTCTAACTTATTTAGATGTCATTAAGCATCTAAATAAACTTGTTTCTAAATAGCTCTACTCTTCATGCCCCTCTATCTAAGTAGTACTTTGCCCCATCAGCTTATTTCCAAATAACACAACTCTTTTTGGCAACAGGCCTGTATATATTTTTTTCTTTATTAAATAATATATATATTTTTAAATAATATACAAAATCAAGTGGAGTCCCACAAGGCTCGGTGATGGGACCGCTGCTGTTCCTAGTTTGTGAACGAACTACCCGAGGGAGAGAGCCCGAACATGTTAATTTTAGCAGAAGATGAAATATAAAAAGGACTACAGGTAAGTTACAGCAAGACCTTGACAGACTACAGGAGTGGGCAAACAAATGGTTGCTGGAATTCAAGCCCAGCAAGTGTGAGGTAATGAAGATGGGAAAGAGAGAAAGGAGACCAGTGGGTGTCTACACAATAAGGGGAAGGCAACTACAGTAATCGGAAAGAGAGAAAGATTTGGGAGTGAATGTAAGTCCAACACTGACACCAGAAACACACATAAACAGGGTAACATCGCCAGCATATGGGACACTGATAAACATAAGAACATCGTTTAGAAACCTGTCATGACTCGTTCAAGACAATCTACACATCCTCTGTTAGATCAATATTGGAATATGCAGCACCGGGATGGAATCCGAACTCTCTGAAACATAAAACCAAAGTTTAAAAAAAATCAGAGGTTTGCAACAAGATTGGTGCCAGTGGGACTTAAAAAAACGTCGTCGAGTTGTGGGTTGGGTTTCTAAGTTGTTGAACACATTCGACATAACCTTCCTGAAGCCAACATACGAGTCATAAATACTCATCCACCGCCTGAGTAAGACAAAAACGAATAACGCTTATAGTAGGCCAACCAGAGGCTTAGGCCTTAAAAAAAAAAGAGTTGAATTTACTGAGATTCCACAAAGAATTCCAGTATCAGAATAGGTAAATTACAACGCAACAGGGCTAGAGAAGGCGGACATTAAAAGAGCTTTAGACTTTACCCCGTCGTAGACACTAATAGATAAATACTCATAGGTGAGTACACCCCCACACGCTCCCGGAGTAAACAAGTTTCATATACACCACAAGTAGCTAGTCACCACTAAAACGCTTAGGCAAACAAATATCACACGCTCCACCATCACAGCCCTCAGAGATAACCTAACCCTGATTTCTATATTCATATTTAAATACCCGAATACGTGTGTCGATGTGCATGTGTGTGTGTGTAGTGAGAATGAAGCCTCCGGAAGGGGGGTGTATTGAATCCTTGTAAAGTTCTGAGACCGTAGCAACACGTGATACAATATTCTATACCTCTGGCACACACTGTAATGGCGTCACTCTGCCGCCTCCCTATCTCAGACAAGACGCTGGAACACAGCCTAGCCTTATGTGTGTGTGTGTGTCTGTGTATCCCCTATTTTCAAGCATTTTATCATAATCAAATGTTTACTTTTTGTGGGTGGGGTTAATGCGGTAATTATGCTGCAATTAAGAAGAATCTTAGGATACAAAATATGCTTGAGATAAAAATGTTCTGGATAGAATATTTAGAAAACTAAACAAAATAGACAAAGAGGACAACTTGAAAGACCTAGCTGTACGTTAACTATAAATACGATGTACATATTTACCAATTCTGAATCATTATGTGTGCTACTGTGATCTTTTCACAGAAAGTCACAGTTAGGGTGGGTATGGGGGTCCATTAAATGCATAATAAACTATACATGAGGAATGTACTAAAAATCTATTTGTAGTAAAGTCAGAGATCTGATCTGTGGGGTTCGGCGCCATAGCACGTCTCAAGTCACAGCCTCTGTTATAGCCTGTAGGATTATACATTTTTTTCTAGTACCGGGACAATCAGAACATCACGTCACCGAAAGACTCCTGTGGGGCTCTACAGTAAAAAAAAAAGGACATCAAACCAAAATTGTACGTAATTTAATACAAAAAGAAGTGTCTTGAAACAGAATTAAACTCCACTTTGTAACAACTAGAGTGTGGTAGAGAGGGATTTCATCTCAATATCAGTGTCAAGTGTGCTTGGTAGTCTAGGAAAGCTATACACATCTTCCTTATTTTTTTTATTTTAAATTTTGCCCTTTCATCTCATCTCAAGATAAATCATCTCAAGATAACCTCTCAAGATCTCATCTCAAGATAAGAAGAGAGGCGAGTTTATTCGCCACTCATCCTGTGAGAGGACACCCCGCCATAGCAGCATGTACAACACTCCCCAATAAGAAAAACCCTGGGTTTTTCAACCGACTTGCCCAGACAAGCTGGGACTTGCTTCATCTGTCATTTGATACATACCTCAAAGATAGAAGCTTGCTAAGGACTGCTTCACTGTCTCAAGTGAACAGCTTATCAAACAAGAAAATTAACATTCGTCAACCCTTAAAATCGTACGTTATCTTGCGGGTGCAAAATGGGGATTCTTATTAAGAACAGTATCTATATTTGACAAATAATGTTTTCCTAACTCAAAACAATGTGGGGTTTTATTATTCCACACATATTTAGACTCTTAGATGTCCACACTCTAGAATTTTTTTATATATTATAAATTATGTTTATGTGGGTGAGACCCACTCTTGATTATGCATCCCCAGCATGGAACCTTAACTTGAAAAAGGACAAAGGAAACTATCAGGGAAAAGCGCCAAGTCATTAAGTCTATATAGCACTGGGAAGGGGTCAGGATAAGGATTTGGGATGGGACGGGGGAAAGAATGGTGCCCAACCACTTGGACGGTCGGGGATTGAACACTGACCTGCATGAAGCGATCTGGTCCTTACCACACTGGAGAAAGGAGAGATACGGGGGACATGATAACGACATATAAGATTCGTAGGAAAATTGGCTAAGTAGACAAAGCAGCATTGTTCAAAGCTAGGAACAGCAGAACGAAGGATCAGAGAGGTAAACTGGAGACGCAAATGAGTCATAGAGCCATTAGGAAGAATTTTTGTTCTTGTTAGAGCTGTCAATAAATGGAATAGGTTAGATGCAGAAGACGTTGAAGCTAATTCTATTCAAAGTGTTAAATGTAAATGCGATAAACGCGTGATAAATAATTCTACATTAATCTAAGAGCGTTCGGAAGGCGGGGCTAGGAGCTTAGCTCGACCCTGACGGTGTACTCTAGGTGAGTACACCGTCATACTCCATACCCTTCCCAGAGTGACCCCTCGAGGCAGCGTACCCATTCCCCCCTCCCTACCCTGCAGTCCACACTCTGTCAACAGTACCCCCCCCCCCCCAACCAACTAGCCTTAATTTGCCCTGTCAAAGTAGGAGGCGAAACTGTAGTAATTGTGTGTATCCTGGTTAGCATTGTAAAACCTCGAAAACTCAATAAGACCTTAGACTCTATAACTCTGTAAGGTTATCTACATCTGTAGTAGAAAATAAACTTAAAACCAAAAAACTTGCCCCATAATCACTAGCACACTCCATTCTGTTCCTGTAATAGGAGTCATCCAAGGAGAATGTCTCAGACGTTCTTTCCCCTCAAATGAAAGACTCCTTCAAGAGCCAGCAAGACCAGGGACACTGTCTAGACAAGGAGTCTCAAAATTTTGCACATAATGCACACAGAGCGACGAGCATGGTAGATGAATTGAATGAGAACATGACAGAGACTAAACCACATTACTAGATGAATACTAAGACTACATCATAGAAGTGATGGAAAACTTACATATGAGGTGAGCTAGTTTCATAATTTGATTTGCTTATCATGCACATCCCCCCCCCTCCTCCTCCTCCCATCCAGTGGGCGGCAATGGAAAGGTTATAATTATTCATATTTACTATCTACAGTTAGTAAACCGGGGGGGGGACACTTAGTTAAAATTTCTGGTAGATCATTTTGAATTTGTTATTATAACTAGCATTCTTTATTGACAAAAATTAATTACAATTTTGCCTAATCTGAGGAATTCAATTAAGTCTTATTAGATGAGGATAATGCTGGTATTCACTGTCACACAGGACAGAGGATCATACACAAGACAATAGGTTTGAACTGTAGACTGAAGTACATATATATCATGGTTACAATCAATGTTTCAATGTACGAATATGCAAATTTACAACTTTCTATTGTGCACTGCCACACAAGGGCAGGGATGGGTTCATAAGAGATGCAGCTTTAAAAATAATAATATAAATAAAATTGTTCTTCATTCTTTAAAATGGACAAGCAAATTTAGGATAAATTGTTAGGATGTCGTCCAGTACACCAGATCCAATGAAATAGTTACACAGTTGGTGGTACAATAGGCCAGGAGGTCTAGAATCTTTTACGGTTTCACAATCAACAATATACTGTTCTATTGAATGCATTAAAGGTTTGTCACAGAGTTTACAATCTGAATATTCTGGTAGTGGCTCAGCCTCACTAACCTGCCAGATGTGTCTATAGCCAAGAATTCGCGCAGTGACTACATCACATTGCCTGGTCCGGCTACTGTGCTGACCATACAAGTACCTATACATTTTGAATGAAATATTTACACATTTCTTGAACATTTTTATAGCGCTGTTTCTAAATTCACATATCTTTTCGTACTTCTTCAAATAACGACGGAGGGTGTGCGAATAATTTTGCTAACACAGTTTACATTTGGTCAGGTCTACATCAGCAGCTAATGCAGACTCCCAGAGACACTTATAGCCGAGTCTAAGATGGGCAGTGGTAACATCTAGGAGTCTGCTGACTTTATTGGGTGATCCGTAGATGTGTGGCTCTTTTTGTATGATAGCATGATGATAGATGGAACTGTCAGAGTAGATTATTACACTTTGCCTCAGATCTACGAGGTTTTGTTGAAGTTCTTGATGTATTATTATTCTCAGGCTGCTTATAGGCAATCCAAGATTATAGTCAAGTTCTTTGAAAGCAGATTCTTTGCCTAACTCAACTGCCTTATCATCCATTCGGAAACTAACATGTGATAGAATTCATATGAAATGGACTCTTAACCCATCATTAAAAAGCTGTTGTATTTGTGTCTAGCTTCAAACCAACGACTGACCTTTCCCAGGATGCAACCCGCAACAGTTATAAAACTCCCATTACGTGTAATGAAACAATCCCGAACGTTCGATCGTACTCGAGAATCGAACCTGGGACCAATCGGTCAGGAGCCGACTGCGGCAAGAAGCAATACCAATTAGGAGCCGTGTTACCGTATGGTCCCGATGGGCGCTTGCCCGGGGTCTCCACCAGCATAGGGGCCCCAAGAGTATAGGGACCTCACGAGCATTGGGGGCCCTACGAGCATAGGGGCCCCGCGAGCATAGGGACCCCACGAGCATAGGGACCCCACAAGCATAGAACATGTTCATTATGGAAGCAAAATGTTTAAATATTTAGGTCTTGTCACAAGCACATATAATATAACCCCACATACTTGTGTGGGACTAAATACTAAATATTTAAAAGATATATTTCCGGGCGAATAACCTTTCAGCAGAAATGAAACATAGTGTATACTGTGGAGCACTTATGGAACATTAATGATATTAAACACTTTACTACACCCTGGACATAACCGTATGTCCAGTTTCGTCTACCCGCTTCTGCACAGTGGACATAAAATGATGTCCTCATAAAAATATTTGTATAAAATTCAATTTTAATCCGATTTGCTTTGGGTTTGTTTCAAACTGCGCGCCATGAAGTCCTCTTTCACAAAAAATTGGTGGATTCGTAGTGGGCTCTCGTCAAGTCAGAATCATGATAGCAACCTTTCAAACTTACGCAGAGTGTATAAAACAGTGTACAGAATCCGTCATATTTATCTACAAATATTTGTGAGGAATTTATTGAATTACTGGGACAACAGATTCTTTGTACTATTCTTGAAGAAGTAAAAGTGTCAAAGTATTATTCAATAAGTGTAGATTCCACTTCAGACATCACACACACACATAGAGATCTTTAAAGGCTGTGAACCTGTGGAACTTGAGTCTATGAAAACCTATCTTTAGTAAAGGAGGAAACAGCTGGAAGCCAGTGACAGTCCCCCCCTATGGACAATGTGTGGGAGAAAGGAACGGAGGCAATTAAGCGAGCCTAGGGAAAGTAGGAAATGCAGCTGAAAAAAATCAAACCTTGTGGAGACAAGGTTCAGGACAATATAGTAAACTCGGAGGTTGGTACTCACATATTGGAATATCTAAAAAAAAAAAAAAGACAAGAGGATTGAGGGATTAGAAAAATTAGCTATGGAGGGTAGACGGGGTGAAGATGGTGGTGAAACAGGACGTGAAATGGAAAGTGAAACAGGACGTGAAACAGGACGTGAAATTTAAAGTGAAACAGGACGTGAAATAGAAAGTGAAACAGGACGTGAAATGGAAAGTGAAACAGGACGTGAAATAGAAAGTGAAACAGGACGTGAAATGGAAAGTGAAACAGGACGTGAAATGGAAAATGAAACGTGCGTAGAAGACAGTAAGGAAAAACATGACGTATTGATGATAGAGGATAGTCAGGAAAATGAACTTTCTAGTAGTGTTAGCAGTGTTCAACCTTCTGGGTTAATGGGATAAAAACTAGAGCCGTGGATGTACACTATTATACTCTTAGAGAGTACTATATTAACCTGAAATGTTAAATGGGATTATTGTATTGTGATTTGTGTATTTATACACACTGAATTTGTGCGCCCCCCTTGAGGGACTTGACATAGAGGAAAATAGCCTTAATTTCATAGATAGAAATAGCCTAAACTGCTTTGAGATGAGTTACAAAAGGCTACATCCCTTTGAGATGTATTTTTTTCTTGTCTCAATAAACATACTTGAACTTGAATCCAGTATCAATCGTGCTGGTTTTACGTACCACACGAACAGTGCGTTTTTTTTATAACGTACATATATTGGAAAATGTATATATATATATATATATATATATATATATATATATATATATATACTGTATATATAATAGTCATTCCCAAACTGCGAACGACTATTTAAACTAGCCGCTCGTGCGGGGTCCCGGGGGGGGGGGTTGCAGAGGAGACAGTCAGCTGATCGGCTCTTCCATCCCCCAATTAAACAATCCCATAACGCCCCAATACGCCTACATAACCCCTTGTATAACCAACAGAACAAAATAGCGTCATTTACCCCATATCTCCCGCAGGTGGGAAGGGAGAGGAATGTAGAGGAAGGAGGAGAAAGAGAGGAATAAGGGAGGGTGGTGGAGAGGGGGTGCGGACGACGGAGGGAAGAGCCATGTGGGGGAGGAAGGGCAAGCGGGAGGTAAGGGCCGCACTGGACACTCACTCGCTCGGGGGATTGTCTTGTGAGTGGTTATTATAAACGCTGACGGGATACCTTACACCACATCACCACCGCTATGGCTCTACACTTCACCTCGGGGGTTCTGGTGGCCGTGCTGCTGGTCGTCTCAGGTGAGGTTAATGGTGGGGAAAGGTGGCCCTAGGGGGGAAGGTTAGGTTAGGTCGTGGTGGTGGTGGTGTTAGTAGGTGGCAGCTGGGTCATGTGATACGTAGTTTACGCCCACTTAAAAGCAATGCGGGTGTTGTTTTGGGTTACATGTTTACTACGTTGTGTGGTGTAATGTTTAAAGTGGGTGTGATATGGGTGGCCGAGGGGGTCGTTGCGTCAGTTGCGTGACGCAAGTTCTGGAAGGGTGAGGAATATATATGGGGGTTGGGGGGTTTGAGGTGCCCCCGGGGGCAGCCGGGACGCCCAGGTGGTCATCATGGCCGTCTTGATGACTGGTCACTCGATATATTAAACACCTGTAAACATATTAATGATTTAAACTTTATTTTAATTTTCTAGTAATTCTCGGGGCTCTTCACTCCCACTTTGATTAATTAATTTTTTTTAAGTTTTGAATATTTACTATGCCGTGTAGAAAGTTTGTGCTCCTCACTTAACACATTTACGAAACTTGAACTATTGCATCCAAACTATTCCTCGTGACTATACCAGTATAACAGAGGAGTAATTTAACTTTTACTAGTATGTGGTTCCTGCTCTAGACTCCTGAGGGTAGTGGGCCTGAGGCTCGTATTGGACCCCGAAACCATACTTAAACTAGCTACAGTCCACTTAAAAATTAACCTAGTTACAGTGAAGACTAGTAAAGTGTCCTTGTATGCCCTTGTACAACAATTACTTGCAAATTATCAAAGGTATGAAAGTGAATTGGTGAAACTTTTGGGAGAGGTTTTTCTTCCACCTGAACCCGTGCATTTGATATCCTTCGTCTTTAGGCTTATCGAACAACCAATGGCTTCAAAATCTGTAGCAAGACTCCTCGGTTAATGATTTAACAGCACTTGTGCACCATGGGGATAGTCGCCCCTTTCCAAATTACTATCCCTTCTCATCCATGATTTAAACTTGAGTAAAATTGAAAAAGGTCAAAAAAGTATGCCTCGAGCCAAATTGGCGCTTCCTCAGTGTAGTGTGCCATGCGACTGGAAGAAATTTGGCTATCAATTGGTAGAGCTCTTATAACTGGGGCTTGTCTCTTCAGACAGAATACTCCTTGCATTAAAAATGTGACCAAAGTAGAGATGTTAATTATGCACTGCAATGAAAAGATTGTGCTTGTATCTGGAGCAAGGCCAATGTGTAGATCCCACCCCATACTAACTAGTCGGTGGTATAACTTAGAGTAAAGAGTGCATTACCATTCTGTATTGCATTTGGGCAGATTGAATTACAGTAGTTATTCAATCTACCATACTACTACGCAGGAAGCCATGCATCGGTTGTCCACTGTTGGCAGGTATCTAGTCACTACTGCTAGGTTTGGCCATAAGGGCCTGATGCGTGGACAGTGCTCCGGATCGTTAATACTAAGGTTCCGGGTTCCCTCCTCGGTGGAAGGGGGGAAACAATGGTCAGTGTTCCCCTGATGACCCTGTTACCTACCGGTAAATTGGTACTGCGAGTTGGGCCGCTGTCCTGGGTATATGTAACAAAAAGGTCCTGGTCAGGCCTTCGGCGTGCTGGGGAGTG
>WNGS01113158.1:54223469-54234162 GCA_020271785.1 Procambarus virginalis
CCACCATCTTCACCCCGTCTACCCTCCATAGCTAATTTTTCTAATCCCTCAATCCTCTTGTCTTTTTTTTTTTTAGATATTCCAATATTGGAGTACCAACCTCCGAGTTCACTATATTGTCCTGAACCTTGTCTCCACAAGGTTTGATTTTTTCAGCTGCATTGCATTTGCATTGCATCTGCATTTGATTGCATTTTCAGCTTAATTGCCTCCGTTCCTTTCTCCCACACATTGTCCATAGGGGGGGACTGTCACTGGCTTCCAGCTGTTTCCTCCTTTACTAAAGATAGGTTTTCATAGACTCAAGTTCCACAGGTTCACAGCCTTTAAAGATCTCTATGTGTGTGTGTGATGTCTGAAGTGGAATCTACACTTATTGAATAATACTTTGACACTTTTATTTCTTCAAGAATAGTACAAAGAATCTGTTGTCCCAGTAATTCAATAAATTCCTCACAAATATTTGTAGATAAATATGACGGATTCTGTACACTGTTTTATACACTCTGCGTAAGTTTAAAAGGTTGCTATCATGGTTCTGACTTGAGAGCCCACTACGAATCCACCAATTTTTTGTGAAAGAGGACTTCATGGCGCGCAGTTTGAAACAAACCCAAAGCAAATCGGATTAAAATTGAATTTTATACAAATATTTTTATGAGGACATCATTTTATGTCCACTGTGCAGAAGCGGGTAGACGAAACTGGACATACGGTTATGTCCAGGGTGTAGTAAAGTGTTTAATATCATTAATGTTCCATAAGTGCTCCACAGTATACACTATGTTTCATTTCTGCTGAAAGGTTATTCGCCCGGAAATATATATTTTAAATATTTAGTATTTAGTCCCACACAAGTATGTGGGGTTATATTATATGTGTGCTTGTGACAAGACCTAAATATTTAAACATTTTGCTTCCATAATGAACATGTCCTATGCTCGTGGGGTCCCTGTGCTCGTGGGGTCCCTATGCGCGTGGGGCCCCTATGCTCGTGGGGTCCCTGTGCTCGTGGGGTCCCTATGCGCGTGGGGCCCCTATGCGCGTGGGGCCCCTATATATGCTCGCGGGGCCCCCTATGCTCGTAGGGCCCCTATGTTCGTGAGGTCCCTATACTCTTGGGGCCCCTATGCTGGTGGGGACCCCGGGCAAGCGCCCATCGGGACCATACGGTAACACGGCTCCTAATTGGTATTGCTTCTTGCCGCAGTCGGCTCCTGACCGATTGGTCCCAGGTTCGATTCTCGAGTACGATGGAACGTTCGGGATTGTTTCATTACACGTAATGGGAGTTTTATAACTGTTGCGGGTTGCATCCTGGGAAAGGTCAGTCGTTGGTTTGAAGCTAGACACAAATATAACAGCTTTTTAATGATGGGTTAAGAGTCCATTTCATATGAATTCTATCACATGTTAGTTTCCGAATGGATGATAAGGCAGTTGAGTTAGGCAAAGAATCTGCTTTCAAAGAACTTGACTATAATCTTGGATTGCCTATAAGCAGCCTGAGAATAATAATACATCAAGAACTTCAACAAAACCTCTAAGATCTGAGGCAAAGTGTAATAATCTACTCTGACAGTTCCATCTATCATCATGCTATCATACAAAAGAGCCACACATCTACGGATCATCCAATAAAGTCAGCAGACTCCTAGATGTTACCACTGCCCATCTTAGACTCGGCTATAAGTGTCTCTGGGAGTCTGCATTAGCTGCTGATGTAGACCTGACCAAATGTAAACTGGTTAGCAAAATTATTCGCACACCCTCCGTCGTTATTTGAAGAAGTACGAAAAGATATGTGAATTTAGAAACAGCGCTATAAAAATGTTCAAGAAATGTGTAAATATTTCATTCAAAATGTATAGGTACTTGTATGGTCAGCACAGTAGCCGGACCAGGCAATGTGATGTAGTCACTGCGCGAATTCTTGGCTATAGACACATCTGGCAGGTTAGTGAGGCTGAGCCACTACCAGAATATTCAGATTGTAAACTCTGTGACAAACCTTTAATGCATTCAATAGAACAGTATATTGTTGATTGTGAAACCGTAAAAGATTCTAGACCTCCTGGCCTATTGTACCACCAACTGTGTAACTATTTCATTGGATCTGGTGTACTGGACGACATCCTAACAATTTATCCTAAATTTGCTTGTCCATTTTAAAGAATGAAGAACAATTTTATTTATATTATTATTTTTAAAGCTGCATCTCTTATGAACCCATCCCTGCCCTTGTGTGGCAGTGCACAATAGAAAGTTGTAAATTTGCATATTCGTACATTGAAACATTGATTGTAACCATGATATATATGTACTTCAGTCTACAGTTCAAACCTATTGTCTTGTGTATGATCCTCTGTCCTGTGTGACAGTGAATACCAGCATTACCTCATCTAATAAGACTTAATTGAATTCCTCAGATTAGGCAAAATTGTAATTAATTTTTGTCAATAAAGAATGCTAGTTATAATAACAAATTCAAAATGATCTACCAGAAATTTTAACTAAGTGTCCCCCCCCCCGGTTTACTACTGTAGATAGTAAATATGAATAATTATAACCTTTCCATTGCCGCCCACTGGATGGGAGGAGGAGGAGGGGGGGGGGATGTGCATGATAAGCAAATCAAATTATGAAACTAGCTCACCTCATATGTAAGTTTTCCATCACTTCTATGATGTAGTCTTAGTATTCATCTAGTAATGTGGTTTAGTCTCTGTCATGTTCTCATTCAATTCATCTACCATGCTCGTCGCTCTGTGTGCATTATGTGCAAAATTTTGAGACTCCTTGTCTAGACAGTGTCCCTGGTCTTGCTGGCTCTTGAAGGAGTCTTTCATTTGAGGGGAAAGAACGTCTGAGACATTCTCCTTGGATGACTCCTATTACAGGAACAGAATGGAGTGTGCTAGTGATTATGGGGCAAGTTTTTTTGGTTTTAAGTTTATTTTCTACTACAGATGTAGATAACCTTACAGAGTTATAGAGTCTAAGGTCTTATTGAGTTTTCGAGGTTTTACAATGCTAACCAGGATACACACAATTACTACAGTTTCGCCTCCTACTTTGACAGGGCAAATTAAGGCTAGTTGGTTGGGGGGGGGGGGTACTGTTGACAGAGTGTGGACTGCAGGGTAGGGAGGGGGGAGAAGGGTGAGTCTGGGGGAGGGGGGAATGGGTACGCTGCCTCGAGGGGTCACTCTGGGAAGGGTATGGAGTATGACGGTGTACTCACCTAGAGTACACCGTCAGGGTCGAGCTAAGCTCCTAGCCCCGCCTTCCGAACGCTCTTAGATTAATGTAGAATTATTTATCACGCGTTTATCGCATTTACATTTAACACTTTGAATAGAATTAGCTTCAACGTCTTCTGCATCTAACCTATTCCATTTATTGACAGCTCTAACAAGAACAAAAATTCTTCCTAATGGCTCTATGACTCATTTGCGTCTCCAGTTTACCTCTCTGATCCTTCGTTCTGCTGTTCCTAGCTTTGAACAATGCTGCTTTGTCTACTTAGCCAATTTTCCTACGAATCTTATATGTCGTTATCATGTCCCCCGTATCTCTCCTTTTCTCCAGTGTGGTAAGGACCAGATCGCTTCATGCAGGTCAGTGTTCAATCCCCGACCGTCCAAGTGGTTGGGCACCATTCCTTTCCCCCGTCCCATCCCAAATCCTTATCCTGACCCCTTCCCAGTGCTATATAGACTTAATGACTTGGCGCTTTTCCCTGATAGTTTCCTTTGTCCTTTTTCAAGTTAAGGTTCCATGCTGGGGATGCATAATCAAGAGTGGGTCTCACCCACATAAACATAATTTATAATATATAAAAAAATTCTAGAGTGTGGACATCTAAGAGTCTAAATATGTGTGGAATAATAAACCCCACATTGTTTGAGTTAGGAAAACATTATTTGTCAAATATAGATACTGTTCTTAATAAGAATCCCCCATTTTGCACCCGCAAGATAACGTACGATTTTAAGGGTTGACGAATGTTAATTTTCTTGTTTGATAAGCTGTTCACTTGAGACAGTTAAGCAAGTCCCAGCTGTGTCTGGGTACAAGTGACAGGATGAACAACCCAGCGGGTTTTCTTCCTATTGGGGAGTGTTGTACATGCTGCTATGGCGGTGTGTCCTCTCACAGGATGAGTGGCGAATAAACTCGCCTCCTCTTCTTATCTTGAGATGAGATCTTCTTGAGAGGTTATCTTGAGATGATTTATCTTGAGATGAGATGAAAGGGCAAAATTTAAAAATTAAAAAAATAAGGAAGATGTGTATAGCCTTTCCTAGACTACCAAGCACACTTGACACTGATATTGAGATGAAATCCCTGTCTACCACACTCTAGTTGTTACAAAGTGGAGTTTAATTCTGTTTTCAAGACACTTCTTTTTTGTATTAAATTACGTACAATTTTGGTTTGATGTCCTTTTTTTTGTTTACTGTAGAGCCCCACAGGAGTCTTTCGGTGACGTGATGTTCTGATTGTCCCGGTACTAGAAAAAATGTATAATCCTACAGGCTATAACAGAGGCTGTGACCTTGAGACGTGCTATGGCGCCGAACCCCACAGATCAGATCTCGGACTTTTACTACAAATAGATTTTTTAGTACATTCCTCATGTATAGTTTATTATGCATTTAATGGACCCCCATACCCACCCTAACTGTGACTTTCTGTGGAAAAGATCACAGTAGCACACATAATGATTCAGAATTGGTAAATATGTACATCGTATTTATAGTTAACGTACAGCTAGGTCTTTCAAGTTGTCCTCTTTGTCTATTTTGTTTAGTTTTTCTAAATATTTTTCTAATCCAGAACATTTTTATCTCAAGCATATTTTGTATCCTAAGATTCTTCTTAATTGCAGCATAATTACCGCATTAACCCCACCCACAAAAAGTAAACATTTGATTATGATAAAATGCTTGAAAATAGGGGATACACAGACACACACACACATAAGGCTAGGCTGTGTTCCAGCGTCTTGTCTGAGATAGGGAGGCGGCAGAGTGACGCCATTACAGTGTGTGCCAGAGGTATAGAATATTGTATCACGTGTTGCTACGGTCTCAGAACTTTACAAGGATTCAATACACCCCCCTTCCGGAGGCTTCATTCTCACTACACACACACACATGCACATCGACACACGTATTCGGGTATTTAAATATGAATATAGAAATCAGGGTTAGGTTATCTCTGAGGGCTGTGATGGTGGAGCGTGTGATATTTGTTTGCCTAAGCGTTTTAGTGGTGACTAGCTACTTGTGGTGTATATGAAACTTGTTTACTCCGGGAGCGTGTGGGGGTGTACTCACCTATGAGTATTTATCTATTAGTGTCTACGACGGGGTAAAGTCTAAAGCTCTTTTAATGTCCGCCTTCTCTAGCCCTGTTGCGTTGTAATTTACCTATTCTGATACTGGAATTCTTTGTGGAATCTCAGTAAATTCAACTCTTTTTTTTTTAAGGCCTAAGCCTCTGGTTGGCCTACTATAAGCGTTATTCGTTTTTGTCTTACTCAGGCGGTGGATGAGTATTTATGACTCGTATGTTGGCTTCAGGAAGGTTATGTCGAATGTGTTCAACAACTTAGAAACCCAACCCA
Organism: Procambarus virginalis; assembly: GCA_020271785.1. Lineage (NCBI taxonomy): Eukaryota > Metazoa > Arthropoda > Malacostraca > Decapoda > Cambaridae > Procambarus > Procambarus virginalis. Next base: position 54,229,105 of record WNGS01113158.1, read on the forward strand.
CAACTCGACGACGTTTTTTTAAGTCCCACTGGCACCAATCTTGTTGCAAACCTCTGATTTTTTTTAAACTTTGGTTTTATGTTTCAGAGAGTTCGGATTCCATCCCGGTGCTGCATATTCCAATATTGATCTAACAGAGGATGTGTAGATTGTCTTGAACGAGTCATGACAGGTTTCTAAACGATGTTCTTATGTTTATCAGTGTCCCATATGCTGGCGATGTTACCCTGTTTATGTGTGTTTCTGGTGTCAGTGTTGGACTTACATTCACTCCCAAATCTTTCTCTCTTTCCGATTACTGTAGTTGCCTTCCCCTTATTGTGTAGACACCCACTGGTCTCCTTTCTCTCTTTCCCATCTTCATTACCTCACACTTGCTGGGCTTGAATTCCAGCAACCATTTGTTTGCCCACTCCTGTAGTCTGTCAAGGTCTTGCTGTAACTTACCTGTAGTCCTTTTTATATTTCATCTTCTGCTAAAATTAACATGTTCGGGCTCTCTCCCTCGGGTAGTTCGTTCACAAACTAGGAACAGCAGCGGTCCCATCACCGAGCCTTGTGGGACTCCACTTGATTTTGTATATTATTTAAAATATATATATTATTTAATAAAGAAAAAAATATATACAGGCCTGTTGCCAAAAAGAGTTGTGTTATTTGGAAATAAGCTGATGGGGCAAAGTACTACTTAGATAGAGGGGCATGAAGAGTAGAGCTATTTAGAAACAAGTTTATTTAGATGCTTAATGACATCTAAATAAGTTAGAGTATAAGAGTATAAGAGTTAGAGTGTAAGAGTATAAGTTAGATTATAAGAGTTAGAGTATAGAGTGACTAAATAAGTCACTTTCATGCTGAAAGATATATAATCGAAAAGAGATTTGCTTAATCTAATTGATTTAACATAACCAAATCTAACCTAAGCTAGCCTAATTTTGTGTTAAGATAGGCAACAAAATCCCCTGCGATATTATTATTACATTGCAGTAAGATTAGATAACATTTAAAGTGCCATGTGTTAAGAACAGCTGCCAGCTAACGACACATTTAAACTATCGCGATGATAAGGCCCGAGGCTGTGACCATGCAAAAGTTTCGCAAAGCAACACTAGTGCCTTACCCTAATTTCACGAGCTAGCCTAGATCACACTTGCAAGCACTGGTTGCCGAGAACGATTATATATAAAGACATAATTTGTCTTTATATATATATATATATATATATATATATATATATATATATATATATATATATATATATATATATATATATATATATATATATATATATATATATATATATATATATATATATATATATATATATATATATATATATATATATATATATATATATATATATATATATTAGTATATTTTGGTAGCAGTCTTTCCTGTAGACATATGTTATTAAATATGACCGAAAAAGTAAGATTAATAATTCTAACACGAATTTTCTCAATTTTCCTTATGTTTGTTTTTACTGATGACGGTAAATGATATATATAGTCTGACGCTCAAGTGTCGCGTCAGACTAAGAAATAAAAAAATGTATTTTGGAGAATTGATTTTTCATTTACCGTCATCAGTAAAAACAAACATAAGGAAAATTGAGAAAATTCGTGTTAGAATTATTAATCTTACTTTTTCGGTCATATTTAATAACATATATATATATATATATATATATATATATATATATATATATATATATATATATATATATATATATATATATATATATATATGCAAACAAGCCTGAATGGTCCCCAGGACTATTCCTGGGGACCATTCAGGAACCAATGAGGTGATTTGATAAAATGCTATGCCCAAGATAACCATCCAGGTGCCGGCGGGGAAGTGGTTCATATAGCCTCGGCTATCACTTCCTTATGTCCGGTCGTGATGGTCAAGTGGTTTAAGGCATCCCTGTACATACCAGTTGCGTTGCGCCTGGGAGTATGGGTTCGAGTCACTTCTGGGGTGTGAGTTTTCAGTTATATATATATATATATATATATATATATATATATATATATATATATATATATATATATATATATATATATATATATATATATATATATTTTAAAACCTAGAAGGGTATACCACCTCTGGTGCAAGTATAGGGACCCATAGCCTCGGAGAAGAAAATAAAGAGTACTCAGAGAAGACCTTGTGGATCCTCACTGAACACTTTGATATTTTCTTCTCCTACCATCCCTATTCTTTTAGTATGTGTATATATATATCTAACTTTATTTGAAAATTTCATTACACAAAAAGGGATACAATACTGGTTACATGCAGGGTACATGGCTACTTTTCACAAGTTGTAGAGCTCCTCCAGCTCCTCAGATGGCGGGCAGGAACCATGGATGCAGTGAGCATTTCCTCTCTGGATCGCCACACTAAGGCGCTGAAAGAGAAAACTGGCAGCTCTAGGGTCTCTAGTTATTTCAGTTAGCTTGGACCCCAACTCCTTCAAAAAACCAGCAGCACACCAGGCACCAAGTGTCTCTGAGGCAATGGGGACAAAATTGTAGTGGTGCTCAAGGTCTCTGTATTTACGTGACTTGGCTGCTTCCCGGTGATTGGCAGCACCTCTTGCCTGTGCAGCACTGAAGTCAACATAGGTGTTGGCTAAAGTTGAAACGCAAGTGTAGTCCCACACCAACTGTCTACCATTCTTCCAGGGGTTCACCGTGATCCCGTCTGGGCGACCGACAGGCTCATCAGAGTTGCGGGGTATTAGGTAACGGGGCTCTCTCTCTGCTGGACAACCAGCTGTGGTAAAGCTTCTCTGAATAATGTCGTTAACCTCGCCGTATCTGGCATGCCATCCTCCTGTCTTTTGGCAGAGAAGGCCATGCCGTCCGTACCTGTCGGCCTCTGCCTCACAAAAAGGGGCAGCGAGGCGGAGAGCCACAGCAATTCGGAGGGCCTGCGGTGTGAGACGGGTGCTGGTTGCTGACATTGGGGTTGCTAATAGGAAGTCACCTGCATGGGGAGCTGCTACAGCTCTGAGTCGAGCAGTGTCATGTGGTGTTGTCGCAGCTTCTAGCAAAGTCGCAGCTTCTTGATCAGCAATGAGGCGATCCCAGCTGGATTGCTTATGGGCTTCAGAAGGTGGTGGTTGGGGTGCTGGTCCTGCGAGAGAGACCCATTTGGTTGTGCAGTCTGTGAAGCTGGGATCATGTACCCCTGCCCGTTGAACTAGGTGCTTAGGTAGTATTTCCTTCACCAATTTGTCAGACGCCACTGAAGAGGACAGGAACGCTGGTACAGCAATTTGTGTCGCTGTGCGCACGCCAAGGCCCCCGAGTCTGACAGGGAGGCCTGTTTCCACTGAGTCGCTGAGAGAAAGGTTGAGGGCTTTTTCTAGCACTGATTTCAGCAAGCTGTCATACTCTTCTAATTTAATATTATTGAAAGATGGCGAACATCTAAGAAAGTAGGTCAGCCTGGGGAGGGACAAGCATCTGGTGATGAGGTAAAGTGCATCATGAGCATCGATGTCTTCCTCTCGTTCATCGTCTTCAGGTCAGTGATCTTGTTACCAAGGACCTCGTCGATGGCATTCCCTCCAAGAGGAGCACCTAGGAGTGTGCTGTCCTCAGGGTTGGTTGTATGAATGTCAGGCAAAACAACCTTTATTTGCTCTATTATGTGCTGGTCGGTGGAGGTTATTTCGCACTTGGAAGAGTTCAGGGTGAGGCCTAGGCTTGCTCTACTTGCTCTTGCTCTGACTTGCTTCTACCATTTGTTTATAATGGCTTTTGCGGTTTTGTCTCCAGCCTAGATAGAACCATATACTAGTCCTTTTTTTTATCTTTTCTTTTGCTTTAATCTGAACGATTTTAGCCATCTTAACGAGTTCAGAATGAACAGAGGCCTGGCACTGCTCCTTATTGTAGATAGTCACACGAATTACACTGATGCTTTGAGTTCTGAGGAGACTGCGAAAGCACTTAGGTCATGACCTCAGTATACTGTACTGCTCTTGTTAGAACTGTACACCACTTTGTCACCGGTATACAGTTCATCAAGTTCAAGTTCTCTATTGCATGTCTTTCAAGGAGCTCTCAACAGGTTATTGCTTCCATTTCCTGTTGCACATCTCTCAAGGGGCTATCACTACCCTCCTCTGTTGCGCGTCTCTCATTGGGCTATTACTATTGTATAACAACACACTAGACATACATCATACTCATAACATACTTGTGATAAAGATTGTGACCTCGTCAAAATTGTATCCTCATACATAGTTTACACATCCCTATAATAACGCTGAGAAACATTACAAATTTCCTTATCTAAATTTTGTAAATCGTTTAACGGAAAATAAGTATAACATTCAGGGGTTTTTAAAGATCATATTCTGTACTATTGGAAACGTGTTCACTACGAATTGCAATGTATAATTGTCTTGTAAAACTTTTATATAATTTAATTATATTGTATTTTCTTAAATAAAGATAAAAAAAAATTTCCTTATCTATAAATTCATCTATCACTTCACATTCTAGAACACAGTGATCTAAAGAATAAGCACGCGACAGCCTACACATTCTAGAACACTAGTCTAGGGAATGAGCACGCGACAGCCTACACATTCTAGAACACTAGTCTAGAGAATGAACACGCGACAGCCTACACATTCTAGAACACTAGTCAAGAGAATGAGCACGCGACAGCCTACACATTCTAGAACACTAGTCAAGAGAATGAGCACGCGACAGCCTACACATTCTAGAACACTAGTCAAGAGAATGAGCACGCGACAGCCTACACATTCTAGAACACTAGTCTAGAGAATGAGCACGCGACAGCCTACACATTCTAGAACACAGTGATCAAGCGTTATGAGAACGCAACACTCAGCACATTTACATTCCTCACATTTTTAACAGTCATCGTCATATTGGCCGCAATGTTTACGGTGATCATAGTCTCATGTCGAGCGAGGCCTTCCACCTATGATTTCCTCTTTCTACATATGGAGGAGGGGTTTGTAGTCAGTGTGTCTTGGTGCTCTGTTGGTGTATTGTCATTAGA
>WNGS01113158.1:54272438-54328078 GCA_020271785.1 Procambarus virginalis
GCTTCTTATTTAAGGCGGTGGTAGGTGGAGCCGGTAATGGTGGTGGAGGCCGGTTGGTGGTAGGCCGGTGGGTGCCGGTGTTGGAAGCCTGTAGCCAGGCCCCTGGAGCAGTAACGGTGACAATGGTGACGATGATGGCACCAGTTGTGGAATTGGCTGAGTGGCCGTGTGTGGGGGCGGACGGTAATGGTTGAGAGCGAGCTGTAACGCGCCCATCATTACGGGATGCTGGCACCAATCACCGATATTGGTAACTAGCAGATGTTGGCAGACGTCACAGTTGTACACCCCACTTTGATGGTGGTGGTAGATGTTGGCTGAGTACATGGTGGTAATTGGCATGAGTCACCATTGTGGTGGTAGATGTTGGTCATGAGTCACCATTGTGGTGGTAGATGTTGGTATGAGTCACCATTGTGGTGGTAGATGTTGGTATGAGTCACCATTGTGGTGGTAGATGTTGGCATGAGTCACCATTGTGGTGGTAGATGTTGGCAGAGTCACCAGTTGTGGTAGGTAGATGTTGGTATGAGTCACATGTGTGTGAGTTGCATGATAATGTGGTGGTAGATGTTGGCAGGATTCAACGACAAGGGGTAGATGTTGGCAGGTACTATAAGTTTGTACAATAGCAGTGAGCAGCAGTCATCAATATCCTAAGCAACAACAGGAGTTGGAGTGGTGGCAGGAGTCACAAGACTGCACTAGGTGACCGTAGTGGTGGTGGATGGTGGCACTAGGTGCTGGCTAACAGAAACAATTGGGTGCAGGGCCCTTGAAGACAAGGACACGAGGGACACCCTCACTGGCTGCCACACACCTCCTCTTCAGTGGTACTTAAACGCTAAAAAAAAGTAACTTATACACGTAGAGTTATGAGGGACAAATATTTATTAGTCTGGAGGAGACAATTGTCTCGGCAAGAAAACAGAACCATGTAGGATAAAGAACAAATCCACAAGGGCCGTGACGAGGATTCGAACCTACGTTGGAGAGCATCCCAGACGCTGCCTACTATGTAACCAGTAGGATAACCTATGCTTGTCCCACTCGTTCATTTCATCTACTGAGTCCACTCTTCCCTTTGTTCTTTTCACTTCCCTCCTTTTTTTCCATTTTCCACTACCATTTTCTTCCCTTCGCGGCTGTTAACCCGGAGAGGCAAACGTTTTCCTGACCAAACTACATGTATCAGACAAACTACATGTATCAGACAAACTACATAGGCTTCTCAGTATCCTTCCGCAGGAGATAACATCGCTGTAGTCCACAAGATATCCTGGCATCTTCTGCCAGAGTACTTCTGAGTGCCCTTTATGAGGTGTCTAAGCTCGAATTCATCAGCACCCTCTACACTCACAACCCACACATCACTCCTCATAAAATAGCCTCACCTCTATGTCTCCTGACAATTTCTCCCTCGTTCTTCACTACTTCTCTAGTTCTCTTCACCTTCATCTACCTCTCTCTCTCTCTCTATATATATATATATATATATATATATATATATATATATATATATATATATATATATATATATATATATTACCCACCCTTTGCCCTTCTCCCTCCCTATCTCCCAGTTCTCCAACCTTCCACGCCCCTTTTCTGACCTACTCCTCTTCCACGTTTCATAGTCTTCACCTCAGTTCCTCCCTTTGATCCCATTTTCAATGACTCATTTCAGCCGTTTTCTCTGACTGGGTTCCTCTCCCCATCACAACAAAGCCTATATCATCACCCCCCCTCGTTGTCCCCCATCATTACAGGATTACTGATGACGTCGCTTTCAACGAGGAAACTCGATGAACAGGACGAACCAACATGCGCGAGCCTAACCAACACGGACGGAAAACACCCCAGAAAGTGCAACTAGGAATATATATCTAATATATTATATATAATATATATGATATAATATATATATATATATATATATATGGCCCGCAGAAACAACTACATTTACAAAAACCTGTTTTTAAATGCAAACCATGCTCTGAAACTCTCCCTGGATGGATGTAATAGGACCCATTATCACCACACCAGAAATAAATATCTCTTTGATATCCCCAGGGTCAAACTTAATCTGTGTAAACACTCTATGCAAATTAAGGGACCTAGTCTATGGAACTCACTCCCTAGTGAATTGAAAAACTGTAAAAGTTTGCCTTATTTAAAAACAAAACCAAAAAGTACCTGATTTCATCTTCTTAGTTTCCTACACTGAGCTTTAAATTTGCTCTGTACCTAGTGTTACCCAATCTCCTAATCTCCTAATTTTTATGTATTTAACCCTACCAACCTTATCATTGTGTTCTTGCTGTCTTCTTTTATGTGCTAGCCATATGCTGTTTTGTGCCTACCAATTTTTGTCAACTACCATTCAAGCTGTCATTGCAATCAATCTTAGCTGCCTATGTGCTTTAATACACTGTACTTACAATTTTCTCTAATTTTTTTTTCTTGCCATGTATCTGTTATCATTTTTTTTATAAATTTTGCAAGTATTTACCTACTTAAAATTTTCTTAGATTAAGGACCTGCCCGAAATGCTGCGCGTACTAGTGGCTTTACAAGACTGTAATTACCATTTTATGTATCCACACATTCCCAATGTACCTTCTTGTATATGCATAAATAAATAAATAAATAAATACAAATTCGTCCTTCACATATGGTAGAGGAAAGTCTACTCGGAAGGATTCAATTTACATGAGATTAAGAGTAGGATACAAATATTTCTGGCAATTACGGTGTTGATGTTAGTGAAAGAATTAAGGAGATAAATTATGTAGTATGCCGCATACCCACACTTTAGATCATTATGTAATTGTGTCACCTTATTGATAACTATATAAATAAGGAAATAAATATTGTATCACATCAAATTGTTTGGATGTGTGATAATAGTATGATAGACAGAATACAGTCCTTAAGAGCTACAAGCATTTTGCCCCAAGAGTGTAACAATTATATGCTGTGTTTACTATATAGTATTAGCCAGCAATGTTAAATGTGATTCTTGTACGATGATTTGTGGATTTGTACTCACTGGATTTGTGCGCCCCTTGAGGGACTTGAAGTAGATGAGGGTAGAAATAGCCTAAGCTACTCTATCCCTTTGAGATATATTTTATTGTATCAATAAACATACTCGAACGTGAGACGAGAAGATTGGGGGAGTGGGTAAGAGGAGAGAGGGGGGGCCCAGGTCAAACCTGGTATATCCCCCCCACCCCCTTCCTAGTATATTAGTCAAACCTAACTAAAATCTGAAATTATAATATAATCCACATTGATAAATTTAATGACGAATTTAGGAATAAACCTTCAGTTTAGGTTACAGGACACTATCCTCTCCTTAAGACAATGTCACGTCAATGGACACTTAACACTTCTGAAAAAGAGTACTCAGCATCGCAGTTATGATGCCAGAAGGCATTCCAGCGGTTATCCTGGAAACTCTCACTCACCTCCTCCTTTGCCTGACTTATCGACAGCATACTGGTAGATATGAAGGGTGTAGAGCAATGTTGCAGAGCCAGCCGAAGGCGCGGCCTCGTGCGCTGACTGCACTTGGACACGATTGTGCGAGGAGCGTGCTGCCACGGCCACATCAAGATAATGAGCCGCCGCTTCTGGAGACGGTGCACGAAGCTCTGCAACTGAAGACAAGTAGCCCCCCGTTGCGTCTCGGAGCAATGCACTCGGCGATGCCTCACCTTCTGCAGGGACAAACTCGAAGTTATTCAACTTAAGACACTTCTCTCAAAATGTTTGAATTTGCACCACATTAAATACGCAAACTATACAAGTCATTCGAGTATGGCAAACCTTGTGCATATTCGGCAAGCAGGTCAGTGAGCATGGCTCCCGCCCCGTCCACCGCCACAGCGGACACCCTCACGCTGAACCTCGCCCCACTCTTCGCCTTCAGCTCGACGATGGCTCTGTACAACCAGGCCACAGCGGAGGGCACAACCCCCAGCTCCCCTGGACCGGTGTGTGATCCCAGCATGGTGTAGGTCTTGCCGAGGACTGCGCCTCCGAAGCACAAGATGCAGCCGTCATTCCCAGCGAGCACAGCGTGAAGTACGTCCACGACGGCCCCGGACACCACCTCACTCTGTTGGGGAAAATGACCTGACTAAAGCCACTTGTGACATTTGTCATGACCATGTCAAATGCAGTCTCGGGGACTGAATAAATACGTAACTGAATCATCATGGTCATTCTGTTAATGAATGGGAAATTTGCAATGTTAATGAATGGAAAATTTATGGTTAATAAAAATGTTTTATTGGAAGGAAATAAAGAGAAAGTAAAAGTAGCAGAGGGGATAAAGTGACAATTTAAGAGATTAAAAAGAACATATGCAGAAATGCAGAAAAGTTAGCAAAAAGTGGTAAATGTTAAGACGTGGAGGTAGAGAAAAATGAATAACAGGAAAGTGCTTTATAAACTGGACATATCCCACATGCCTGGATAAAAACTGCAAATGATTATTCTAAACAAGGGGGAAGGCTAGTAGGCCTAAGTAGAGGCAGATTATCAAAAGGACTGTGCTCATGGCTTACAATGGCTTACTTATGTGCTTATGGCTTACAATAAGCTTTGAAACCCACAAACTGACCTTCCCCAAAGCGCAACCCCACAACAGTTGCCCAATTCCCTGGTACCTATTTACTCCAAGGCTAATACGGGCTCGAACCCGCAATCCCCTATCGAGTCAAAAACGTAGCCCACTGTACTACATGACTGTAGCGAAGGAATGTTGTGTATGGCATTTATGGACCCGGACAATGTCAAAAAAACATTTACTGACTTCTTTTTTTTTTGCCGGTGAAAGAATATTGGAGGCAGTACGTGAGAATGATCAAGAGATCAGTGATAATAAAAGCAGGTGGATCCTGTTTTCTCATAGAATTAACAGATTTTTGCTAGTGAAAATATTTAGGTGCCTAGGCCGTATATGGAGGATTGTGGAAGAAATGTTATACTGGTTGTGAAGGATTGCATGACTCTCTCCTCTCAAACACTCTCCTTCTAACTCTGATCTCTGAGAGGTCAAACACGAACACTGATTCAAATTCAGGCAGTTGAAAGGACTGATTTAAGAGATGCAAGTGGTGCATCTACAATAGGTAGAAATAATAAACATGACAGTGTATGGAGCATGCGCTATTGCAGATAAGGTCAAAGATGTTATGCGCGGACTAACAGTGAGTCAAGAGAAATACTCTACGATGGTTGAGTCATGCATTAAGGATGATGATGTGAATTAGGGTTGCAAGTAAAAGTTAAGTTTAACAGTAGATAATTGATGGTTAGAGCCATGGATTGACCATGTGTGCTCCGTGTTCAGTAGAGGATCACTTAATGAATAGATCACAAAATGGAGCAAGTACTAGAGAATAGACTTGGCAATATTTTGGAAAAGAAAATTACTTAAGAGGATTTATGTTGTAGTTGTAAACGCCTACTTGGACAAGGTAGGAATCTTGGAAATACACAAAGTGCCAGCAATCTCAACATATGACAGGGCTGCATATCATGAACGGAAGGTAATATACCTGCGGGTCGTCCTGTGTGTAGACTTGGTCAAATGCGAACATCTTGGGTGCTGCCACACCCACCCTGCCCTCCTGTGCCTGGCGCGTCTGGGGGTCAACCAGAGTAACCTGCCGGCGCCTCTTGTCCAGCGTCACCACCTCTGCCTCCCCCTCGCCCATCTTGACTTTGGGCGACACCCGCAGCACCACGCGCACCTGAAGACAAATTATAATTATCATCATTTGTTTCTGCCATGGATTCATGGGAGTTACATATTAATAACAATATACACACAAGAGTGAAATACATAGTGGGGCCTCCTCAGGGGGATATAATCTGGCATTGAACGTATGTTAGTTAACACACACGTAAAACAAATTTATTTAATTACTGCAATATTTTGGACCTACGACGTGTCTGAGATTTAGAGACTAATATATATTCCAACAAATGTTGCAATCAAGCCGTAGATGAGTTTACCACAGCATTACAATGGTTGTTGACGAACACTAGTCAAACTATTGTTAACATTCCGCCACCACACAGATAAAAAGGAACAGCTCGGGGATGTATACCCCAAGATATGTATACCCAGCTTCTAAAGTTTACATGAGCCAAGCCTTCTTCTGGAATGAAGTATACTTCGTGGATGATCCGTGAGTTAATGTGGTAGACTTGACAGCCATCCCGTTGTTGCTAGGCCCAAATACCAAAACTTTAGAGCAAACTTGAAGGTAGGAACCACACTGCCGCTCACGGCAATCAGTATACCGCCCTGCAGTATACCGGAAGACTGGCCGAGCCCGGCTGTGACCCCACACAAAATACACGACCCAAAGTGGTGGATAATGCATGCAAACCCACGCGATGAAAAGCGGCCAAACTGGATGCCCCGAAGGAGCCGTTTGGGGTTTTTGTGCCCAATAAACGCCATATACGACTCCCCGGGTCCACATTTCTCCAGCGGGACTTGGACAAGATGCGAACAGAAAAAATACGATAAGCGCATGATCGAGCTCCCTGCTCTGCGCCTTGTTGAAGGTAGTTCGACTGACTAGATATCGAAATACTGCACCTAATGGATTTAATGCCAAATGTTATGTTATCCTGTGCTTCTTCTGGCTCTCAGTTTGATCTATTTTGACTGTCAGCTGTATCTTAATACTGTACTGTCTGACAGTACAGTCACCGTCACTGTACATGACAATTTACCGTTGCAGTAATGAAATAAATGTACGGTAATTCATCCTAAATTGGGTTATTTATTGAAAACATTTATATCCTTTGTTGCAACGGAAATTCAACACATTTTACTAAGTTTGTCGGACGGACTGCAACTTCCCCAGTAATGGTACGTTCACTTAAGTTACTGCAACAAACCAGTGAGTACAAATAACTTAATGAGGTTGACTGAGTCAAAGACAAATGTAGACCGGTTAAGATCAGCCTCAAACTGAACTGATTATTTAATAGTAACTAGTAATTGTGTGGTGAAAGTTTGTGTATGTGTACTGTCGGGGTTTCACGGTGTTCTCGTTAGAGAAGGGTTAAAGCAACAGTAGACTGGATCTCCTTTCCAGGTGGTTGCTCCAACAATAACCCTTACTCACCGTTGTTCGGCGGGTCTTCCCTCAATCCCCTAGGCTCCACTGCTGGCCTCGGAGAGTATCCCAGTCGATCTCACAACCGGCCTTTAGATTATAAGATGAGTGGGAGCACAGATCGTTCCCTCAATCTGTGGCCCTCCCGACACCGAACTCTTACACAGCCTTCAAGGTCGCCAACTGGTTTTTTAGATGTCCATAACACTGCAGTGGTAGGTGTATTGTGGCANCTGGCATTTTCTCAGCCTGTCATGTTGACAATCTCGTGCTTGCTGTTGTGCCGACAATTTCCCTTTCCTCAACACCAGCTCCAACTTGCAATTGATAGTGGTGTTTTGGGCCATTGATCATAGCTTCTCTATAACTGAGACTTGTGCTATGACTTACCCTGAAATATGTCATTCTTTGTCCCCAATTATCATTATGGTAATCCCCTTCTGTATAAATATCCTGCTAAATTTTGAGATTGATCTTGACACTCGTTTATCTTTGTCATCCCATATCTTACCTCAGGTTGAATGCACTAAGCCCTGTATTTCCTGGGAAGTCAATATATTTGAAATCCAGTTTCATAATCTAATAACTCTGGTGCTCATCTTCCTCCTCCTATCAGAAAATTGATATAAGAAGATATCACTTCTCTATCTGCACTCCTGTCATGGAGGAGGAGATGGAGGAAGCTGCCTGGTATAGTAAATAAGTATGTAACTAAACAATCATTTATTTTACACAATACATGACTATGCTGGCAAAAAGACCACCTTTATAATATAGAAAAGAGATAGTTCATACATACCTCTCTGTAATTTCTGTTTGTTGACAAACCTATGTATTTCACTAGCTACCAATGTACATTCAATATATATTAATGTATTATGTGCATTTGATTTAAGTAAATCACACATGCAACTGAGATAATCTTGCATAATCACCTTATGCAAGAAACAATTGCTCACAAATATACAGTACGAATCACATTCACCAAAAAAGCTATTCTATTGACTTAGACTAAACAATATAAAACATTTAATGTTGATCAGTAAAGAAAAATTTAATTAAATCCTTCCTCCATCTATGGCTAAAGCAATTCCTGCATGAAACCATCTTTGAGCCCATGTGTGACAACATTGACACACATGCTCTATTACCCTCAAGATATCCCCTCAAGAGGTTGGGGGGGGGACCAAATTGTGATAGTTTTTACTGATAAGATTCCCATTTTCCTTTCCATGATCAATGCTCAATTTTATATTATTTACTCTAGGGCATTATTTGTTTCTTTCTATTGCCACAAGTACATCGACTGGACTGTGTTTCAACAAAGAATATAAATAAGTTATAAGTAATTTCATTGTACACAATTTGATACAAAATAATAAATTATTATACCCAAATTACATAATGTTCAATTTTCCTGAAAACTGAAATTGAATACCTTGTTAGAAAATAGATATCACATACTGGGACCATAATAATGCAGCTGAGATCATAGATATATGTAGGTTCTTGTTATAATTTGTCTGATGATTTATAATTGATTTTTTATCACTATACGTGATGTACATAGATAACCTGAGACATGGGCAAATAAATTGATTTACAATTCCCAAAATAATTGACTGCAAACAAGTGCACAAATGTCAATGGAACAAAGCTTATGCTGTAACTGAACATAACTCATTTGTGAACCTATGATACGCTGGACAAATGAAAATAATACAAAGTGGAATACAATGCGCTTAAACAGCCCCCAATGTCAGTTTATAAGGGTTTCATGTCGTTCTCTAGGCAAGAAAGCTGTAACAATAAGGACACGACTCCGGGCGGCTGCTACGCGCTTTTGCAAGATGACCGTCTCCCTCGCGAGTGCTTCCACAAAAGTGCGATGATCCAGTGGCGAATCCTCCTTTACGTGTACTGTAAGGGAAGGAAAAGCAGGGTTACTTGTACTTATGCTCATCATACCTCTGTATTGTGGTTATACTATATGGCTCAATTCTATGCTTTCCATCTTATAAAAAACCTCAAATTTGTGTGTTCTAAAGTATGGTAAGGGTCAACCCTCATCTGGCTACTGCACAATTTTAAAAAATTTCTACTGAAACCAACTGCTACACATACTGAATTTCCCAAAAATGAACTAATAAAAATTCTATTATATACTGTACTACCACTAAAGCAAGCTACAAAGCTAAACAATAAATTTAAAGCTGGGAATACCATTTTCTTTTATTAAAAGAATAATAGGAAAATTTGCAGAAGGCAGCATTTCTAGAGGTTGAAGTGCTTTCTTGCAAAACAATAGTAAATCTACTTCTTTAAAACAATAAGAAAACTAATTTAGGATGTACAAAAGTTCACGATTACTAATATATTTACACAATATGCGTTTCACAAAATTCTACCATTTAAATGAAAATAATGAAAACTTAAATCTACAAAAAAACAAAAGGAGTGCAGTTGCATACGTACATTTGACTTACGTTCGTAGCTCCAGGAGTCAGCAGGAACATTGAGATTTCCCTTGGCCTGTGCCAAGTCAGCTTTCAATGATCTTTGAGCTGATTTCAGAGACAAAATTTGCTGACGAGATGCCCTCAGCTGAGGGATTTTAGCTGCACACGGCCGGCCTTCATATCTTTTCACATCCTCCTCACACCACTCCTCAACTTCTACTTTGGATGGAACATTTAAAACCTGAGGTTTTGGCTGAAGTTGAGGATGTATAAAGGCTTGAGAATGAGCCTGGGCATCTCTTCGCTGTTCTTCGTCCATCTCTGAATCCTGAGAAGAGCTGAACGAGGAGCACTCGGAGTCTCGTGGAATACTCTCGTATCCAGAGGACTCCCCCAGGGATGGATTAGTGCCAAGAGATCCACTGTTTGCTGCTGGGTGGTGGTGCTGATGTGGCTGGAGATTTTGAGTAGTTCTCCAAGCCTCATTGCTTTCCATAGGTGTAGCACTACCTTGGGTAGCTGCACCGGAATCGTGACCAGAGTCATAACCTTCAGTGGGCGTAGGAGCATCTGGGGGGATACATCAACGTGCACGTATACCGATAGTTACCCCTGGTGCTTCCAGCCTGAGGCTTGACTGCACCTACACGGGCAGATTTACCCCAGCGTGTGCGCACTGATACTGTATCACCTCGTCTGCTAACACTTTGCTTAGCTACACTTTGCGAGACCACTCGGGAGGGAGACTTTATCAAGTTTTTGAATTGCGATCTGGAGATTTAGAACTTTCTCTACTTTTGGTAGGGTTTTTAACTTTGGAATCTTTTATTTTTGCCATATTTTTCTTATTTTCTACTATCTTATTATTATTTTGCTTTGCCACTTTGTAAGGAGTTTTCGATTTACTTTTACCAACGCCTACACAGAGGAATTTGGAAAGTTTAGAAGTTTGCATCATATACTCGGAGTCTTCACTTATATTACTAACACAGTCACTTTCGTTATCACTCTTTCCAGTCACCGTTCGCTCATCATTCACATCTATAACATCATCATCTTTGCTATAATCATATTGTACAGGGTTGCAAAGCACAACATTTGCTTCAACATCTTCTATAAACTCGGGTAATGACACTCCATTTATGGGTACTCTCTCAGCCAGCTTTTCTGTTGAGTCTACCAACTGTGCATCCCTTAAATGTTTCAGACTAGCTTCTGAAGCTTGACGTGTCAGGCAAGGATCTGATGTTACATCAGGTTTATGCACAGATGAAAAATTGAAAAACATTGAAGGAATATATGGTACAAGATCACTTTGTACATCACAAGTGCAGTGATCTTCATGGAAATCAAGATCATCTGTTCCAATGCACTTATCACTCGCAGAGTCTTCCAATGTTTCCAAAGGTCGGCTTAACCACTGTGATTTACTCCTCAGAGCAGATTCTAGCTTAAGAATGCTGTCACCATGACGTAACTGCTTTTTGTTGCAATGCCGACACAATTTTGCATCAGCCTGTGCAGGTTCACTACATATGCTATCATCTTCTAATGGAGGTTTCTGGTCCTCAAGCAATGAATCGTGGCTGTTGGTCAAAATTTCTGCCAATGTAGCAGCTTGAAGTCTTGGACCTCCAGTGTGAACTCTTGGGCTTTGACGTGCAAGCGTTCGATACAAATCATGTATCTTG
The DNA here is from genome assembly GCA_020271785.1 of Procambarus virginalis. NCBI lineage: Eukaryota > Metazoa > Arthropoda > Malacostraca > Decapoda > Cambaridae > Procambarus > Procambarus virginalis. Next base: position 54,283,743 of record WNGS01113158.1, read on the forward strand.
GCAAGTTCATGAAGATTCTTGTTTGCTACATCTGATTGCAAGGCTAAACTTAGATCTTGGCACACTCGACCATAATCTGTAACCTCAAACAGACTAAAAGGTCTAGAGTCATCGTCATCAGAATCATCTTCATCCCCCGTCTCGCCCATCTGAGAGTATGAATCTGAAAGGTGAAGGGAGAGTTAATGCAGTATGTCCCTCTGATATCTCTAATTTATGTACATTGCTGTATATAATACTTTTTAATAAACACAAATTTATATTCTTTTCATCTTATGCTTATTTCTAAAATCTTTCACTATAAATACTTAATTTAGGCTTCTTATTCAAGAACATCTGTCATACACTTCAACAAATGCAATAAATAAAACATTAGATATGTCGTGGTTGCATGAGGGTAAATCGAGGAAGGTATCGGGGTGATGTAAATGCAGATTTTCTTATAATCTTTAAATTCTAAACTCAAAAGGTGAATGCTGCAGATATGTACAGTATAAAGAAAAGAACACGACCAAGAGGGTCAACCACCCTTCACTACATGTCTCGGTGATTCCCACAAACCTCAAGCATTGAATGTAATAAAAACCCTTTTCTGGTGGGGCCCTCATTAGCTTCCTGAGCTAAGCACTGGTCCAGCCAACCTTTAGGGAGAGCACCGGGCCTCCAAGACCCGGTGCTGCACGAGGGTAAAAACTTGCCTGTTGTTAACCAGGACCAGAATCTGGCAAAAGAAGCTTGGGAATTAAAGAACCCAAAACCATCCTCTGCTTCATGCTTAAGCTAAGTAATGTTGGCTAGTCTTGAAATATTAATTCTGCCAGAGGCCATTGTTTTGTTTCTCCTTCACAATCGTGTTTTATGTCGCCCACATTGCACGTGTCCAACCTTTGTATTTCACATTGATGGTCCTTTCTTTCTTTGGTAGCCAGCTTGTATTTTAACAAGTCACTGCAACTGAACCATCTAGCAGAGTGGCTGAACACACATGCTTGCCACTGCCAAAATGGAAAGTCAGCAGACATGAAACAAAATCCAAAAGTTATGGCCACAGCAACGCAGAGAACGAGGAAAACCCAGAAAAGGTCTGACACTTCCTGCAATCACTTGTCCAATTCTCTCTTGCAAACCTCTACTTGTTTCAGTAATATTCTTATACTGTATTTAGTTAGAGAAGGTTGAAGAACTGTGGGCCTCTAATGTTCATAGTGTTCTCTGGTTGTGCCTATGGCACTTCTACTCTTACCATATCTATTGCTCCAATAAGTAATTTTGTTTATATTATGTGATACTGTATCTCTCATCTCCTTTCTAGAGCACATTTTGAGTGCATTGAGATGGTCCGAGTAATTTAGGTGCTTTACTGTATGCATGCCATTCAAATTCTTTGAATTCCTTTTATTTCAGAATCCTTTCACTCAAAGGTCCTCATAATCCACCTTGTTATTTTCCTGGCTGATGCCACAATTGCTTTGTAATGCTCACTAAACATTCGGCCATCTAACATTATAATTCTCAGATCTCAACTTTGGTTTACTGGTACTTTTTACATTCAGTTTGTCCAGATATTGAAAATACTTTACCTATATTCCTTTGGAACTCATTTTAAGGGCTAGCAGTAGTAGGCATCCATCAGTCTAAGAAGACTATGGTCTTGCGCTCTGGTTGTTGGTCTGAACTGGCCTCTAGAGGGCGCAAAGCCAGGGTAGGTTGATATAGAGGAGAAGCTGTTACCCAGGCAGCAGGTCCCCCCCCCCTCTCCATGGTGAAGAAAGTCTCCAATGGAAATGCAAACGCCAATACAATTGGTTCCAGCGCTGTCGCAGGAACTGTGAGTTCTGGGGTTGACTTCGAAGTTGGTAAAAGAAGGCATAGAGACTCCAAACCCGGAGACCGCCGTGGTCGGGGCCGGAGATAATTACTATGGGTTTCTGTGGGTACTCCTAATATTGAATTCAACTTAATTAGCATGAGACAAGCAGATGTCAACAACAGTGTGATGATGCAATAGTACTGGTATTGGGCACACACTTCTTTCTTGGAACATCTATATAAAGAATGACATACACACAGCAACAGTAAGGAAAGAGACGTAGCAAAGTGGGAAACACTGAAGCGAGTGCCAAAGCCGAGTCAGTTACAAGCGTGCACATCATGCATCCAACAGGGCACATTGAGCTGTCTAAGTCTAAACTGACAACTAAGAGGATATAACTGCACAAAAGGATATATACATTTCTGGATGAAAGCCAAGTCAACTTAAGTGTTGATTGGTCATCGCCTGCCAAAGTAGACAGATACGCACAGAATATGAATAGCTCTTTTTCTTGGAACCTTCAGTTGCACTTAGTACTATTATCTGGTGGCTGGTGATGCCAAGAGGACTTATCAAAGTCAAAGTTTTATAAACTGCACTATCCAAGGGGCCTGACAGCCGAGTGGACAGTGCTTGGGATTCGTAGTCCTGGAGTTCCGGGTTCGATTCCCGGTGGAGGCAGAAAACAAATGGGTAGAGTTTCTTTCATCCTGATGCCCCTGTTACCTATCAGTAAATAGGTACCTGGGTGTTAGACAGCTGCTATGGGCTGCTTCCTGGGGGTGTGTAACAAAAACAAGACCTGGTTAAGGACCGGGACGCGGAGACGCTACGCCCCAAAATCATCTCAAGATAACCTCAAGAAGATCCTGGTGGTCATTTTGGGGATGGACTGAGTGAGCTCCATTGACCCACTGTGATAATAATTCTAGGTCACCTGGCCTGACTTCACAATCCTGATCTATTGACATATTGGATATACTGTACTTTAAGAAGCAACCAAATGTGGGAGCTCAGAAATGTCTGCCAATTGACCGTACAAAGAAATACAGTACTGTACATCTAGAAGTACCTACACTATCCACCCACTTTCACACAAAGGACAGATACAGTATAACTACTATATTCTAAGATACAATCTCGATTCAATGAACTACATGGGACCAACCCCAATTTGTTGCAGTGAGGGATTTGTTGCAACCAGATTTGACTCGAGGAGGCATTTCCCATGCCTTTTGGGCAAAATTTCACTTGGCAAAATGTTAATTTCAACCTATAATATAATGGACAATTACTAAATGAACATGTCGGTAAAAAAAAAAAAATGTAACCACATCTAGTTTATTTTTCACGTCTCCAGCCTCAAACTCATTTTCAAAAGGTAGCAGGACCATACCTGAGTTAACAAAAACCTTGCCAACTTAAAATGAAAAGAAACCATAGAATTTGGTTTTCAATATTCTCAGCAGCTTTCTCAAGGCTCCAACTATTTCTTGTAATGTTGAGTTCATCTACAAAAATCATCACAAATGTGATTGGAACCTTATTAAGAGTTCATACCACAATATTTCCCATACTCAATAGGCTGATTTCACTGAGCGAAATTTTAATTCCAACCCATCACAAGATGGACAGGTTGAACTACCAAGAGAACCAGCCTATAAAGACACTTAACTGTACTATACTAGCATATTTTCCACACCTTGAAATCTCATTTTCAATGGAAAAAGGACTCATATTCGTGAACAAAAACCCAGGGAATCTCAAAATTAAATGAACCATATGAATTGGTTTTAAATATGCTCAATGGCTTTCCCCAAGGCCCCTTACTATGTCATGTAATGTTGCACCCATCCATGAAAATCATTAAAAATGTGATTGGAGCATATTAAGAGTTAAACTAAAAACATTCACACTAAAAAAAATCAAAATAAAACATCCAACATCACAAATATTCCAAAAAGTAAAAAAAAAAAAAAAAAAAAACACGTCCAACAAAACACTAAAATACCCAACCCAAAAAAATGTCAAGCCTCCCAACCAGAGAGTCCCCCAAATCAAGGTTCCACAGTACATGATATATACTGGTCAAACTACTTTTTAGCTTTTTTTTTTATAAATGAATTTCTAGTATCTTGTAACAAACAGGAATTCATTTACATATTATGTATATTTTTTCTATACATATTATTGCCAACAGAAACTTACCAGTAAATGTAGAAGCACATGTGAGATTTTCTTCTGATAAAACCCTTAGTGGATGATCGTCGCTCGTTTCCACACTCATCACCTCACTCTGACACGGTGGTGTCAGCTAAGGCTCTGACAATATCTTCCTCGCATACCTGAGGAATCCGATAAGACTGAAATTTAATCCTTGCAATATATATATATATTAAATAGTTGATGTTCAAGAAATCCATATAAACAATATGCATTAAGAATTACACCTAAATAATAATTCCTAGAAAACGTGAGGATAGCAAATTTTTAATTGCAAGAATTTTTTCCTGGTCATGTGCAAGAAATCACAAAGAAACTGGATAATTGTATGAACTTATTATTCTTCAACACTCCTGGGGAGATACTGAAGAACATAAACATGTTTCCTGCATTTATGTACAGCATGTTTAGTGATTTGTGTAAACAAGATGCAAACTGAAACTTTAATTAAGAACTAATAAGTACAGTATAGTATATCTGAAGGCTATGGTTAAGAGGGTTCAATTAATTAGGAAACCATAATTTTTTGGAATAACACACACCTGCACACAACAATCAACAGTCACCGCAGGATAATCTGGGACCTGCACCTCAATCAATTCAGTGGAGTGATGTGTCCCTGAGGAAGCCACTGATCGTCTCACCCATCCTCTTCTTGGCATTGTGCTCATCCCATCACCTTCAAGACCGGCTGCTTCCAAATCCTCCTGCTCTTCCTTCTCTTGATCTTCAGCTGTTATGGCCGCTTCTAACTCTGGTTCTTCTAAGACTGTTGCTGTTTATATAAAAAAAATATAATAATGGCAATACAGTTATAGATCAACCCTAAGAGCAAGTACTTTTATGTACAGTATTTGGGCCACATTGAGGGGAAACTGCATTATGCAAGATAAGATTGACAGGTATAGTATATAGATGATGCTGCTTTGCAAAGATTAAAGAAGAGAGAATAGAAGTTAATAGAAGTTAAAAGTTGACTGATGCTTCCAAATGTAACCAGTGTGGTTGAGGCCAAGTATAACCGGGTACCTGGATATGACAATATATCTGGAGGTGGTGGATAAGGAGAATAAATGGAGAATAAATGAGTGGCATAGCTCAGAATGAATGTTGAATTTCCCAGTACATTATAATTCCCCCTTTTATCAGGGACAGGAAGCTTGTACTTAGGCTTGTATCGAAGTCACCTTAGGCCGAACTGCTGACCTTCCCCAGGATGTAACCCACAGCAGTTTCCTAACTCCCTGGCCCCTATTTGCTGCTAGGTGCAGAGGCATCAGGTGAAAAGACCACAATATTTATTCTTTAATGTTGTCGAGGACAGAAAGTGTGTACTTTACTTAGCCTTCTTGAGGTCCCCCTAGGTCAACTCTACTGACCTTGCCTAAATCAAGTACATACAGTAGTATGTGAAAGAAAACTGCTGAAAGTGAAAGTAGGATTCCAGAGGTATGTGATGTGTGTAGTTGATCAAGAATGAGTCAAGGAAGGCAAGTTGCTGGTATGATGAAAGCGTAGGGTAGGAAGCGTAAATTGCAAGATCAAGGAAAATGTATCAAGATGGTCTGGGCATGGATGATATAGTGGTGAAAAAAGTTTATTCAAGTAAATTTTAGGGGTGGAGAGAAAGGGCAAGAAGATGGGTAGATATGGAGAGTTTGATTGATTACGCAATGGAACATTACTTCTGTTCCTTTGTAATTATAAGCAATCAGAAGATAAAAAATACTACCAAGTATAGAAAATGTTTATTATTCCCCTCAAACTTTGCTTTGACCTATGCCTAAAGGTGCTTGAAGGCTGCAAACTCCTTATCTACAACCGTGACAAAGTTTCATGTCGGCCTCCTTCCAGTATCTTAAAGATGTCTTCCCTAAACTGACTGAGGCAAAGGTTATGGCAAAGTTTGAGAGGAATAGCCATTTTCTATACATGGAGGAATAAGCAATCAGAAATATATTCAGGAACCAAAAAAAAAAAAAAAAATTTATAGTAACATAAAAACCCACATTGTGTATTTGTGAAGATTAGACATTGAGATGTACGTCTCTTCCTAATCACACACTCAGACCTTGACAAAGCACTCAAGAAAGTACAAAAGATTTGGTGTAAATTCCTAACATAAATTTAATAAATACAGTACACAAGTGTGGGTTTTTATCCTATATTATTATGTCTGTGAGAAGACATTAACATTACTAATTTGTTATAGTGTTATGTGTACATGTAAGATATTTAAATGTACAGTAGTATGAAAGATATACAGCACATGGAAGTGATACGAGGAAAAGGGTTTATGACAGAATGAAAAAAAAGGAATAGTGCCCAACCACTTGGACAGTCGGGGATTGAACGCCGACCTGCAATAAACAAGACTGTCACACTCCTCCAGGCCAAGTGGGTGGGCACCAGGTAGAAGCAGGTAAGTGACATTTTTGTTTAACAACTAATGAATGCTTTCCATCTACTCCCTAGTATGTACTGGTTCTCCATGATGCTATTTATGGTGATGGGTGTCATTTTATATATCATTATATATCATTAAAGTGAGAAAGGGAGGTACTTGCATGATAGTCATAATGAGAATTGTTTAATTTTGAATAACTCATTTTATATTTATCATTACTACTAAAGTGTTGATACTGAATAATGAAAACATCTCAATACAATGTTAAAAGTAACAATAAAATAGTGTTAAAGTAACACTATTGTATGATNTTAATGTGCTCCTGTTAAGACTACTTAAAATAGTAAAGTTTCAGATTGTAACTTTACTAAATGAGACCCAAATACTGAGCCAATTTTGCATTTTGTAATCGCTGACCCACTGGATGAATATTGCATGCATATAGTGCACTAGTTTAGAGTGTACATGGTCACCCACATTACAACCTTTCCTTGTATTGGCATAGTGATTTTAAGTTTTGAATGGTGTCAATGCTAGTCTTCTTGACTAACTTTTTTATAATTACTGTACAGGTACTTGTTTAATGGACTGCATGTACTTGTGTGACTAGGCTTTGTCTATAGTGTAACATTTTTAATTCTCAAAATTCGGTAACTTTGGGGGAGGGATAATTTTGCCAGAACAATGTAGAGCCTAAAGGACTACAGATAAACTTGACTAAGAATTTATAGGTTTTGCCTAAGACTCTGATGTATACTTCTTACCACCTGGAGTAAAGAATGGGGTTAGTATGAAATGGCCTGCCAAGATGATAGTGCTGTGCTAATGACTATAGCATTTTAACTATAATGAATTGGATAAGTGTTTGGGATAGGATGGATGAAAGGAATATTGGCTAACTGCTTGGATGGTGGGGGATTGCACCGTCTGAAAGAGGCAGTACCCCAGTAGAGTAAAATTATTAAAGTTCAACTAAACCAGCAATAATTTCTGGAAACGGCTTTCCATAAAGCCAACTTTCACTTAATGGTTGATGTTTGTAAATGCATGTAAATTAGAAGAATTACACCATGCCTATTTAAGGAATATTATTAGATAGACATCCTTGGTCCAAATTGGTGCAACTCTTTGCATTCTATCCTGTGAGCTCTTGCTAGTTACAGGTGTACTGACTTTACCATTAGCTAGTAAGTTACTAAAGTTAACTTCATAATGATGCTTTAGTGGCATTGGAGGAATTTGTCAAACCTCTTGGTACAAATGATTGGTTCAAACTAGTTTCCTATTGCTGTACTGCAGTACGATGGTTTAGTGAAAGTACAAATTGCAAATACTGTATATGCTAGCTTTAAATGCTTAGAATTTCCCTAGCAAATGACCATTCTGAAAATGTGAATTGTATTGACGTTATTTGGTTTTAACTAGTTCTTGCTCTAGTTAAAATTGAACTAGAAGACTGCCAGTATGTAAATTGAAAATTGCATTAGGAGCCAGTGTATGGGGAAATTGGGTGTAGTTTTGCTGATACTGTATTGATATTTTACGGTATATTAGTGGTAAATCTTGACCATAATCACAGATGCTTGTAAATTCTACTGTGCCAGTATGCCGAGAACTGTTAATTTAAACCAATCTTCTGGCTTCAATGCTAGTTGACCAAACGGATCGGTTGCCTTTGCGGTTGCTTATTGGAGCTGCTCTTGCATAATTGCTGTTTACTTGTGCAGCAGTCTGCCTCCACCTTCAAACAATAACATAGCTTGGAGGATTTTGACAAACTATAAGACTAGGACATGATGGGTTTAGCTAGCATACTAGTATGCCAAATTGGGTGGTAAATAATACTCCCAAGCTCTAGAAATGACTTTCCTTTGCACATTACTTTAGCAGAAAATTACTTTTGCAAAAACAATAGTCCATCTAGGGGTTACCTTGTGTAATGTGTAAGGACAGCTCTAATTGGAAAAAAGAGTAGATGCCAAACATTTTGTAAATAAAAACCTGGTATAATTGCCAAACGTCCACCGAACTTTTCTTCGGTACCAAAGGATGTTCTTCATATTACTGTTCTTCTACTTTGGCCCCTCCATTATACCCTGTTTAACTTTAAATCCTGCAAGAAGGAACTGGGTATTAACCATAGACTAAAATCCAAAGTTGTATTTGGTTCTTTGGAAATCCCTTTGCATAGTATGTTTGCCTAATTTGGTAAAGGTAGTGCATAGATTTCCATGCCCCCTAGTGCCCTAATCTAATCTTTGCCAAAATGGTGCAAATTGGGTATTTAAGAATTACAAAATTCCTAAACTGGTATAAATTGCTTAAATTATACACATACTAATTTTTTTCTCGTCTTCTCATCCCCCATAGTTATTGTAATTGTGAAAAAACTTGTTAAAATGCCTTTTAGCAAAGTTAAATACTGCCTCATGACTATTAGACAATTTACCAATTAACTTGTGGTACTGGGTGTTCTTTAAGTTTAACCAACTTGAGTGATCTGGATCTAAGATTCCTTATATTAAGGAATTCTTTGTAAGATGAGGGTGGGGAAAATTGGCAATAGAATGACCTAGTTTAGATAAATATATTAAATTATGGTAGATTGTCAGGTGCAGTTTAATGCTTTAAAATTGGACGTCCAGGCATTATCTGTGTTGGCTTCCAGACTTGAAAGAAAAGGGCTTAGTAGTTGGGCATTAACATTAAATGCCAGAACTAGTGGATATGATTATGTACAAAACTGAATTCCAGAGACCTGGAACTTTAGGAAAAAAGTCTTGGATACAGTATAACCTAAAAAGCTGCCAAAAAATAAAAATTCTTCAAACCCTCAACTACTGTTTGCAATAGTGGTTTTGGGGGGAGATGCCACGATTACAGATCTCGTCCTGTAAGTACTTGGGTGACTGCTAATAAAATTGCATAAAATCTGATTAGGAGGAATATGGTTAATGGAACAAGGCAGATAGTGTTCAATTTTCTAATTGTGCCTAAATGATCTTGTCTTTATCTGAATCTTGTGCCCAATTTAAGTTACAGTACAGTACTTGTCAAAAGCATGTGCTGCTCTGCTAAAGGCACTTTTTGTCTTGTGGGTGAAAGATTGGTGACCCAAAGTGTGTATTGGGTACATAGATATGCTATACCTCGCTAGTCTCGGCTGGTATGCTAAATTGCACCCCAGGCATTTGGTTGATGTCTCTCTTGGGCACCTTGTCATGTTTCGGTGCATAAAGTGTTGACATGATTGCATTTTAGTGGGTGATGCAAGACCAAACCCTTACTCAGATAACTACTTTAAAGGAAGCAGACCATCAAAGGGACTGTAAAGTGTATGAGAGTAAATGTGAGGTATTGGTGCGATTCTGGAGGGGGGGGGGGCACTGGTGCCCCCCCCCCCAAGGATATTAATGCGCAGGCCCTAAGCCTCTGGCTGGCCCACTAAGTGTTGCTTGTTTCTTGGGTAGAGTATGAGTATTTGACTTGTATGGTCGGTTCACTAAAATTTTGCCCCACGTGTTTAACAACTTATGCTCTGAATCTTGAGTAGAAATCTTAGTTTGTAACTCTGCACTGTTAATGTTCCAGTGGTCTGTTGGGCACTTCTCCAGTGACACAATTGCTGAAATATAACGGGAAGTATACTCAAATGAATATGAACACTTATTAATTAAATTTTCATGGTGACCAGACTGTGTGATTCGGTTACCAGTTTTTCTTGCATTGGAAATTGCAATACTGTACTTCCTCACGTTGACTTTGCCAAGACATTCCATCAACCCTCCAAGAAGTACAAGGCAGTGCATACTTCTGATGGCCACTGTACAGTGGCCATGAGTAAAGTTGTGTTTCTAGTTATTTTTACCCCATTCTATAATAAAATGTGCACAAGAGATGATCCCTTATGCCAGGGATTAATCCTTGGTAGTGACTAGCATGTCTTCTAGAAAGGTAATGTGTAGCATTTACAGGGATACCTTGGTTTGAGTTTAATCCGTTCCTGAAGACGGCTCGCAACCCGAAAGCTCGTAAACCGAAGCAAATTTCCCCATAAATAGGAAATGAATTATTCTGTTCCTGACTACCCAAAAACTATTTTAGTTTTTATACCCAATTTCATACCTAATTCATACAAATCTACACTACAAATGTTAATTATTACTTACCCTTGCTGATGACTCCTGTTGGTGTATGGAAGATGGTTAGGGGGGGGGGGGAGGAGAGGTGTTACTGTTTGGAGAGAGTCCATTATAAGCTGTAAAGATTTCTTTAGTGCACATTTTGCCTGCATACCACTAGGTCCTGGTTGTGGCTCACTGCATGATCCTTTTTCTCAAAAGGAAACATTCCATTGCAGATTGGCTTTTCCCTTTGCCACACTTGTCTATAGTGAGGAATTAGTCACTAAAAAAGATAAATGCAATGGCCTACTACAGCTTGATCTGGGTACTTCTTTTTGGCACAATTTGCAGTCCTTCCCATACTGCACTCGTTTTAATTAATGAGGAAGGGACACTACTGCCTCTTCCTCCCCTGAAGATTTGTACCGACTAGCTAGTTAAAGAGTACCGTTTTCATACTTCCAAATGTTCTTGTTTTTCCTCTCGTCATCCTTGCACGAGATTTCTTGCCTTTAACATTACCACTGGCTTTCTTGGGACCCATGGCAAGATATCATTTTTGTTAGTGGCCAAAAATCTGCCAAACTGTAAATCCTTGTGAATTCAGGCAGGATAAGTCACTGGGCTCGAGGCACTGGTAAACTGAGGTGCGATCGCTGTGCCACCACGTGCTAGGTCGGCCCGTAGGCATGTCGAGTAAGGCTCGTATCCCGATGCAAATTTTTCTAACTCAAATCGGGTTCGTAACCCGAAAAACTCGTAAACAGGGACGCTCGTAACCGGGGTTCCACTGTATATTGTTTGTATAGTATTTGGCAAGTTGTATAAAAGCCAATAACATGGCACTTTAGGCAGCAAATTGTATTGGACACTTTTTTAATGGGAAAATATTAAAGGGTGTAAACTATACATAGTAAAACCTTAATGGATGAACTTAAGACCTGGGTTAACCAATGGAGATTTATGTAAGTTTCTGGTTAAATATATGGATACAGTACTTGATTTTAAATAAAACTTGGCATTTTAGAACCATGAACTGTGGGAGTATTACTCGGAAATAACTTTAACAAATCCAAATTTATTTTACTGGATCTTTGAATGATCTACAGAACTGTACACTTTTCAACCTTGGTGTGTGCCTTTTAACTTGGTCAACTTTAAATGTGTACCCTATGTATAATTATCTAGGATGGTATTAGACGTGGGCTAGTTTAGGATGGTGATGCATTGTCTTGGACAATTTTGGCTTCAAATACAAAGTTGTGGGGGAGAAAAAGTTCAGTAATTTTGCGTTCTTAATTGCTGGGTTGTAACTAAATTTGGCATAAATTGCAAATTCTAAACGGAAGCAAAACCTTGATGGATTATGCAAAAATGAAGTTTTGAATAAAAAGCAGTCATTATGACAAGGCTTAAATCCAGAAACATCCTAGAATTGACTGCCTAGTACTGGTACCTCAAATCTTGCTTATTACTATTTGGTCATTTGAGGCTGAAAAACTCACTAAAGTTGAAGTAAAAATGGCAGCAGGTTTAGTATTGGCACCACTGTTTCCATTTTCACCAATGGGTCTTAAGTCTGCTGCCGGTGTGGGCTATTGTTTTTCCTGACCACACTTGTTGCCTTCCTCCAGAGGCTAGCATCTTCACAGCAGAACTTTATACTATTCTGTGCTCTTCTTCGTCTCCTGCTTTCTCATTGTCAATCCTCCTTTGTGGCGGTAATTGACTTGTAGTGCACTCATGGCTTTGGGGTCCTTTAATCCGATCCACCTGGTCATATTCAAAATTGGCTGTTTCTCATCTCCAGTAAATTTAAGTCTGTAGTTTTGCTGGGTTCCCAGCCATGCTGTATACAGTAAAATATTCTATTTGTAAATAATGGTGTTAGTTGCCTATTGTTTATAAAGTTGGCAAGACTAATTGAATTGCATTCTTTAATGCAATTCGCAAGTAAAAGATATAAAAGATTATGTAAAGTTTATATACAAAAATAAGATTATTGTACATATAGATCTTTACAGGTACAGTATTCTGCAGAGATAGATAGGATAGGAAATGCCTAGGACCAGTTGAAAATCAAAGGTGCCATACACAGAACTCTGAATCGTAAAGATTTATCCCAACGAATCTAATATTGCCAGAACAAAAGTGGAAACCTAAAAAAAGAAAGGGGGAGGGGCCTTAACTTGGCCTTATTCCAGATGTAATGGGTAGCTGATGGATGCACTCAGTGTAATGGTTTCTGTACATTCCTTGACCTCTACTTCAACCCTTATAAATCTTGATGCTCTACACCATGTTAGGTTATTCTTCGGCTTTGGTGTCCTTTGCGTGTTCACTGCCCAGAGTTTGTCCCTGCGATGCTTCCCTCCTGCTTGTGCTGTGCTTTGACCACTGCTAGGAGACCAGTTCTCCCTTGCCACCTTCCTTTTTCTGAGGGTGGCTCATTTGCAAGACTGTTGACATTGGCACTATCCCATGTTCCTATTGAGATACACTGACCTACATGAAGGCCTATACTTCCCGTTACAGTATTTTCAAGACTTTCCCTCGTTTCCTTGCTAAATTGATTTGGTCAGATGCATTGGTCTACCTACATTTTCTTGCTCAAACCTGTTTCCTTGCAAGTACAAAGTGAATGTTAAAATCCTCCTAGTGGTTCTTACTGTGCTAATTCTCCAAATTATAGATTTAATTGTACATCCCTAAGTAGTTTGTCCCTTGATAGCATCCTTGTTGAATCTACTACACCTTGCTTGTATTGGCATTTTTATTTGCCACCTTTCAGAATAACCAGTGATGGTAGTCTTCCCTGCCTGGCAACTTTATAATTACTGAACTGGCTTGGCCATCTTCTATACTTTAAATTTTTAGTGGTTTACTATTATGGTACATGGATTCTACTACTAATGGATTAAAAATTTAATGCTAAACTAAATTGGTAATTTAGCCCATTTACTCCAACATAAATGTATGTTAGATAAAGTTTAAACTTGCTGGTTTAGTGGTACAAGCTAAATTAGGCTAACTAGCCTACAGTGCATAGATTATTTGCAGAAGTTTAGTTGTCAATTTTAATGTTTGATTGGACTGGCTACTGATAATACCAGTACTGTACTACTGTTACACATTTTAAGTTTGGAACAGATTCCTATGGCTCATGACCATAGGAATTGGTTGAATGAACTTGAATGTAGGTTGTTATAAAGTTGTTCCATAGCCAGAATAGTTAAAACTAAACCATGACAAGTGCTAGAGCACTTGTCTTGAAATTAATCCCTCCCTACTCAGGACTAACATTTAAATGGGTACCTAGAAATAACTTTGAACCTGGTTATAAACAATATCATAGATTCCTCCTAAGCACACGTGTACCTGTACCAACCTCTTCAACAATTGTTCTGGGCATGCATGCCACCATTCTACCCCAAGGTGGCCAGAGCGTTTCCAGTGAGCACACGGCAACACTGAAATGCGTACTCTTTCAGTTGTATCGCTTAAGTTCTCGTGCTACATCTTTCATCGTAGATTTGTTCACAAAAGAATTCCCTACAGGGATGTATGCATAAAAGGCCCTAAAGCCCAGTGCCTGACCCACAACAAAGCCAAAAGCCTGCAAAGTGTTACTTATGTGCATTGCACCTTGCACTGTTGCCCATTGGCACACCCACTTATTAATGTATTTACTTTTTAAAGTTTGTCGCCTCAATTTTCATTGTGCGTCATTTTGGTATCAAAATGTCCGCAATAATATATGCATATGAAGTCCAAAATCCCAGTGTGCCACCCATACCAAACCCAGAAATCGGCAAAGCGTTACCCGTGAGTGCACAGACCAATGTGTACTTGCTCATCGCCTAAATTCTCGTGCCGTCTTTCTGTAATGCCAGTTTAAATCTTATCCTAATGTAACACCCAGTGAAAGTACACACAGGACTTGCCATGGAAACCTCCTGGTAAGGTCAGCAAAGTGACCTCCAGATCACATTTGAAATATTTCATACTTACACCCTAGTCAACGTGTTTCATGTTTGATTAATCCTGTTAGTCTTGGCAAAACTGTTAGGCGTATGTGCTCCGCTCTGAAGTCTATAGACGGTAATTGGTTCTTGTTCCTCTTGGCTTTTAGGGGTGTACAGCTGCATTATTGGTTGTACAGCGATCTGTTTAGCAGGTTGTCTGGAAATCCACAGAGAATCTTCAATGACAGATTCGGAGGTACAGGGAGTTTACCAAAGGTTCTAGATCCCGACGATAAGGTAGTAGACGGTGGGAAACCACTTGGAGCATTAGTCAGTCATGGGGGGGGGGGTGTCAGGTTTTTGCAGTGAGGCTGACCTCTATCAAATTCTAGTCTTGAAATGTCTTAATTAGGGCGGTTCAGTGGTGTCGGTGACCTTCAGGTCAGGGGCCGCTTGGCAGTCGTGGACTAACGAACATCGTAAATTTAAGCAGTCACGAGATTACAGTAGTATTAAAGTTAAAGGTGAATTCATAGTAAAGTATAAACTTTTTATTTTACATATATTAAGTACAATATATAGAACTTTGGTATCTATTAATTTTTGGCCCTGACCATCTCTTGTTTACAATACAGTAGTTCATGTGACAATCTGTTTATACTAGAGCTCTCAAAACTTGGCTTTTCTCGAGCACTCTGCTGGGTACCTCTTATTTTTTTATGCAGCAGAGGTGGGGTTCTTGTAATTTGCATGATCATATTCATTTTTTACATAATTTTAAGATTTCACAATTTTCTTGCCTGGTTAGGGTTTTATGGGATTTGGTTTTGTGTTCATTAGTCTCTGGGTTATGTTGGGCTGGCCAGTAAGTTGTATGTTAACTGGGGTGTCTCGATGTTTGATGCACCGGTTTTGTGCTTTGGGGGATAAGTCTCCGTGCTCCCGGATGCTATGACCATGGCAAGCCCAGGTCTTGCACTCTCGTGGTAAAGTCTCGTGTGGTCCTGTTCCAACCGATTCGGCCTACCCAGGAAAGTGTTTTGCACACCTAAAGAGTTCATCAGCATTTAAAGTCTGCACCCCCATCGTGTGCAATAAACTTGAAAGATGTACCATTAAGTTTGTTTGCAAAGGTTATCAGGATTATTTGTAAGCATGAAACAAGCTGACTAGGATGTTGCCAAGAAATAAAATTAACTCTAGATGATCTAGTGGTCACTTGGCTGACCTTGCCAAGAGGTAAGGTCAGCCAACTTTGAGAAGTAAAGTGGAAGAGTGGACGAGGTGGAAAAGGTTCAGAAAACATGGATGCTGATGTAAACTAGTCCAGGAGCCAACAGAAAATTGGAGGTGGTGGCCCGAGAAAAGTTAAGAGAGTATAGGAATAGTGTCTATAGATGTTTGATAGTTACTTTACTGCCACCATCCTGTCGGTTCTTAAACTTTTTCAAAACTACTAAACAGTGAGACAGGAAGCACCAGTAAAGTCTTTTACTAAATGTAACGGTTTTCTATCTACTCCTACTTGAGATCCGTAACACTGATAACCTTGTCTTGAGATTCTCATTTAATAGAAATGAACAAAAGTAAGATTGTTATTCTACACTTTGATTTTAATACATCAAAAGTATTTCCATTTGCAGCAATTTAACACTAGTTCAGCACTTCTGAACACTTTGCAAACCTTATTTATCCATGAAATAATAATAATAATAATAATAATAAACTGGTTCAGACTCCACTCAACCATTAAGACTTCCAATAGACTATGCATTTCTGTAATCTTACGTCTTGACTCTGGCATGAATATTCAATTGGTGGGTGGGTAACCAGCTGGGCACTTGCTAGGTTGGCAATTGCCAGAGAATCTTGCTGGTCTCTGCAAGGCTCTCGATTAACTTCTAAACCACCCACTGGCCTGACAAGGTGGGTACTCTTGCAAGCCAGAAAAAGGGCTTCCTTGGAGTACTGCTGACAACAGGTTTTGGCTGCGCTTGCCTCTCGCCCACTACCACCTAACGCACTACTAAACACTTGTGCATGCAACACACACAACTCTATTAAAACTTGCAATTAATGTGAAAGAGTGCAAAACACTTGCACAGTTAATTTCATTTAGGCCAGCACAGAAAATGGGAAGATGTTGGTGCACATTTTAAAACCAGTCCCATAAAGAATGGATAAACTTGAATTTTAAGAAATTTTTATTGTAGACACCGCTGCATCCATACTGCACATCCGTGAAATTATTTATGGGCGCAGCATGCGTCGCCGTACAAAAATGTAATCAATGAGAAAAGACTGGGGTAACTCATGCCTGCAACAAAGTAACTCCTGGTTGCTTACTACACTTTACCACCTAGAGTTAAGTATTTGATACAGGTCGCATTAGTGTTGTACTCCGTATTATGGCTTTTCTCTTATTTCACAAATGCACTTTCTGCAATGCATGCTTATTGCACAACTTTGCTTGCCATTTTTTAACACTCGTTCTCCAGACAGTCGAGCATAAAACATTGCCCTTGTGCGCTTGGCGTTTCGGTTTTGGGTGATCGTACGGCGACACTGAAGCGTGTACTCTTTTTCGACTTTCAATCTGATACAAAATGAAACGTCAAAAATTAATATTTGCAATAGAATTTTAGAAAGTGTAAAATGTCGGCAAAGAATGAGACCAGCACCAAATAAAAAAGCTAAGAGATTGGTAGCGGTGAAATATTTTTCAGGTTTAACTCTACACTTGTCCTATATCATTCATTTTGGTATTGCCGTGATCGCAATAAAATCCCCTACACGGACATAGGCATATACATTCCCAATTATGGTCGCGACCCACCCGCAACGCCCAAAATCTCCCTAGCGTAACCCGTTAAGAGTACACCCATAGCCACACCCGGTACACCCCAAAAAACATTTAAATTTTCGGTTTACCAACACAAGTTTGTTAAAATCGTTCATTTTGGCATCAAATTATTCGCAATAAAATGTGCAGCAATGTGTAATGGTTTGAAAATGCATGGGTATAGATGCCAAAAACTAAGTCTTGCGCGCAAGGGGAGAGCGGTGCGGTCACTCTTGGTGTCAGAGGTCAACCATAAGAGTGCCTATGCTGAGGTGCCTGTGGGCCCATTCGGGAGAACTGGAATATAATGGTGCGCATTTTGAAACTCCTAAAGTCGATCGGATAAAAATTTAATTTTATATACAAATATTTTGTTAGATGCAAATGTAGAGATAATCACCAATTTTTCTAGTCCTGTCATGAGATGGGGAAAGTGTTAAATTTGGAATTGATAATGTACCAAAATTCAGGGTTTTATGCCTGTGTACTTCATAATTGCATTTAGTTAAATTGCAATTAGTTTGGTCTATAGATAATTTGTATTCTATAGAGCAGAACTTTGTTTCATCTAAAGCTGTATAAAAGTTGCCTTGGTGTCTTCATAGCCATGATATAGAATAGCCAGACTGGTAAATTGCTGTTTTTACGACTACTAATTGTGGTGGATTGTACTGAACATCGTTTAAATGTCATTAACTAGTGATAGTGTGGCTTACCAATTACTTGAAATTTCAGGGTCGATGGTTATGGGTCAAAACTCCGAAGCAACTACAGACCCTTCAAGTACGACCACTACCTCCTCCTCCTCCTCCACCTCGGCAGCCACCACCACCACCACCACGACTAAGACTACAACCACAACTCCTGAAACTTCAGTTACAACAGATACTACTGAAACCACTACAGAAGCCGTACCAACCACTGAACCCCATCCACGTCATCTGAAGCTGCTCCTACCACAACTGAAGAGCCTCTTACAACTACGGAAAGTCCAACTACACCAGTCCCAGATTCAAAGTATACAGTGAAGGATGGTAATCTAACCTGTGTAATGGTGGAAGGTGAAATTTCTTTCACTATTAACTATCTTACTGCAAAGAATGTAAGTATACTTTTACTGGCTTTTGTAATGGTGCTCAAATTTATTGCCAAATTGAAGCTACTAAAGTTCCACAATTATGGTAAACATATTTAAATTTACCTGCTTCAGTAATTGTCAATTTCTTAAATTGCCTGGCTTTGTGAATGTAAAAGTAGAATGAATCTAAATTTTTGGTTCGTTTGTGGGCACTAGGCTGTTGTTCCTAGTACTTGTAACTAGTCTCAAAAGCTAGTTGGTACAAATAAAGTGACTGGACTGCAGTGGACTTTAGTCTAGTTTATAAATTTATAAAGTTAACTTGGTTGCAAATGTAAATATGAATGAATTTGAGGTTGACAATCTGTCTTTCATAATTCCTTGCATAAAGATGCTAAATTGCTTGCTTTAAAAAGTTTAATCTTGCAGATAAATGGCTATTCTATTTCATTATCTTGTAGCCAAATGCTTGGCATTTTTAGTTTTGTAGCAAAATGCCTAGTGTTGTTTACTTTAACAAAGATTTGCTCATTAGTTTGAAATAATTTGCTAAATGTAGAACCCGGTGTTCACTTACCGTAAATACAGGCAGGTGTCGCTACTGGAAATGCATTGCTTTTAATGACTGAAGGACTTGGGGGGGGGGTACCCCCCCTCCTCTTCCATCCCTTCCTGAATTTTGCCTGGCCTGGTGCATGACGCCTGAGGACCACCAAAAACATTGTGCAAGAAGCCTATGCTATTCTTTAACTTCAGAATTGTTTTTAAATACATGGATGGCAAAATACTCGTGAAAGTGTTAAGTCTGTTGGACCAAAGCTTTAATATAGTTTTGTTGGTACCCATATCTTAAACACCACCAAACTAGAAAAGGTGCAGATATGCCACTAAGTGGTTCACAGAACTGAAGACCTGCAAGGAGAGGTAAAGCATTAAATATGCCACAACTAGAAGTAAATTTGATCACTGCATACAAAATAGTACCAGGACTTGATAAAATTGATAGGGAAGCATTAGGCCTGGAACATAAAGAACAAGGTCATAAACTTAAATAGCTAAACAAGCTGCCGAAGAAATAGAGAATTCACTTTAACAAAGTGGTAGACGGTTGGAACAAATCGGGCGAGAAGATGGAAGTCGAAACGGACGGGAGATAATAAACAGGGAACTTAAAAACATTCCATGGGAAACTGTTTTAAGTAATAAGTCCTACAGAAGGAATAGAAAAACTGACTTGGGAAGCGTATGAAGTCTGAAACGTGTTCCTTTGAGGAAAGCCGGAAAGAGAACGCAGACGACACTATAAACGCAGGAAAAAATAACGGAACTGCTTATGCAGACAAGAATTTCCTGTCAAAGAAGGAATAATTTAAATAGGGAGATTGAAGAAATCAAGCGGAAATTGAAACACTCGTATGAAACTGAAGGGCAGTTAGAACGGAAAGCAATTCAGGAAATAAAGAAAAATCCAAAATACTTCACATATGCGAAATCAAAAGCAAAAACCATTGCCAGTATTGGACCTATTCGTACAAGTGAAGGTTCATACCGGAGGATGACAAAGAAATTGGTGAAATCCTAAAAAAGCAGTATGAGGACATGTTTAGTACTCCAATAAACATGAAAGTAGAAGATCCAGACAATTTCTTTGTGGGATATTCAAACCCCTGTAAATATTACTGATATAAACAAGAGTGCACTAAATTTTGAAAGGGAAATTGAAAACATGCCCATGCACTTGGCCCAGGTCCAGACTCGTGGAATTCAATATTATAAAGAAATGCAAAGTGCCGGTAGCACAGGCACTCGGTATAGTGTGGAGGAAGAGCTTGGACACGGGAGATACCAGATGCACTTAAAGTAGCAGACATAGCCCCTCTACACAAGGGAGGGAGCAAAGCATTGGGCAAAGAATTAGACCAGTTGCACTAACATCGCACATAATAAAAGTATTTGAGTGATTAGAGTCGGGTCAGCAATTTCATGGAGACCAATGACCTTCACAATCCAGGCCAACATGGATTTCGAGCGGGTAGATCGTGCCTCTCACAGCTACTTGAGCACTAAGATAGTCACCGAGGCATTAGAAGAAAAACGGAATGCTGATGATATACACGGACTTCGCAAAGGCTTTCGATAAATGTGACCATGGCGTGATAGCACACAAAATGAAGTAAATGGGAATAACCGGTAAAGTAGGATGCTGGATACTCGGTTTTCTGTCAAACAGGACTCGGCGAGTAACGGTCGACCATATAAAATATAGTTAAAGTGCAGTTAAAAGCACTGTACCTCAGGGTACAGTCCTTGCACCGCTGCTTTTCCTTGTTCTCATATCAGATAGACAAAAATAAGTCACAGCTTCGTATGATCCTTTGCAGATGACACAAAAATCAGTATGAAAATTACCTCGGCTGAAGAAGTTGAAAAACTTCAAGCTGATATTAATAAAGTTTTCGACTGGGCATCGGAAAATAACATGTTTAACGGTGATAAATTCCAGGTACTCAGGTACGGTAAAAATGAGGACCTTAAACATAATACAGGGTACAAAACACAATCAATAGGAAAACAGCATGTAAAGGATTTGGGAATGTCTGACGACCTAACGTTTAGGGAGCATAACAAAGCAAATATTGCAACAGCCAGAAAAATGATAGGATGGATTACAAACTTTCAAATCCAGGGATCCCATCACAATGGTTGTACTCTTAGTCACTTGTGTTGTCCAGTCTTGAGTACTGTTCAGTACTCGCTTCCCCCTTCAGAGCAAGAGATTGCTGAAATAGAGGGAATACAGAGAACATATACGGCACGCATAGACGCGATAAAGCGCCCAGATTATTGGGATCGTCTCAAAGCCCTCCAAATGTACTCGCTAGAAAGAAGACGAGAGATATCAAATAATATACACCTGGAGATACTAGAGGGCCAAGTACCAAATCTACACAGTAAAATAACAACGTACTGGAGTGAACGATATGGAAGAAAATGCAGAATAGAACCAGTGAAGAGCAGGGGTGCCATAGGCACAGAACACTGTATAAACATCAGAGGTCCGCAGTTGTTCAACGTCCTCCCAGCAAGCATAAGAAATATTGCCGGGACAACCGTGGACATCTTCTAGAGGAAACTAGATTTATTCCTCCAAGGAGTGCCGGGCTGTGGTGGGTATGTGGGCCTGTGGGCCACTCCAAGCAACAGCCTAGTGGACCAAACTATGACAAGTCAAGCCTGGCCTCTGGCCGGGATTGGGGAGTAGAACAACTCCCAGAACCCCATCAACCAGGTATCAACCAGGAAACGGTCGGTAATGTCAGTTGTATGACAATGCTGGGAAGACGGGACACCATGAGCATAGCTCTCGTGCTCTTCATTCTGTAACTACATTGGGTAATTACACCCCAAAGTTGACAAGAGCATTTCCCGTGAGTGTACATCTGCACTAAAATGTGTTCACCTCTCTTTCCACGCTACGTTTTTTTAAATTGTTCGCAATCTAAAGGTGTGCACTTAAAACTAGTATCAATAATCTAATAAATGGCATTTAAACAAATTTAAATTAGAGGCAAAAGTGTGCCAGACGTCCTTAATTATGGATGCAATAATCGTTGCTGCAAGTGTTAAATTTTCCTGACCAAAAATGCATAAT
Source organism: Procambarus virginalis (assembly GCA_020271785.1). Taxonomy (NCBI): domain Eukaryota; kingdom Metazoa; phylum Arthropoda; class Malacostraca; order Decapoda; family Cambaridae; genus Procambarus; species Procambarus virginalis. Next base: position 54,305,847 of record WNGS01113158.1, read on the forward strand.
GCATCCACATGTGAATATACTGAAAGATGCATGCTGCATCAAAAATGTTAAAATTCCATTTGTTATAATATGAACTACAGTAGTTTTAAAATCGACACCTTTCAATCTAAAAATTTGAAACCAAAATGAACTGTAACACAAATAAAGGTGAAGAATGGAATGGATATACTGTACAGTAAAGTGTGGGTGGAGTGCACTCATGGGTAACTGCCTAACTTTGTGCTGCAGGTTGTGCACTGGGCCATTTGACCTTGTATGCAGATACTTTTGGGTAAAATGACTGCCACCTGCATCGCACCCAAATTTAGGCTTGTTCCAACCAAGTTTAGGCACCAATTTGAAATGGGAGATAAGATGGTAATTAAAATATTGGTAATAGTGTAACTAGAATCTTCTGAAATAGAATATTACAAGCACTTTGTTGCCAAAAAGAGGCCCATTTTTTCCTATTTTGCATCTCAATGTACTGGTAATGAAACTAAATGTCCAAATGAAGTCAAAATAACATGGTCGAAATGTTGATCAAACCCCACGCTAGAAAGTGAAGGGATGAGTGTTTCGGTCTGTCCTGGACCATTGTAAAGTAGATTGTGATGAGGGAAGGAGTTAAGGCAATAGAGGTGAGAAGAAAATCTTTAAGAGGGAGAAAAGCAAAAGGTACAAAAAGTAAGGTAAAATGAAGCCTATAGTAATAGGAAAAAAAAAAGGTAATTGCAGAAAGCCTATTAGCCCATACGAGGCAGCTACTATTTATAACCACCCAATAAGGTGATAGTAATCCTGAATAAGGGATCGTAAGAGAAAAGATACATGGAAGGGTAAATTTGTTGGGTCACGTTTGTTATATCCAAATCATAGCTATACGAAAGTCTAATTCATAAATTACCAGGTTTGAAACTATATTGCAGTATGTAATTTGATTAATGCTCCTTGGGTACATTGCATTTAAAAGCCTGTATGCTGAACTTGCAGCTATTTGTACAATGAATAACTTTTATTGGCATCTTGACATCTTAACAGGAAACTAAAGTGGCAAAAGTGAAGGTTCCTGAACATGGTGGTAAAGCAAGTGGTACTTGCAACGGAGCTGATGGCACCCAGTCAATCACTATCTCCTGGACCGAAGAAGAGACTTCTAGCACTACCTTTACCTTCAGCAAGTCAAATGATAATTGGTCAATTTCCTCTTTCACGGCTTCTCTTTACTTGAGCAACAAGACCTTCTCTGACTCTCCAATTGCTGGCAAGTAGAAGAGATTAAATGTATAACAATGTATATAATGTAACAAATTTAATAAATTGCACAAATGCTGAAAAGCATTTTATTTTTAAATGTTCGTTGCACATTTGCTCTAAACATTGTGAATAAAAATTTTCCACTTCCTATTACTAGCTAGAAAATGTATTTGAAGCTTTTTAAAACAGATTAATGTCTAGAACCCAAACAAAATTGAATGCCTGTGCATAAAATGTGGCAACTTTCCTGATATGCTTTAGTATCTTACTCTTAGTTTTGGAAGATTTGTTTGGCATATTTGGTAGGTATTGAGGTGTTAAACTTAAATATTTTCCTAAACTTGAACATTAGGACTTTACTAATTAAATTTTTAAATGGTTAAAAGTATTTACTTAAAGTAATTCATTAAAATGGCTTGTATTGCCTAAATTGTATCTAAATGAAAGCTCTTATTGTAGGAAAGATGATGGATTTGGTGATCTACTCTAGTCTAAATCCCTTCGATGTAGCAGTTAACTTCAGCTTAAACTGTCACTCTACAATCTCTACCTCAAATGTAACTGGTACTGTGGAGAAAGAAGAATATGACTTGCCATTGTCCTCATCATTCAGTCAAATCCATATTGAAGCTTTCAACGAAATTCAAAATGAGCCAGACTTCGTTGCTTGTAAGTATTATACAGTCTCTTGAAAACCCACTATATCAAACCTTCAACATTGTTTTTAGTTGGAAAAAGCATTAAGTGTAGCAACTTAATGTGTATAGTAAAGATATAATGCTTACTGGTTATTTAAATTGGTAATTTTCATTAACATTCAGAAAGTGAGCATAAATTGGTTACCAATCCTCTAAACATTTAAACTACATTACTATTGCTGTGAACTCTAGTGCCAAAGTACATGGTACAATATTTAGACTACTGATGGTCCTGAAGTAATCTATAGTCTTGTTGGGAAAATAAATTAGGGCCATTAACCACTTCAATTAGATTATAAATTTCTTTTAGTATAAATTTGCGCATTTTGATTTAGCTTGTTCTATATCCTGGCCACAGGTTAGGCTTCCTGTCATCCTACAGTTACTGCTTAAACCATAACATGCTCATGATCACACAACTTAATTACTGCTTTGTGATTTGGATTAAAGTTAATAAATCTTGGTTCTTATAATACAATGTTTGTAAACTTTTTTCAGCTGTTCACTGTGCTGCTGACAAAACTTCAGACATTGTTCCAATTGCTGTTGGATGTGCTCTTGCTGGCCTTGTTGTTATTGTATTAATTGCATACTTGGTTGGTCGTCGTCGTCGCTCTGGGGCCTATCAGTCCGTCTAGGCAAACGGAGGTGGTTCTGAATCGAGTAGTGACTAATTTGGCCATAGATGTTAAATACATTATGGATGACCTTCCTGTGATAGCAGTTAATGTGACGTTGGGGGTAATTCAGTGAAGTAGCTTGATGGCTATGAAAGAATTCGGTAAATACTGTAATTGCCTTTTTTTTTTCCTCTAGGCATATAAAATGTCTAATCTTTGGACAAAAGCACAGGTTGTGGTAGAGAATACGGAACCTATTAAAGCGACTTTAGAAGCAGAATGATTTGATGTAAATACTTAAGTTGTTTTAGGTATATCCCAAATGGCCCCCCAACCCTCCCCTGAGTGATATTTTTATATATATATATATTGGTGTCATTCCGTTTAAGCCACGATTGTTGAAATATACTACTAAATAGGCTTAGATCTGATTTCCATAGTAATAATTTCAAATTCATATAATCGGCCATTTTTAGCTTGTACATTTTATCTTTTTGAAAACATTTGTGAATGGTGGTGTTGAGTAAACAGGAACTTGTTTTATATATGTACTGTACCAAAGTGAACATTGATAAATTAATGGTGGAATGGATAGTTCTTGTAAATATGCTTGTGCTAGTCTTTGACCAGATCTTTATTGCTGGTTTGAATTATTGGAACATAATGGCTGGTCTAGAATTATATTTGCCAGTGCCGGGTATTTGCAGGGCTTAAATTTGACACTAGTACTGTTAATTTGATAAAAATTTAAAACAATGTTAAAGGTCTAAAACATTCATCCTTGCTTGCTTGACCAGACTTGAGCATGCAGACAGTAAACAAATGAGTTTTTAATAACATCCAATAGTAGCATGGTTGATGTATACTGGGCTGTAAATTTCTGCAGTTAAATGGTAGTCTAAACATTCCGTGGATATAAAATTAGTTGGGCCTAAAGGAACAGTTTGTTGGTGCACCTGATCTAGTCCACAAACTACACTTCAGTGGTGTTCCTTGAATCCCATAACAGTAGTTCTGAAATGTCATTAACTTATTGGCTACAACTACCATGGTTTATTTAAATTGAGGAACCTTAGGGCAGTGAATTTGTGTACAAATTAATCTAGAATTAGTTCTGAAGCTTGCAACACTTGTTAATGTACTTGAAAGTATACTGCTGCCCAGGGAATTTGATTGTTATGGATGAAAGTATTTTACCATGTGAAGTTTGTAAATTTTTTTCCACTTAAAGACGGATTAAGTTTACCTTGTTTCAATAAATCCCCAAAGAATGAAGTTTGCTTGCTGGATACTTTACATTATTCATTAAATATGGAAGATTAATAGTGGGTCATCCAGTAAGTACCCCTTTCCAGCCCATTGTTGTTGAGGGGCGACTTGGCAGAGGGATGTGATGCTCCATGGGACAGTCCTGTTCATTTGTGTTCTTGTGCTCCTGCTGCCGGCTTCACTAATTGTGCTGGTAGGTTTCCTCTTCAATGTTTCGTTCACCCCCTTCTTTCTCGGTCTTTCCCACTGATCTTTTACCAGTCTCTGGTTATTCTTTTGGTCGTCTTATGTTTTGACTCCTGTAGAACTGGTACCCAACGTTGCGAGATAGCTTTTATTGTTGAACCTTTCGTTGCTAAACCGGATCTTGACGGACTGCCGGTTCTTAAGGTGGCGCTTGTGGGGCATATACTCGCAATGCACCCCTGGGGGCGGGGGTTCCCAGCTTCTTTGTTGGGTGTCGTATCCTCTAATTGTGGCTCCATGGTGGGTATGGGAGCTCATTTGTGAATGAAATTACCAGATTCTATGCTGCTGAATGATGCTCTTGTAACCTTTTGCTTGTGGGGTGGGCGACCACCCCCCCCCCCCCCCTCGCCGACAGGGGAGCTGAGCGGACAGCACGCTGGACTTGATCCTTTGGTCCCAGGTTCGATCCCGGGTGCTGGCGAGAAACAATGGGCAGAGTTTTTCACACTATGCCCCTGTTACCTAGCAGTAAAATAGGTACCTGGGTGTTTGTTAGTAAGCTATCACAGGCTGCTTCCTGGCGGTAGAGGCCTGGTCGAGGACCGGGCCGCGGGGACACTAAAGCCCCGAATCATCTCGAGATAACGTCTAAAGATGACCAAGCCCCAGAGTTGGACTGTGCTGGAAGGCCAGGCTCTGTAGCCCCTGCTTCATTTGGGCCCAGATAAAGCTACTCCTTTGACCCTTCTGACTACCTCCTCTACTCTCCTCCCTCCTGTGGTAGGGTTGTGCCCCAAGCCCCCAGTGGTGACCTCTTATCACCTGGATTGGTTACTTCTCTTTGTGACAACTGCACCTTTTTTAATCCCCCATCCCTCTCATTGGGTGTGCTTGGTGCAGACTCCCCTGCAGGCGCCTTCGCACAATCCTTTCCAGTGCTAAAACTGTACATTGAACACTGTTTAGTCCTGCTACCTGGACTAAATACTTTAACCTCGCCCATATGGATTCTACTCTTCCTGACTATTTCTTCCTCCCATAAAAGCCTTGTTGATTCAGTGGATGCATCCATTTTTTAACCCCCATCAGATTTGGTAAGTGTAGCTGCTTCCTATCAGGAAGCGGCTGCCTGCTTAACCTCATTATCCAGCACTTTAGAGACTCCTGTTAGGGTCTCTAAAAATGCCCAGTTAAATGCCAATATTTGCAGTCATATTACTGCACCATGTTGTGGCTGTTTGGGCCTGAGAGACTTGGAGACCTCCCAGCAGACTGCCACGAGGATATTAAACGTATCCTTGAAGCCCAAGGCCATCCTGTCCTCCAGGTTGATAAGGTTAACCCGACCCCCCCCCTTTTAGGTCGTCGTCAGCCGCTTAGTCGTGAAAGTCGCTTGATGGCTGGTCTCTTCTGCCTTCCATAATTCTTGCTGGTGCCAGATGCTCTCCCTCTCCTAGGCTTTACAAACGGTGCTGGAAATTTGGGCATGGTACCCTCAAATGCACAAGTGTGGTGTCTATGCCCCATGTGTGAGGACTTGGTCACTCTAAGGGTGCTCTTATCCCAAGCTTAATGCCTTAATTGAATTGACTCCCACCCTACTTTCTCCTGCAAGTGTACAAGACTATAAATTTGAGGAAGCCAGCCTCAATTTGAAGCGCCGCAATAGGCTGTTCCTAAGGAAAGGCGCCACATCCGGCATGACATTTGCCAATGTATCCTTATTCTAGTGTTCAGTGTTCCACAAACTTTGCCCTTCCCTCCTTTCTCGGTCTCATAAGTTTCCAGGCCTTGGGCCTGGATATGACCGAGCCGGGAGCCGGTCGGCCGAGCGGACAGCACGCTGGACTGTGTCATGGGTTCGATCCCAGGCGCCGGCGAGAAACAATGGGCAGAGTTTCTTTCACCCTATGCCCCTGTTACCTAGCAGTAAATAGGTACCTGGGTGTTAGTCAGCTGTCACGGGCTGCTTCCTGGGGGTGGAGGCCTGGTCGAGGACCGGGCCGCGGGGACACTCAAAGCCCCGAAATCATCTCAAGATCTGACCACCATCTCGTCTGCTCCTTTCCATTCTGAACCATGGGGTTCCTCCTGGTTCTCCCTCTGGTGGTTTCCCTTCCCAGTCTGCCACATCTATCTTTCCTGTCTTCCCCAATTACTTCCCAGTCTCCCACCCCCAATGTCCCTTGACCCTCCATGCCGCCTGTCTGTCCAGGCTGTTGTCCATCCTCTCAGCAGTCATCATGTTCGCTCCCATTCCACTTCTGTTAATTAAGACAATAGTCTGTCGCCCAGTGCATTGTTGCTGGCACACCAGAGTCATAAACGTAAGTCTGGCTACTCTACCTCCTCTCCAGTGGGTAAGAAGGCATTGCTTTTTTTCTCCCCACCTCTATCACTGTTTTCCCCCTCCCATTTCAGTGGTTGCAGCTATGGAGGTTCCTTTGTGCCTCCCCGATTCTCTAGAGAATCGTGCAATTACCCGTTTCTGCTCCACCTCCCCCTGCTGCCCTTGACTGCCCCTCCGTTCTCTTCCTACTCCGGACCCTGTCTGTCCACCTCTGGTCTGTACAGCTTCCTAAACTCTCTTGTCCTTGCTAAGTTTACCCACGCCCCCTAACCCTGATTTCACGGATCCTGAACGTCTTTAATATGCTGTATTCTTCTTTACCTTTATTTTGTTCTCTATTGCTGTGCTCTTTTTGACAATGTTGACTGACTTTTTGTCACTGTGTGGTTATAAACTCTCCTCCCCCCCCCCCAAACGGCGTTTGCTGGGGCCCATAACTGCTGCTCTTGATTCGTACTGAAATTCCCTTAGGCGACAAAAAGTAGGGGGGGACTATCAAATGTTCTGTAGCCCATATCTTTGAGTAAATGGTATATGGTCTGTTCCGTTATTTCCCCCCCCCACCCCCCCTGATGTTTCTCTTCCTGATCTTAAGCCTGTACTCCTGTTGGGTGATTTCAACTGTCGGCATACCCTCTAGGGGTGATATTCTGACAAACACCTGGGGCTGCTGCCTTGGACCATTTGTCCTCTTCACTGTGTTCAGAATTCTGGTGAACTCACTCATGTGGACTCCTGCACTTACACCCTTTCCTGCCTTGATCTTTCTGCACGTTCTCTTAGATTTCACATGGCGGGTTCTTGATGACTTCCGTAAGTGACCATTACCCCCATCCTTGTCACCTTTTCCTCTTAACCCTCCCCTCTCCTTCCCTAGGTGGCAGTTTGCCAAGGCTGACGAAACCATTCACCCTCCATGCTACTCTCCGACCTCTCGAGCCCTTCTCTTTCATAACACAGACTTCGACTCTGCCCTTTGGTCTATTCCTCGCTCTACCTCCCAGGGCTCGCGGAAGTGTGTTCCCTGGTGAACAGCAGACTGCTAGAGCTGTCAGCTGTTAGCATGCAGCCTGGAAGAATGCAGGCGACGGCTGCAGGCAGTTAGGTCACGTCCATACTCCTATGCCGGAGACCTGGAAGAATATCTGCAAGGTAGCGGGTAAGTGTTCCAGATGTCTCGGTGGTACTCGTGGCAGATCCAGTGAAGGTCGCCACCGAACTTGGTTCCCACTTTTTGCCTGTTGGCTCCTGTTCTCGCCTTCAATCCATCATGCCTTTGTAAGGCCATCCTTGAATTTCGCCCCTTAGATTTCTGCACTCATCTCGGACTTCCCTATAATCTCTCTCCGAACTTGTTTGACCCTCTGCGGTTGTACAGCAATGGGCTCGGATGATTTATTATGAGATACTTCGCCATCTCCCTCCATGCGCGTCTCGTTATTTACCGAATCTGTATAATTGTCTGGGAGTAGCCGTTGGTCACAAAGGGCTGGCTCGATGTGGTTGTTCTTGTTCGTAAACCGGGGTGTTTGGGGACATCCCCTGAGGACTTCTGCCCCATTGCCCTCACAAGTTGCGCTTGATGGGGTTCTTAAAACATAATCTCTTCCCTTCTCAATTAGGTTTTTGCAAGTGCCATAGCACGATTGATGTTACGGTGAACTTGGAGGTACTATATATATTCGTACTGCTTTTGCTGCAAAGATCTCCATTGTTGTACTTTTATGTCTAGAATAAGCATGACACCACCTGGAGATACCATATTGTCCCAACTTCGTTCTTTTGGCCTTCTTGATAATCTTCCTCTTCCTCCAAAGCTTCCTCTCTTGTTGTTTTAGTGAGGCTTGGTACCATTCTGACGTTTTGGCAATATCAGGGTGTACCCCAGGGTAGTGTTCTGAGCACTTTTCCTTGTTGCCTTCAATGGTCTTCTTTCCTCCCTTCCCATTGGCATAGTCTCCGTGCTCGTTGATCTTATCCTTTGTTGGTGATATGACGCCTTTCCTTCAATGACGACTTCAACTTGCGATTGATGCAGTGTCGTCTTGGGCCACCAATCATGGCTTCAAGTTTACTACAACTAAGACTTGGGCCATGACTTACCTGGAAGCAGGTAGTTCTTTGTCCCCCTTTGTCACTTTATGGTCTTGTGTACAAAGATTCTGCTAAGTTATTTGGGTTAATCTTTGACACTAGTCTGTCTTGGTTGCCCAATATCTCATACCTTAGTTGAATGTTCTAAGGCCCTTAACCTCCTTAAGGTTTTGTTCCATACTTCTTGGAGCTGATAGGCGAACTCTCCTCTTTACATTCCCCTTTTGTCTAAACTTGATTACGGTTGCCATGCTTACTCGTCTGCTTCTACTCTTTGCAGTCTTGATGCTCTGCACCATACTGGGTTATGCCTCGGCTCTTGTGCCCTTCATTCAGCTCCTACCCTCAGCCTGCGTTAAAACCAACGTCCTGTGTCTCCAGAATCGCTACCATCTTCGCTACATTGCACGGTCCCTCACTCTCGCTTATATCGTGCTTTGACTTTTGCCCCTCCTGTGGTCCTTGTTCCCATTCACCACCACCCTCCTTCTTTATGGTTGATTCGCCTACGGAATTCTTTCGGTTAGTGTTACCAATATTTCTCCTAGTGTTCCGTCCTTGTCCCTTTCCCTAAGTTTTGTAAAACCTTGACCCACATGACTAAAGCTATCCACCCTTATACAGTTCTGAAACTGTATGAGGGTGTTCTGTTCTGAAACTGTTCTCCTTTTTGTTGAACTTTTCTTCACACTCCCCCACCATTTGTCTTTACAGATGGGTTAGGCTACTGTTCATTTTCCTGACCACACCTATGTCATCTGCCTCCAGAAACTAAGATCTTCACGGCAAAATTTTATGCCATTTTGTATGATCAACTGTTCTCACTGTCAATCCTCCTTTGCTGATGTAGTTTACTCTGGCAGTGCCCTCATGGCTAGTCCTTTAATCCAGCCCATCCTGTGGTAGTCGAAATTCAACATTGGCTGTTTATCTCTAGCAGATTTAAGATGAAGTTTTGCTGGATTCCCAACCATATTGGTGTAATTTCCTAAATGTAGTTACAGGATTAGCTATGTCCGTGGTGTCCCGTCTTCCCTGCACTGTTGTGTAATGCTTTGGAATTAGATGGTTTTGGCCACCTCCACCTTCTTTCCTTACTTGTTCCAACCGTCTACCACTGCGAGAGCGAATTTTCTTATTTCTCCGGCAGCCTTTTGTTAGTTTAAATCTGACCTCTTGTTCTTGAAGTTCCAGGTCTCTGGAAATCTTTCCTATCACTATTTTGTACGTAGTTATCATATCACCTCTTTCTTCTATCTTCTAGTTTTGGCATATTTAATTTAATGCCTATAACCTCTCCCTGTAGCTCTTGTCCTTCAGTTCTGGGAGCCACTTAGTGGCATGTCTTGGCATCTTTTCCAGTTTGTTCTAGCCTTGTATGCCTCCCAGTCTATGTATTTCAAATTGAAGTCGCCGACTACCAACAGTCGTGATCTATCTTTATCCGCTCTCGCAAGGCAAGGATCCTTCCTTTTCTTCTACAAGGTGCCTCTTTTGATAATTACTTAGTTACTGACTTAAAAACTTTGCAATTGCAATATTAACAGGTAAAGACGACTTTGAAAATGTGTACTTGGGTTGGGATTCTTTACCAATTTGATGGAATCTCTGGAGTTTGGGTATTGCCGGAACAACTGTGAACATCAAGAGAAAACTAGATAGTTTTCTTCAAGAAGTGCTGAACCAACTGAGCTGTGGTAAATGTGGGCCTGTGGGCCGCTCCAAGTAACAGCCTGTTGGGCCAAGCTCTTGCATACCAAGCCTGGCCTTGCCGGGCTTGGGGAATAAAAACTCTCAGAACCTCGAGCAGGGTTTATACTGTTAAGTGAGGGGGAATGAATTTAAGGGAAAAAGGAATAAAAACATGTGTTGGCAGGGAGAAAAATAGGGCAAAAGGGGAGATTAGAGCCTCAGGATAATAACCTTAAGGTGGTGCACCAAATCTTAAGCTTAATCAAAATCTTAAAATTGACTCTTAAATGCTATAGTCTGCACAGACGCGCACTATGGTATTACTGAAATGTGGAGGAGTGTAGAAGACCGACTAAACTCTACACTATATTCAGATATTTCAAACAGATTAGAAGAATCTGAAAATTTAACATTTATCGAATAAGGTTTCTCAACAAAGACACATACAAATTAATTGGTTAGAATCAAATAGAAAATAATCTTTTGTATAAAGGCCACAAAATTTGGATGGAATTGAAGTAAAGCATGTGTGAGATGAAATGTATGGTCTAATTTGAATGATGTATTACAGGTGACAAATTTTACTTAAATCTGGATTAACAACGGAATAAATCTTAATTTATTGCTTCCTTAAATGTCATCCTGGCTTGGTGCCTTCTGATAATTACTTAAACTTAATAAGGAGCCAAAACAAAATACTTGGTGCTGATAGGGAGTATGCTAGAGAACTGTTTTCACAAAGAAATTGCATTTAACATGGAATGGAAGGTGTACAAAAATTAATGTGCCATATTTCGCAAAAAGTTGATATCAATAGACTTGAGCAGGCATGTCAGAGGGTCCCCCGAGGGCCATATGGGTCACATTTGTGTTGTCATGAGGGCCACACACCATAACTAATTTAAGTTGCTTAATAAAAATTATTGCAGAATATTTTTATTATTAGAAACAATGTGCATACAAATGGTTTAGTGGCCAGCCACAATCATGCATGCAAAGTAATGAAGTTAAAAAAAACTAAATTTTAAATGGTAACAGACTTCTATGCAACAGCAACAAATACATTGTACAAAAATTACAACAGTTTAAAATGAACATTTATTTAGGACTATTCAATAACTTTTAATTTTGTCCTGAGGCTTGACAACTCTTTTTAATGACAATTTTTTGCTATGTGTAGTTTCCACCTTGATCAGAAATTGTGTTCATCAGGCAGCCTTGTTCTCGGAAGTTTTTGTCGATTTCATGAAGGCAAATAACTTCACACAGATAGAACCTAACATAATCCTTGTGGTAAACTTTCTAAAGATTTTAACTTTTCAGAAGGAAGGTATGAAAGAAACCAGGTATCCCCACTTAGATACTTTTGCTTTGAGTGTAGAATCTGACTGAATTTCTAATACAGTAGTTCTATCTGCAGGCTTTCTTTTGTCTAGGCAACATCAAAGGTGAATGGTGCTGAGAATTATGCGAAGTATTTAAAAGATGAGAAATCACACAATATTTCCTGAAATTACTTTTGACAACAATTCCAGGTGACTCATATTAAGCAAATCCAAGTACAGACTCGGTATTGACTTTTTTAGCTCTTTGCACTTAGGAAAATTAACTAAATTTTAATTTAACCGAGACTTTCATAAGCTTAGTTTTGTAATGAAGTCATCATACAATTGAGTTTGTTTTTACCTTGAAATTTCAAATTAAGATGAGTTAATTATGCAGTAATGTCCACAGCAAAAGCCAGATCCTGGAGCCAAGTTTTGTCTTTTATTTCCTGTGTTTTGACCTTTCATCTCCAAAAACATAATTATTATAGCTTGTCTCAACAAATAAAATCTCTTCAACTTTTTGTGACATGACAACCAGCAGACGTGTGTGTAGAATGGAACATAGGTAAACTGATTATCCATATCTTTCAATAACTGACTGAATTGGCGGTGGTTGAGAGCACGGCCTCTGATATAGTTCACTGTGACCAAACTAAGCACATGATCCAATTTTAAATCTTTGAACACAAATTTTGCTGATGAATAATGCAGTGAAAATGTGCAAATGATGAATCTGGATGCGAGTTTCCTATTTATTTGTAACTTGGTAGCCACACCATTGTCTGCCAACCATATTCGCAGCACTGTTGGTAGATAAGCATGCAAGTTTACTCAAATCCAAACCATAGTCATGCAGAACCTGCTCGACTTTCTCAAAGATGTTCTGGCTTCTTATAGTGTCTTGCATGTAGTTCAAGCAGTTCTTCATAAATATTAAATTCATTGTCACAGGCCCTGATGAAGACCACAAGCTGTGCTAGTTCAGTGATGTCAACGGTCTCATCAATAGGTTTATAAGCACATGGTTCATGGTTGAACAAAAATAATTTCAAATCGTGCTGCGGCCTTCAACAGTTTCAAATTCCCTGACATTTCATCAATCCTTTCAGCAACAGTGTTTCTGGTTAATGAAATATCTTTAAACAAGTGTGCTTTCTCTGGACACACAATTGAGCCGTTTTTATACGGCATTGTTTTACAAAATCTCGTTAACTTAGATTCCCACTTGATCATTCGACTGAGTTCATAGCTTGCAGTAACAGAAGCGACATTCCCTTTCTCAGTTTTCGTAAAACAGGTCTGTTGCTGTCTCAAGTTAGCCTTCAATTTCTTGAGTCTCGAGACACGCCTTTATATTTATCGTAAGATCAACTTTTTTGGCATGGCTGCAAATTAAGCATGGCAAACAGCATGGCTGTTACTGCAAATTAATAAATATCTTTCCATTCACCTTTATGCAAAGCCCATTGCCGTTGTGAGGGGGCTTGGTGGGCAGCTGGCAACCCGTCCTCTTACAAGTTACATCACTTTTCTCTTGTATGTTCACTCGGGCTAAAAAAAAGTACGTAATGTAAAATGGAATCTGCTCACGAAAGTGATGTACTGTCCCATTTTATGTTCGGGTCCTCTGGCTACTGGTTAACTTCAGTGTACCAGTAGTACCATCACAATAGGTGCTATCTAAACAGGAGGATGGGTTCAGTACAGTAGCCCCTGTAAGGTTAGAAGAGGAAACTTTCAAATACTGTAACTGTTTTCATGACGTTTTGAAACCTTGGTACTTCCTGCCCTCTTAACCTACCAGAGGACTTTTAACTTGATGTTTTAAAAAAAATCCCAAATTTAATTTTGAAAATTACAAATTTCTATTTTGAATTACGTAGATATTTAGCCGTAGCGCATACGAGGGAAAGAGACGTACTGTAATTTGTAAGGGGACGGGTTGGGTCAGTGTAATGCTCCATGGGACAGCATGTCCTCTGTCCTTTTAAAACCTTATGCTCCTGCTGCTGTCTTCACTAATTGTGATGGATGCTTTTTCCTCTTTGTTTCATTTTCCTCCCCATCTCTACTGATTGTTCCTTCTTGCCAACTTTTTGCCAGTCCTGAATATTCTTTCCGAGGACTTATGTTTGACGCTCAGTGTTTGGGGAAGCACACACCCGTAGAACTGCTGTACATGTCATTATCGAGCTATGGACGCTTGCAGGGTGTATATCCACGATGCACTCCTGAAGGGTTCTGTCTTGTTAAGTGTCTGATGCTCTAATTGTGGCTCCATGGTGGGTATGGGGGCTTATTTGTGGAGGAAATTCTATTTCCATTCATTTCTATGCCGATATCTGACCCTCGTTCAACTTCTCACTCGTGGGGTGGGTGACCTGGGCCCCAAAAAGCAGAATCAAGCTGGTTCGAGGCTGGGCTCGAGGGATAGAACTCCGAACCCTCTCCAGGTATGCTCTAGGTAAGCTGCTTCTGACCCCCACTCTGCTCCCATCCCACCTCTGTGGCAGGGTATCAACCCTGATGGCCCCAGAGAGATGAAGCCACCCGGAGTGGCTCCATCTCCAGTAACAATTGCGCCTTTTACACCCCCTCCTTTCCCTTCTTACTGGGGGTGCTTGGCGTAGTCACCTTCGCACCCGCATAATTCCTTTCCCGATGTAATTACATTCCAAGATTTGTTTGGTCCTAAGTGGACTAAGTATTTTGATTTCAGTTATGTTGATCCTACACGTCTTTATTTATTCATCCATAAACGTCTAGTTGATTCGATGGATACCTTTGTATCTCTTTAACTGCACCCATACTGGTACAAGTGTCATTGCAGCCCCTTCTCAGGAAGTGGCTGACCGCTTGGCCTGCATTAGAGAGCGCCCTGTTCAGCTCTCCAAAAATGACCAGTTAAATGCCAACATTGGCACAGTTATTCTTCTGCATCATGTTGCGACTGCTGATAGGGAATTGAAAGACTACCACGAGGATATTAAATATACCCTTGAGGCCCAAGGCCATTCTATCCTCCAGATTGATACGTTCACTCAAATCCCTCTTCATGGTTGTCGTTGCCAGTAGTCGTCATCAGCCTCTTCGCGTAGTGAAGATCACTTTTGATAGGTCCTTTCCATATTTTGTAAATCTTGTTGTTCCCAGATGCTCCGTCCAGGAGTACATTCCTCTCCTCGCTTTTGCAATAGGTGTTGGAGATTCGGGCATGGACCCTTAAAGTGCACAAGTGAGGTGTCTATGCCCCTTGTGTGGAGACTTGGGGTCATTCTAAGAGGGAGTGCTTTTCTTCCAAAGTTCACTACATCAGTTGCAGTGACGCCCACCCTGCCTTCTCTTGCGCATGTGTGCACTACAAATTTGAGGAAGCCATCCTCAATTTGAAACATCGTGATGGCGAAAGATGGCAAATGCCAGGTTTGCCATCTTTCCTCTTTCTCTGGCATGTCTTATGCTTTTGTGTTGCATTTCAGTTCTCGCCTTCTTCCACTTTCTCGGTTTTGCAACGGTTTCCAGGCCCTGGACATCATCAGCACCACCACCACCACCTCCTCACCTGCTCCTTTGCGTTCTGGGCCAGGAGAGTCTTCCTTCTGGTTCTCTGTATGGTGTTTCCAGTCTTCCCAGTCTCCTGTGCCCTCTTTCCCTTCTCGGCCTTCCCCTCTGTCTTTTGACCATCCACAGTGGCTGTCTATCCTCCTCCCTGCAATATTCGTGTTGATACTCCCATTCTCGTTCTGTTTAAACTGTAGAGGCTGTCGTCCAGTACATTGTTGCTGGTACGCTGGTGTCTAGGTCAGATACGTAAACCTGGCTCATCTCCTTCCTCCCCAGCAGGTAAGAGGGCATCGCTATATTCCTCACCTTCCGACTCTGACTCTATCATTGCATCCCCTCCCATTTCAGTGGAGGAGTTGCCTGTCCAAGGTATGGAGGTTCCATTAGTCCTTGATTCTCTCTCAGATGTTGCCCTTGATCCAATGCACTCCCCTGTTTCTCTTTCCTCCCCCATCTCCCTCCCCGATCTTGACCACCCCTCTCAGATGTCTTCTCCCGCTCCGGACTCTGTCCTCCTCTGGTCCGTTCTCCCGCTCCCTTGACTACATCGTCTGCTAGATTTACCTATGCCCCTTAACCCCGATTTTGCTGATCCTGATTTTCCTTAGTCTACTGTGTTTTTCTTTGCCTTTGTTTCTTCCCTATCTGTTTCTGTTCTCTCTATATTTGAGTCTTCTTTAATGAAATATTCATGGTTTTTATGCCAACTGCCATGAACTCCAACTTCTGATAATGCAGTTTTCACCAGTGTGTGTGTCCAGGAGCCAAGAGAGCGAGCGAGCACTCGTTCTGGTCACATCTGTGGTTATTCCTCTCTCTCTTCCCATCAAGCTTCTGCTGAGGCCCATAACTATACTATACATCCCTCATGATATTTCCTTCGTCCCCCCTTCATTTTAAGTCGCACGTTCAGTGTTCTGCAGCCTATATCTTTGTGAATAAATGTATACAGTCTGTTCCCTTTATTCCCCCCCCCCTATTGTCCAACTTTTTCTTTCCTGATCTCAACACTTTGGAGAGGTTCCTTTTGAGTGATTTTAACTGTTGGCATACCCTCTGGCTAAGTTCTGACAAACACCCGAGGCCGCCTTCTCGAACCATTTGTCCTCTTCTGAATTCTGGTGAACCCACTCATGTTGACTAATGTACTCGCACTCTTTCCTGTCTTGATCTTTCTCTCTGCTCATCTTCTTTTTATTTAAGATTTCACATGGCGGGTTCTTGGATGACCTCCATAGCAGTGACTCTTTCCCCATCCTTGTCACCTTTTATTTTCATCCTTCCCCGTCTTTCTCTAGGGAGCAGTTTGCCAAGGCTGACTGGAATCCCTTCCCCTTACGCACCATGACCATGACTCTTTCCAACCTCTCTGATTTGCCTCCCCCTCGAGCTCTCCTCCTTTTTCATTACACGGTTTCTCGCTCTACCTCCTAGGGCACATGGAAGTGCATTCCCTGGTGGAATGCAGACTGTGCTTGGGGTCTCTTGTAAGCATGCAGCCTGGAAGAAACAGACGCCCAATTCTTTTATTTTGTTTCGGAAGGAGAGTGCAGTGGCTCGTAGCGCCATCTGCATGGCTAAGCGTGAGAGTTGAAATCTTGTGTGTGTACCATAACAACTGACACTCCCCTGTCCCTGATCTGGAAGAAAATCTGTAAGATAGCAGGTAAGTTTGTTCCACATGTCTCGCCAGTCCTTCACCTCTATTGCAATGTATCCAGTGTCGGTCGTGACCGAACTGGGTTCACTCTTTTTCGATTGTTAGCTCTAATTCTCATCTTCCTCCTCCTTTCCTTACTGGTAAGCACCTTCTTGAATCTTGTCCTTTAGATTTTTGCACACATCTTCAGCGTCCTTATAAAGAGCCCATCCTCCTCTTTTGGTGGTACAGTACTTATAGTAACGATGAGGACCATAGTGCATGTACCGACATACAACGAAATAAGAACATAGAAATCTGAACTATTAAGTTGGACAAGCTGGAAAACTACTTTTTACTTGTGTTGCTTTAACAAACTAATCTTCTTATATCTAATACACAATATCTGAGGCCTAATATAGTACGCGTGTGCGCTATACTAGTGCCCTGAGGTGGTTGGACTTCCTATTTGGAACCAAGGTTCTCTAGAGACATCCCGTTAAAACTTCCGCCCGCCCCATTGTTTTAATGAGTTGCGTCTGCAAACTCTTTGGACGTTTGGGTAATGTCTGGCTGATGTAGTTCTTAAAACACTATCACCATCTCGCCCTTTCTCAATTTGGCTTTTGCAAGTATCGCAGTGTACCCAGAGAAAGTACACCGATGACTCACCATGGGAACCTCTTTGGTAAGGTCAGCCATGTGACCTCAGCTCATCTAGAGTTAATTGAAATATTTCCTTGCTACACCCTAGTCAGCTTGTTTTATGTTTACGATTAATCCTGATAGTTTTGGCAAACAAACTTAATGGTACATCTTGAGTGTTTTTGCACACACCATGGGGAGCCGACTCCTTGAAGTGCTGACGAACTGGTTAGGTGTGTGCAAAGCCCTTTTTCCTGGGTAGGCTGAATCAGCTCTGAACAGGACCACACCAAACATTCCCACAAGATTGCAACCCCCCCCCCCCTCTTCCTGATTCGGGGCATGGCAAAAGTATGTATATATACTGCCTGTAAGGCAGTTAAGAAATAGTGTGCTGGAGGCAGAGGATCAATGGGCCACAAGTCATCAAGCTGGCCACCAGGAGACGGAGTGAATTCACCCAGGTCGTAGAGCAGGACCCAGAAGGTAAATGTGTGTGGTCTTTGATATTTTCCATGTGTGATGTCTTAACTATTGACAGTGTTAGGGTAGGGACTTATAGTTTGATGAATATCATATTTTGTTCTAAATAAACCCATGTTAAATTTTTCATCCGTGTGTGTCAATTAATGGAACCTCCTAATCCTCCGAATTCAGTTTTATTAACAACTGGTCAGTAATTAATGACAGCTTAGAAGAGGACTCTCAAAGCCAAGCATACTTCTTGCCTCATTGCTTGATATAGCTAAACACCAGGCAGGATGGTGGCGGCGTCTAGTTAGTAAGTTTTCTCTGTAGTATTTTCCTCGGAAATGTATCATTGGTTCCCGGTGAAATCGTCCTTGGTACACCGTATTTCAGCTCATAGTACATTGCATCTAAAGTACCAGTGTTTCAATAACTAGCATTCCAAGGGTTACTTCAATCAAGTGTTACCAGAGGAGTTCAGTGGCGAAATATTTAGTTTACAATATTTTAGTGTTACAAACAACTAGTGTTTAGTGTTACAGCAGCACGACTGATGTCTTGGTGAACTCGGAGGTCTATATTCGTACTGGCTTTGTTGCAAAGACAGTTGCTGCTGTCCTTTTAGACCTGGAAAAGGGGTACGATACCACCTGGAGATACCATATTCTATCCCAACTCCATTCTTTTGGCCTTTGTGGTAATCTCCATCTCTTCCTCCAAAGCTTCCTCTCTAGTAATTCCTTTAGTGAGGCTTGGTACCACTCTGCCGGTTTTTGGCAATATGAAGGTGTACCCCAGGGTAGTGTTCCGAGCACTACTCATTTTTCCTGGTTGCCCTCAGTGGTCTTCTTTCCTCCCTTCCCTCTGGCATTTTCTCGGCATCTCTTTGTTGACGATCTTACCCTCTGCTGTCAAGGTGATGACTCTCCTTTTCTCTAGCGACGGCCTTAACTAGCAATTGATACCGATTCGTCTTGGGCCACCAATCATGGCTTTAAGTTCTCTACAACCAAGACTTGTGTTATGACTTTACGTTAAAAGCATGTCGTTCTTTGTCCCGCTTTGTTGCTCTATGGTAATCCTCTTTATACAAAAGATTCTGCTAAACTTTTGGGGTTAATCTTTGACACTCACTTGTCTTGGTTGCCCCATATCTCTTACCTCAGAGTTGAATGCTAAGGCCCTTAACTTAGGTCTTAAGGTCTTGTCCCATACTTCCTGGGAAGCTGATAGGCGTACAGTACACTCCTCTATTTTCACTTCCCTCTTGTGTTGTCCAAACTTGATTATGGCTGTCCTGCTTACTCATCTTCCTCTCCCTAAACTCTTTGTCGTCTTGATGCGCTGCATCATACTGGATTATGCCTTGGGCACTGATGCCTTTCGTTGAACTCCTACCCTGACCTTGTGTGTCGAAACAGGCATCCTGTCTCTACAGGATCGTCGTGACCGCTACTGTCTTTGCTACTTGGGGCGGTCCCTACAACAGCCCTCACTTGCGTATGTCGTACCTTACCCCTCCTGGTGGGCCTTGATCCTTTTCACTGCCTTCCTCCTCCTGTACAATTGTCTTGTTTGCAAGGTTCTCTCTAGGTTCGTGTGACCAATATTTTTCTTCATGTCATCCATCCTTGCCACCATGAAGGGTCTCCCTTCGTAAGTTTTGTACAACCTTCATCCACATGACAAGCTTTTACCCCTTTTTTTCTACAGTTCTGAAATGCCTTTTCCTTGCTCACTTTTCTTCACGTTCCCGCATCATTTCCGTCTTCACAGATGGGTTTAAGTCTGTCGATGTTGTTGGCTACTTCGTTGTATAGTACCTGTATTTCTTGACTACAACTATGTGTTTCGCCTGCCCCCGGAGACTAACTTCTTCACGGCAGAACTTTATGCTATTTTGTATGCTCTTCGTCAACTGCTTTCTCGCTGTCAATCTTCCTTTGTTGTAATCAACTCTCACAGTGCCTTTATGGCACTGGAGTCCTTTAATCCAATCCATCTTGTGGTAATCGAAATTCAAGATTGGCTGTTTCTTATCTCCAACAGATTTAAGACAGTCGAGTTTTGCTGGGTTCCCAGCCATATTGGCGTTTCCTTAAATGAGCGTGCAAATGGTGCCGCCAAGGAGGCTATCCGTACTTGTCCCATTTCCTGCAAAGGTGTTCCTTATTTCGACATCTACCCAGTTGTTCCTTCTTCCATCTGTGCAGGTTGGCAAGGTCGTTGGTCTTCTACTGACTTCCAGGATGTGCGTGCGTCTTGCTTCCCGATTCTCCCTCGCGGTCACCTGTCCCTTGATAGAATCCTTGATGAATTGGGTACCTTTGATATTGTTCATCTTAGCACTTTTGTTCTCGTATTGGCATCCTTAAGTGATATGTAGTACCTTCTGAATATCCCGCACATTTGATGGTGCTTCAGTCTCTCCCTGGCTTGGTGCGTTCTTTTCATAGTTACTTGGGAAGAGTAGACTGGACAGACCTGAACATGGAATGTGGGCTGCTCTTGGAATGTGACACAAGTTATTATTTATGGGTCATTCATGGGTCCCAAGAAAGCCAGTGGTAAGGTTCAAGCCAAGAAAACACATGTGAGAATGACCATAGAGGAAAACAAGAGATTCGTAAACATGCTAATGGTATGAGGGTTGATGTAGAGTAGAGGATGTCCCTTCCTCATTAAGAAAATGTGTGCAGAATGGGAAGAATTGCAAAATTTTGCTGAAAAGTCACCCAAATCAAGCTGTAGCAGACTGTTGTGTCAACCTTTTTAATGACAATATGAGGTCTCACTTCAGGCAAGTGTTACAATGTAGGGAAAAAAAAGTTTCGCTAGACAGGTTTTTAGCGAGAAAAACAAGCAGTGATCCACGAGCAGGTCCTAGTGGTATGTAGGCAAAATGTGCCAGTGTGTGTATCCCAGAGAAGTCACCACTGCCTGATGTTATAATGGAAGGGTCGGCCCCTTCCAAACACTAACACCTCTCCTCCTCCCTCATCCTCACCATCTTCCATAAGCCAACAAAAGTCATCAGTAAAGGTAAGTAATAACTTGTACATACTTTAGTACTGAAGATTTGGGTGAATTAGGTATAAAATTTACTTTAAAGTTAATTTTTTGGGGAGTCTGGAACGGATTAATTCAATTTTCTTTCTTATGGGGAAATTCGCTTTAGTTTACGAATATTCGGCTTACGAGCCATCTCTGGGAACAGATTAAATTCGTAAGCTGAGGTACCACTGTACCTGTAACTATTTTGTATCCAGTGATCATATCACCTCCTTTTCCTCTATTTTCTTGCTTTGGTCTATTTAACCTCTCCTCGTAGCTCTTGCTTTTCAGTACTGTATTGGAAGTCATTTAGTTGCATATCTTTTCACCTTTTCCAGTACTTAACTAACAGTAATGACCTTTTCCAGTACTTAACTAACAGTAATGGTACTGTACTCCTTTTAGGTGATTTTAACTGTTAGTGTGGCCTTTGGAGCAATGATCTGACAAATAACAGCTTGATGGGGTTCTGGGAGTTGTTCTACTTCCCAAGCTCGGCCCGAGGCCAGGCTTGACTTGTGAGAGCTTGGTCCAACAGAATGTTGGACCAACATATCCACCACAGCCCAGTTGTTCCTGCAATGTTTGTTATACTTCCTAAATGCCTGAAGCTGGCTTCTAGAGTCCCTTTATCCTCTCTTCTCCACTTGAATTCCTGAGAGCCGACTCATGCCGACTAGCACACTCGCACTTTTTTCTGTACGCTCTCTCTGCTCCTTGTCATCTACATAGATGTAATGGGGAAGGTCCTCGGTGACTTACATAAGTGACCATTTCCCCATCCTCGTAATCCTTTTTTTTCTGTCTGCCCTCATCTCTTTCTCTTGATGGCAGTTTGATAAGGTGGAATGCCATCTTTTCACCCTACCCAACCTATCTGATCTACCTCTTCCTCGAGTGTTCCTCCTTTTTCACAGCATTTTTTTCTTTTTAGATGCTGCCCTCCACTCTGTTCCTTGCTATGCCTCCCATGGCATGTGGAATTTGGATTCAAACAGTGCTTGGGCTGTATGTTGTAAGCATGGAGCCTGGAAGAGAGACTGCACACCCAAAACTTTCATTTTCTTTTGGAAGGAAAGTGCAGTGGGCTGTAGGGCCCACCTGCAGCTAAACACAAGAGGTGATAATTTTGTCTCTGGCATTATGGTTGATATCTGGGTTTCTTGATCTCCCTCAGATCAAGAAGAAAATCCATAAGATTGCAGATAAATATTGCCTGGCCTTCATCTGTGGTTGTCATGGCAGATCTGGTGTTGGTCGTGAACAAACTGGGCTGGCACTTTTCATCAATAACTCTGGAACTTATCTTCCTCCCCCTTTCCTTGCTCATATGCTCCTTATTGAATCTTGTCCCTTGGAATTTGCTCTCACCTTCATTTCCCTTAT